>BSBK01009712.1:667500-1077500 GCA_027943335.1 Chamaecyparis obtusa
TTGTTGGAGATGTCACAGTCAAAGTTAAACAGGAAGAGGACTATTGAAGGTGGAGATGTCCAAGAGAGGCCAACGAAATGCAGAAATATATCTTCATACTTTGGCATGGGTAGAAACAATAGTGTTGGTCAAAGTGAGGAAGGTACATCATCAGAGGAACTTGTAGAATTTGAAGGTTCTCAACCTACACAGGAGTCTAATGAAAAAATTGGGGAGCCTAATAAATCTGGTGACGAAGTTGAGGAACCTGATATCTCTGATGAAGATGACCTTGAAGAAGAATTTCAAGTAAATAACTAGTACCAAGATGAATCAATCAACTTCGGTGATGATGATGGTTCAATTAATAGTAACACTAAAGGGAGAGGAAAATCAAAAGAAAAAACTGATCGTCAATGGGAGATGTCGAGGAGATTTAAATTTGATTGGGCGGAAAAGTATCCATTCATTGAACCCATGGACAATCTAATTGTAGATGAGCCACCAGTAGAATGTAGATGTGCGATTTGTAGTTGGAAGTATAAAAAGGAAAAGTGGTTGTAGCTTAAACTAGACACCATAGAGAAACATGTTGGTAAGGTTTACGAAACCTCAACTGTTGATGGAAAGGAAATAAAAGTGGTAAGATATAAAACAAAGGAGAAATGTCAACATAAAAGGAATGTTGAGGAATATTATTTTGTTTTAGAAATTTAAGACGAATCCTGGTGAAGTTCAAGGTTCTATTAATGTTATTTTTGCAAAAGCAAGTGAAGTAGAAGAACTCAGAAAAGCTGTTCAATTAAGTAATGTTTTCCATATTTTGAGCAGAGGGCGTCCAATGAAAGACTATCCTGAAATGAGTGGTTTGTTACACTTTCTGAAAGTTCCTAACTATCCTGTCACTCATTGGTCAATAAATAGTGGATGGGAATTGGCAAGTTGTATTGCCCAGGTTGAAATAGAGGATGTACAGAGAAAAATAAAAGAGTCAACCTTTTTTGCACTATCCTTAGATGAAGTTATGGCAATAGATAATATGTCGTGGGTATGCATGCATGTTTATACTATACAAAATAATGTCCGCCAACCACATCTACTAATTGTTGCAAAATTGATGGACAATGCGACATCAAAAACTTTATTTCAATTAGTAAAGAGCCATTTAATTGAATATAGAGGTATGGATGAATTGACAATAGCGAATAAGTTGATTTGTGTTGGAGCTGATGGAGCTTCAGTAATGCAAGTTCAAAGGAATGGTCTTTGCACAAAGATGCAGGCTTCTTGTTCACCATATGTTGTTGGCATTCACTATATGGCCCACAGGCTGAATCTTTCTTTTAGAGTTGTGAAGAAGTTCCCTTTAGTAAACAAGGTTGAAGATTTAGTAAGAGAGTTGTACTCATATTTTTGTCGAAGTCCCAAATGTTTTAGGGAATTTCAACACTTTGCTAATGGAATTACCAATGGAAACAAGCTTCTTAAAGATGTTGATACCAGATGGATCTCTTTGGATGGACCAGCGCATCGAGTTTTTTCTGAATATTAATCTTTGATTCAATTGATGTACGAAAATCAGGACAATGCAGAAAATCAGAGATGTGGCGACCTGCTTCGGAGGTTAAGCAATATAGAGACACTTTTGACTTTAGCATCTCTTCTTCCCATGCTAGAAGAAATGACGTTCATTATGAAAAAATCCTAGCAAAGAGCCATGTATATTGCAGAATTAGCTTACTTGCGTAAAATGTCATGCCAAGCCCTAGATAGTCTCTATCAAAATGACCTAAATTTATCTGATGAAAGATTTAAGCACTAGCGGAAACTAACAAATTTGGACAATCCTGATAATTATTTAAAGATTGTTGAAAATGGGGATTTATGTGTTTGTGTAAGGGGATTTCAGATACCAATGTACTACAGTGCCCCAAAGAAGTGAGCTACAAGAGTTACAAGGGAAGAGTTTACCAAGATCATCAAGTCTATAGTAGGTAATGCAAGAGATATATCCTATAAAGTTTCCTCTGAAATAACATCCCAATTCCCATATGAACAACTGCTTGAGGCCATGGCAATTGTGTTTCCTCAATATTGGACCTTAAACTCTAAGGAAGATTATCGTAATAGGCCGATGACTTTGATAAAGGAATTTTGCAAATCTGTAGAATTCAATGGAGTGACTATCAATGGAATTTTAGATGAGGGTCTTCTTAGACAACAATCAGGCTCTTTTGTAAAGACTATGAAGCATCAATATCAATTAATGCATAACCCACATGAAGAGGGCTCGACAACAAGGCTTTGGGCTTTCTAAAATCAAAGCTAAGAAACAAACTAGACAAGAATTTGGAAACATGCTTGAGGGTCTACACATCTAGGTATGATGTCAATACTTTTCCTTATAAAAAAGCAATGGAAATCTGGAAGAAAAGATGCAAAAGAAGAGGGTTGGGCAACACCATTAACCAATCTCTGACAAGGACTCTGAGTGGGACAAGTACAGGTGGCAATGGGAGTCATAGAAGCGGAGGTCAGACTCAGAGTGAAGAAGACACAAATGGAAATGAAGAGAACAATGAAGAAACTAGAATACCAGAATTAGATGATGATGACGATGTAGAGATGAATTGGCAAATTTAGGAAATTTCTGCTAAATTAGCAGTAGCAATCAATAGGTATTTTTAAAACTTATTAACTACTATATCCTGTCATTCAATGTTCATTTTAGAAAATTAAGAATGTATTATTACTGTAGAGTGTAGTTTGTAACTTTGTATCGTATCATCAATTATCATTCATATTTGAATTTGAAATTCCTGAATGAAATTTTGTATTCCAATAGCATATAACAGAGTAAATCAACTAAGAATAACTGAATAAAATAGAGTAACTCAACATACATTGAATTGGAAAACATGAAAATTAGATAGAGCACAATTTGTTTTGTATTCATTTGTAATATATTACAATTTACAGTAGTTCAATTTGTTTTGTATTCATTTGCAATATATTACAATTTACAGTAGTTCAAAATTCAGAACAATCTTTGGAGGCCAGTCCAAACATCCTCTAATGGCAGAACAATTTGGTTCATAGTATAGTCACACTCCTGCAACTTCGTTAGCAATTCATATTTGGAAGTGTGACTTGACAACACTGTTGCTTCTAAAACTCCATTCAAAGTTCTCACTGGTTTGATGAAATCCATGAATGTATCAGGATATATTTCTATAGGAAGAAAGTGTAAATTGGTATTTATTTTGTCATGCAACCTTATTTTGTAATTTTCTCTTCCAATGAAGTTATTTGCGTCAAATCCCTTAGGCAAACCAAGACTTTCCATATTCGCTTTCATTTGTTCCATCTTTGTGATCTTCTGCTGAGCTTTGTCATCCAATTCTTGTGCTTCCCATAGCTTCTCACATTTTCGAATGATACTTGATACCTTTACTGAGGCATTAAGGCGGTTTCTAATTCCCTTGTTTGATAGATAACTATCACTCTTACTGTAGAGTTGTTGCATAATATCTTTTGCTTTCTTTTCTTTCTTGACAACATCCATGTTATGTTCAATGTTCTTATGGAGCTTCAAATAACATACTCTCATACTTTGAAGCATTTCAAACCACTCATACAAGCTATTACACATCACCAATATTTGGCCCCAAATGTGTTCTTTTGCAATCTTCACTAAATTATTATTAGTATTTGTTAAAGTTTGAATTGTATTATTGGCCTTCTTTAGTTCTTATGCCATTTCTTCACAATTATTTTTCTCTTCCACTACTTTGTGCTCCCAATGATTGGCTTTATCTGCCTGAGAGTCCAATTGCTTTTGCAATTCCTGGTTGGAGGCAACATTACTCTCCATGGTTTTAAATAACTTTTCTGAATTGACTCTTTCTTCCTCTAGCTTTTTACTAATTTCTTCCAATTTTCCCCTCAGTTCCTTTAGCTCTGCCTACTCATGTTCCTTCACTACTGCCTCCGCATGTTCTTGCTCCGTATCTGCTGATGTAGAGGTCAATTTTTTAATCTTTTTTTGTAATTCTTTCAAACTATTCTCTGAAGCTTTCCTCTTTTCTTTTTCATTGCCAATGTCTACCTGTAAATTTTCTATATTTTTCTCGAGCTTGCTTTTCTCTCTTTCTAGCTTTAGCAGTGCACTGTAGACCACTTGGTTTGTAGACTTTGACACATTGATTTTGTCCACACTTTTAACTTTGGAAAAATCCATTTGGAGAGTGGTAACTTGAATTCAAACGGATCTATCTGACTCTCTGGTGGGTTTCCATCTTTATTTGGTGGAATAACAACCATGAACTCCATCATGTCTCTTTTTGGGTCATATGTTGGTAAAACCCTACTGGATGTAGGTTGTTCCTATACAGCTGCATTAAGGGCACCAGTTTGCAATGTCTTCTGTATTTCCTTATTCTTGGTTCTTGTTTCTACAAATTTATTATAAAAATCATTGAAATGAAAATTTGGTGTTGTAGAAGGATTTGAATGTTTGAAAGGTGAATCAAAGGCAGAGCTTGCAATGCCTGTTGATCTAACTAATGCTCTTTGAGGATTTAAACTTCTAGAGGGTTTTGTTGAACCTAAAACTATAAATAGTTGCTTAAGACCGTATGACATTATTGTTGGTGTTCTTCTGGAAGGGGAAAGCTTTTGCTTCTTGACACTATCTTCTACTATGGGATTTTGTGTAGATTCTACTGGCCTCTTTAGAGAGGGAACTTGTTGTATAAGTTTCCCAGTCCCATTAGCACCAGTGCCACTACCAGACCCAGTAGCAGTACTAGTAGATTCAAACCCAAGGCCTGCACCATGATCATAAGCAATTTTTTCTATCTGAATTGTATTCCAAATGCCTTCTCCTATGGGACCCAAATGGCCACCTTTATAACCCATTTTTTCCACAATGTCTGCCCCTTTTCTATATACTTTTTTTTGGTTCTGGCTGGTTCCACTCTGGCCTGGAGTAAATGCACTTGGTGGATTATCATCCTCAGTGTCTGGATTATCATCCTCACTATCGTATGCCATGTTAGGATACTCCAAATTCCACAATTTGCTAAACTCTATATCCTCATCTATTTCATCTAGATCTTCACTGGTCTTTGGTTCACCAAGATCCTTTCTCATACTCCAAAAATCATCCATTTTCGTTCTAGTCCATTTTCTATCCTTACAAGCTTCTGTTATTCTCTTTGGTATTTTTATGTTTGATGGATTAGTAGCTTTTTCATAGAAATTGTAGGACATCCTAGGCTGTACAATGCCCTGGTTTATTATTGTCATAATTTGTGATGACAACTATTGAACTGAAATGTTTTCCTCACCGGAAAGTTTCTCCATCTCTTTTGTAACATCATCCCAGCTATCCTTGTTTTTAAACCTCTCTAGCAATGGTTTACTTTCATGTTGAAATAAGTTTGCAGAGTTCTTATTAGCAACAAGCATTATTTGAATGATGTTGAGTGGATAATACTTCCAGTACCACTCTAAATCAAATTGAAAAATATCTCAAATTTTTTTTGCCACTTTGAATGCCTTTCTCTCAAATGTTAACCCTCCAATTGAGAAAGGTAAGGAAGGGAATATTCTCTTCTTCGATTGGCCAGTGAAGAGTCTATATGTGCTCTCTAGATGTACTACATATTCTACTATAAACACTCTATCTATCACATGCATTGGAAGTTTGTGGGGTTGCAGTTCTGATCCATAAAACCTTAGCACAGTGTAATCTTCCATTAAGTACCAGTCAGCCAATTGAATTGTGCTTCCAAGTTGGATGTAATCCCTACATGAAGCAGACAATTTGGGCATTGGAGTGCTTGTTATTTTTTGTACAATGGTGCCAAAAAGAAGTCTACAAAATTACTATAATTCCTTTTGTTATCATACATTCTTATCTGAGGTGTCCAGTTATATATTGGAGTATCTGTCCCCCTGTGAATTTCAAGCTTGTTGTCATTGCTCATTAATATTGCTGCATGCTTGGCTAGTAGGAGATAGCGCAAGTAGGTTGTGAGCCTAAATGTCTTAGAATTGCCTCTTTTAATCAATGCTAATTGTTCTTGCATTAATTGAACCACGTGTCCAACAAAATTATATCTCACTGGTTCATTGACACAATGGATATCCCAAATGAATTGAAGAATGCTGGCACCCACTTCCCTATTTTTTTCTAGTCCCAGGCAAAATGCTAGCGAGGATATAGAATCTTGAACCCATGGCACAAAAATGTTAAAATCGCGAGGCTTATGGTTCTCACCCAATGAAGCCTTTGCCTTTGGAACTATTAGACCCCTTATAAATGAATCTTTTGTGTTTGGAGAGACTACCTCATATTGTTCTACCAGTTTTCCTAGGTCAACACAGACATTACAGTTTTGTCGGTCAAACCCTAGGTCTAGCAAACTGTGAAATTCTTCCTGGGTTATTGATAAAATTTCTTCCTGACTTTTTTTATTCACAATTGTTGTTCTTTCTTCATCATAATTTTCTGCACAAATGAAGACAATTTTTGGGCAAGGGAAAACTTCAGGTAACAACATGTGACCCAAACCAACATCCCACAAAGCAACTTTATTTGTTTCTGCACCTACCGCTGGGTTAAATTTTATAAAATCAAACCTCTTTGGCCCAATTGCCTTACTGCACAATGAATGTTTAATTTCTATAACTCTCTTTTCACCGTTGATAACAAGATCATAAACATCATGATACTCATCAGTGAAACCAAGGATTTCTACTAGTTTTCTGCAGTCTATTAAAGGTTTCCCATCTGCTTGAGTTTTTGCTTTCCCCATTGTTCTTCAGAAGAATGAAACACAAATTCATAGATATTTACTAACAAAATCATAGATAATAACTAAATAATTAATAAAACCCCAATTGTACATGCAAGAATTAAAATTTCAAATCAAGTTAAACTTACTTGAAATTAAACTTTGAAATCAGGATAGATATAAGTTAGAACGGCTAAGGCTCTCACAAATTACAATCTCAAAATCTTCGGTGACTGTTCAACAGTTCTTTTTAGCTTTGCTGCTACAAGTCGATAGGTTTTTAAAAAGAAAAGGTTAAAAACCTTTCATTAAATGTAATGGTATATAATTATACTATAATGGTAAAGTAATCTTTCTAAAACACGTGTAAGTTGTAACATAATCTTTTTAAAACATACTACGTGTAACGTAATCTTTCTAAAACATACTACGTGTAATCGTTAATCTTTTCGACGAATTACACGTCAACGACATACTATGTGTCACATTTCCGGAGTGAGTTTTCAGAAAAGCTTTTTGAAACCCATAGTTCTTCCGAAATACAACTTCAACCATTCATCTCTCATAATCCAACGATTGTCACGATTTTAAAATATTAATAATTTAACACACACTAATGAATATTAATTATTAACTATATTCACTTAGAATAGGTTATCAATGAAATTTGAACTAGAAATGATAAAGTTTCGAAACATTTAATTATTGCATGAAACAAAAGTGCAACACAATTTTTTATATTATATAAGGCAAAATTTCATTACAATTCAAATATGCCCATAGACCATATATATTAACGATTCTTATAATCAAAACAAAAAAGAAAAGCAGTAGCACTTCGAAATTCTTAAAACATTTTCATATTATATTTTTTAACATATGTGATTACAATTTATATCATTTCAAAAACCCTGGTAAGCTACTACCATCATAGGGAGACATAGTAGAAGGACTAGAGAGTAGAGACTACGTAGAATCACAGACTATCTGGTTGAGGCTCCCTTCCTTCAGACTTCTGTGTGGAAGTTTTTAGAGAGGATAATGTCGATGAATTCTTCTAGCCACAGATAGTTCCCGGGTTCATCCAGTAGCTGCCACTTCCAGAGAAAATCCCTCCCAATCTATGCCCACTTTCGATGATGCGTGAGCTGCTCAGCATCAAGGTTCAGTAGGAATGGTTGCCTAGGAAAAACTACTCCTAGTTGTAGAATCTTAGGCAAATCATTTGCCCAAGGAATTCCAACCCCAATTTCTAAAAATACGACAACATGCACATCATCACCGAGGTATTCTTCTTTGAAAACTTTCCTCAGAAGCATGATCATATCCACCTTCCCCCCCCCCCAAGTCTAACAGAGATGCTAAGAATCGAGATGAAATGTCAGTGGTGACTCTATACCTATTTTTACTCTCTAGAAATTTACGTTCAAGCATAATCCTTATAGCCTCCTTGGTGAAGGCTCCCAACTTCGTAGCAATAGACGATAGGATTGTGTCTATGACCAGGCCCAAAAAGACCTTTTGGTCCTCCAAGGTAGTGCATCTCAAATGAATTGGAGTGTCCATTCGCACGACGCGGACTATTCTCACAAATATGCTTTCATAGAGAACCTAGTAGTAGCACTCGTAGACTATTCTCACAAATATGCTTTCATAATCATAATTAACGAGCATTGATCGATCTATTTATAAGTCCTGATTGAAAATCATTCCCCTAAAGATCTAATTAAATCGTAAGATGAATGGTAACTGTCCAAAAATCACTAAATCTTTCATATTTAATGCAACACTGGGTGGAATTGGAAATGACACTTATGATAAGACATTTTCTATCTTGGGAATAATGAAGGTCGAAAGGATCATGCCACGCAGGTGGACATAACAATTCTTTATTTTTAAAAAACCTTAAAACCTGTGCCCACTCTGCAGAAACAATAAGCAAAGTACATTAGCTGCAAAATGGCGACAAGAAATGAAGCTTTACCATTGATTTAAGATCATCGAATGGTCAAAAAACAATGTCCTTATATGATATGATGTTTTCATTCAAGCCTTAACTTTAAGGCATTAATCTATTGAGGTATATGATGTCACTATCACACATATCTGGTAGTGAAAATTGAAAGGTGCCATTAAAGAAACCATTAATTCACAATGCACATTACTTTAATTGATGTCATGACTCATCTACTCATCGCCATTAATTAATATTTCTATCTAATATTGCCGAATTTGCCAAAAGAATTCTAATATTTCTATCTAATATTACAGTGTCACACATTCATTCGATTACAACATATCAATGGCCAAAGTCAAATTTTGGGCCTATTGTTGGTCTTCATAATATTTACGAAAAAGTCTCGGTGGAATCATGACACATGGTATGACATGTATTGTTGGTCTTCATAATACATATGGAAAACTCTCGGTGGAATCATGACACGTGGTATGACACGTATTGTTAGTCTTCATAATATATATGAAAAACTCTCAGTGGAATCATGACACGTGGTATGAAACATTCCGTTGAGAGTTTTCCGTATATATTATGAAGACCAACAATAGGTCCGAAATTCACCTTTGGCCGTTGATATGTTGTAAATCCAACGGACGTGTGTTGTGTGAGTCTGTGACGTCATAGTGATAGGAGTGGGACCCGATGCAACTTCAACATCAAATCACAACCATTGGATTAACAGAGATGAATGGTGGAAGGTGAATTTCAGAGGGAATGTGGTGCGATAAATCCTTTAGTGAAAACTCTCTCCGGAATCATCACATGTCATTCTTCAAATTTCCAATTATTCAATTGCCATACCAACTATAAATTTTTGAAAACCATTCACCATGACAAATAAATTAATTCAAATATTTGGAAAATAGTTTCTCCATATTTTTATAAAAATGGTATTCGTTATTAAAATATTCGCCAACCAATATCCATATTTTGAAGCATAATTCGCCATCAATATTAATAATTTTATTTAAAAAAATTATAGTTGCCATTTTTTTATAAAAGTTGTACACACTATTAAAAAATTTGCCACCAAATATCCATATTTTGACACATAATTTGCCATCACTATTAAAAAATTTCCCCCCAAAACACGTGATTCACCACAATTTTATACTTTTCAGGAGGGGGGGTTCCTTAAAGTTACCCTTGAGTGCAATATAAAATCTCTTATCAACTATTAATCAAGCCACTAATTACATTTCATTCACACATAGAACATGACATCATAACATATCTAACGATTGCAATACCAAATCAACATTAGAACTTGATCTTTTATACCTATTTACAAGAATAATATCTTAATTGGTCAACCTCAAAAATAAAATAGATAATGTGTGAAGTGTTGATCAGATTCTTCATACAAAAATATTATCCTAACCTCAAATAATAGCATATATCTCTTCTACCATGTTATCTCTACCATCTCAATGTCCAAAAAAATTAATTCCATCATATAGATAGAACTGTTGATCGATCTATCAAGACTTTGTCACTGTTTATCTCTAAACAATAAAAAATTTATACTCAAAACTCTATAACTTGCTCACCTGAGATCACCAACTGGTGCAAAGTAGGAGTAAGTCAGTGTATACTATGTAGCATCTCCCCCTAATTTTTCTTCTCAAAACCCAAAAGTGTATGTTTGTACCAAAGCTTTTATTGTACCTTGTACATTGTTCCTATTTTTCCATACTTAGCCAAATTTATATCCAATCCTTTGGTGATATTTTTTTTTAACAAGTGATCATATGAAAAAGATATATGGTTTTCATCAATGACAACATACAATCCATCAAGAGAAGTTTCTCTTGCCAAAAATCTCCCCCTTTGGCATTGATGGCAACACTTAGTGAAAAATGACTAAAGTGTCAAAATCAAAATGCCAAACTCCAACTGCTCTCCCAAAGAGAAAATCTCATGCTCCCCTTGAGCTAAATTTCTCTCCCATTACTCATTTGTCACTCCATACTTCCCCCCTTTTGATATCAATGGAAAAGGTTGGGAATCACCTCAAAATTCATCTACAAAAATCCTATATATCTCCGCCTATATACAAATATATTTACAAACTTTTGAAAACATCCGAGAAAATGTTTCTCATACCACCAAGATTTATATCACAACTTTTTTTATGCTCTCAGTAATCTCTATCTAACCAAAAATTGCATAAGCAAGTTTCTCTGCTGCTACAAGGTCAGTTGCATCAGGATAGGTATAGGCTACCTCTTCCTCTTTTAAACCATGAAGTAGGATATCCAACTTAGGTTTGATCTGATTTATCAGCTCATTGATCCTTCCTTTTATCCTCTCCTTCTCATAAACCAATGATTTGATCTTGTCATTTAAAGATATGACTTGAACTGCATGAATTGAAGCCAAAGTTTCCAAAAGGGTAAAATGATTTAGACAACTTAGACAACTTATCCTCATCCTCCTTTATAATCTTCTCAATGTCTACATTGCACTTAGGATATTCAATTTATGCTCTAGAGATGTTTCCTCCTTCAGTCGAAGCATCCTTTAATATTTGTATCCCAATTCCCAATGATGTCTTGTCTTGTGAAATCATTATAATCAACTAATTATATCTTGTTTCATCAATTCACTCTAAACTTTTATCAAAGCATATTTTTCCAACGAATCAAAGTGAGAACTTACAACATTAAGTAGACCTTCAAGCTGAATTGATGATGAATCACTCTAATCTTTGGCATAGGTCAACATGATATTCCCTATAACATCAAATTAATGTGCTAATAACTCATTGTCCTTCATATGAATCTTCAAAATTTGTTCCCTTTCTTTGGCCTAGGCCACCAAATCAAGTCCCATCAACTATACTAGACTTAGTGTATCCAATTGAATTAGATCTTGAATGATTTTCATGTCCTCTAATTCAATATTGTCTACATTAAGAAATTATTTTATTTCCTTCACAATGTCTCTTACCTATAATTTCTTAACTTTTTCATCAAGAAATTTCTCCTCTACCACCTTATTAGTCTGATCGGCATATTTATCTTCAACCTTTCCTTATTCATCACCCTTTTTGTTTTCTACATCTTTCTTATCTGCATCAACATTTATAATCTCTATATGATCCCAATTTAAACATCATAAATATTTTTAGTATCATTTTTATCCTCACTAAGAGTATAATCATCACTTGATAAAGTTATAGGAATGCTAGGAATATCATTTGTCTTCCCTTCATCATCAACCATGTTGCGAACTAAAAATATAACTAGAGTTCCTGCAATGTAAACATTAGGTTCTTCATTTGTAACTTGAAAAGAAGTGTCCATAGTGTCTAAGGGTTCACTATCATAGACATTGGTTTCATGAGTAGTTTCAACACCATCCTTCACAACTTCAAATTTGTTAGCTAATAGAATCTTTGTAAGCACTTTTTCAGTATCCTCCATTACTTCGTCAATTTTTCCTATCATGAGTTTATTCAATCTTGTCTTTCTATTGAACTCCTTTGATAACTAAAACATTCTATCAACCTCATTAATCATTCCATGTCAGTATGATCCCTAAAACACATAACCACTTATCGCAAAACGGTGCAACATCACCTATTAAAGATTTGACCGATTGTTCTAAGAACTTCTTTTCCTTTTCACTGAGTGATATTTTGTCCATTGAAACTTTGTCTTTTGGTCACAAATCATGATGTGGGTGCAACAAAAACCCCATAACATCATCAAGATAACATATCCTGAATCACAACACTTGATTCTAAACCTATTTGACACAATCATCAAATCCTTCCTCCTTGCCTTCATCCTATTCTTCCTATTGACTTGTCAACCTTCAATTGACCATAAGTCACAACATACATATGCTAAACCTATATGGTCATACATATAGCATCTAGAGACATCATTGAGGCTTCCATTATGATTCCACACTCCAAATGTTACCAAAGCTCTAGATCCAACCTCTTGAACATTCATTAGCATAACAAGCTCATTGTCAGCCAACAAAACACCAAGTTGACATAAATGATAACATCATAACTTATCACCTATCATCATATCTGCATAAAAAATACACCATAACATTCTCAACTTATTTGTACATCAGTTATTCCAACAAAAGAAAGTGGTGGAAAGTGAAAATGCCAAAGTTAATGAAGTATGAGATCAAACTAGTCTAGAACTTGAAATTGAGTTAGAAGTCCATGTTACTCCTATAGAAGAAATGTAGGCTCCAAACAATAATGAAGGATTAGAGGAAGAAGATAAATAATCTTAAGAAACACCAAGGACACTAGCTAGATATTTTTTTATATATGATTCAAAAGAATAGACTACAAGAGACAAGGATAGAGGTATTCAAAGAATACTTGCTAAAGAAGTTAAATAATCAAACTATTTTCTCCTATATATAGTTAAATTGAAAAATTATGTAGATGCACGAAATGATTGTTGTATGAGAGACATGATTAAAGAAATTGATTAGATAAAGAAGAATAAAAAATGGGAACTCATAACTAGATTTTTGGACAAAAATATGTTTGGAACTAAGTGTTGTTTCTTGAACAAGTTGAATGAAGATGAGAAAGTCACCCAAAAAAAAAGAGAATAGTATATAAAAATGTTATAATTAATTTGAAGGAATAGATTTTGACAAAAAATTAGGATAGATAGATAGGATGGAAGCCATTAGAATATTTCTAGGTTTTGCTACTTACAAAAATTTCAAATTATATCAGATGGATGTTAAGTCTAAATTTTTGAATGGAGATCTAGAAGAATAATTTTACATAGAAAAAATAGATGGTTTCAACTTATCAAAAAATATAGATATGGTCTATATAATCAAGAAGGAACTATATGGACTCAAGAAAGCCCTTATGGATTGATATTTTAGACTAGATAGACATCTCCTACAAAAAAAGTTCAACATAGGTATGACAAATAGTAATCTTTACTGTAAAATTTAAAATGATAAGTTGCTAGTAAGAATTGTATATGTTGATGATACCATATTTAGAGGTGATGAAAATGCTTGCAAGATTTTTGCTGAAGGGATGAAGAAAGAATTTTAAATGTCTATTATTGATGAGATGTCATTCTTTCTTAGTCTTCAAGTTATACAAAGGAAATAAGGTATTTTCATTTCTTAGATCAAGTACAACAAATAAATTTTGAAGAAGTTCAAAATGGAGAACTCTAAACCAATTGAAACTCATATGGCTACTAGTTATCAATTGAGAAAGGATGATGAATCTATAGAAGTTGATCAAAAATTGTACATATCTATGATAGGTGGGCTTCTATACTTAACTACTTTTATACAAGACCTTATGCATACAGTATGCTTGGCCACAAGATATCAAGATAGTTTGAGACAATCTCATGAGGTGGAAGTGAATAGGTTATTTAGATACCTAAAATGAACTCCCCATTTTGGCCTATGGTACAAAAGGGATGGTGATTTATAATCTTAAAATAATAAGGAAAAATGCATTGGTAATAGAAGAAGTACAAGTGGTGGTTCATTCTTTTTGGGAGAGAGACTGGTCTCTTTGACAAGTAAGAAACATGACTTAGTTTCATTATCTACTATAGAGGTAGAGTACGTTGCAACAACATATTGTTTCACTCTGCTAATTTGGATGAAGTATACTCTTAAGGATGTGAAGGTAGTTTTTCATGAAGTAATTTTGATAATGTGTGGTAATACAAGTGCCATTAATATTTCAAATAATCTCGTGATTCACTCAAAGACAAGACACATTTATATCTGGTATTAATTCTCAAGGGAGAAAGTTGTTGAGGAGGAAGTCAAGTTGGAATATGTTCCTACCAAGGAAAAAATTGTAAATATTTTCACCTAGGCTTTGGCTAATGATACTTTTGAGTATGTTAGACAAAAATTAGGGGTTACTATCCCTCATTTCGCAAACTAGATGCATAAGAGGAGTGCATATTTCCAAAGGGAGAATAATCATTAACTATCTTTTGTCTCCTAGATTGATGTTGTGACTACTCTGAAGGGGAGTAGTGTAGGTGGTAGGTTTCAAAAATTGAATGCAGAAAAATAGTTTCCCTAATAGGGGAGATTTCAGAATATAAATATTTTTAAGCTACAAATTGAGGTTGTTTGTTTTTGAATATAAGGGGAAGAAATGTTTATGCCCTTTATTCTTGATGTAAAAGGGGGAAAATGAAGTTCTAAAAAGAAGCCTTGTTTATTTTTGGTGTTTCCATAAATGGAAAAGGAGGAGATTTTTATAATGATATTCTTTATATTTTCATTGATGTCAACTCTTGGTGGCATTAATGTTAACTTTTTGAGGTTGTAAATTTCTGAGGTTGTGTAGATAGCTAATATGCATATTAATTGATGAAGATTTGAAGAATTATTGATTGATAAAGAAGATTTGAAGTGTGGTGTGAAAAATAGAGTATATGATGATTGGTATTCTAAGATGAGTACTTGAAGGAAAATAAGTGTTTGGTTTTGAGTATTTAGATGTTTAGATGATGAGTCTATGATATTATAAACTATATCTATAAGATGGAAGTATGAAAAGTATGATATTTTTATGTACATACACCTATTGGGTTTACATCATTGTTGACTACTTTTAAAACATTTGATAGACAATTTCTTGATCGTTATCCATGATGAGAGATTCTTGTCTTAGCTTTGCTTGTGATCAGGTAAGTACCATTCACGAGTGACCTTAGAATGGTTGAATTGATGAAGGGTGAATAGTTGATGAGGTGTGGAAAGAAAAGGATTTGGTGAACTAGGAACAACTTGGACTAATGATTAAATCTTGATGATTGATTGGATTGATTGATTTGATTTGATTGAGGATTAGATTGGTTGATGAAATTGGATTAAAGAGGAACTAAGCCTCAAGGATTGATTGGATTTAAAGGTTTGGAACAAACCTAGGTGAAGCAAGACCTTGTGATTATGCAAACATAATATTGGTTTTGATTTAAAGTCTTCTTTTATTTGGGTGATAGACTAATGATCCCCAAACAAAATAGGATTGGATTAGGAATACTAGAGAAGGACTTAGTTCTCAAAGTAGTAAGGAATTAATGTTTTCTTTGGAATTAAGGTCTATGAGACACTATTGGAATGATTATTTCACCCTATGGCTTGATGAAGGTGTGAAAGATGGATTGATTTGATTTTGATTTAAAGTCCACGATTCTGATTGATGTTCCTAATGTTTTGGACTGTGGATGAAGAAAGGGGTGTTTAAAAGATGAGAAAGGGATGAATGACTTGAAGAGGGTGAAGAAAAGAAGGTCATAGGTAGTTAGTAATAGGATTCCCAAGTGAGAAAGGCCATGTTCACTTTGTTCTTGGAAAGAAAATTAGCAACCCGATTGTTGTAAATGATTTTATCTGATTTCTCAATGGCCTCTAGAAACTTTTGAATGGGTTTCAAATAAGATTGGTTGGCTTTAATATTTTGATCGATGATTTTCTTCTCTCTATGGACTCGTGCAACTAGGAGTTTTGCTTTCTTATGTTTAACACTATCAGTCATGACTTGAGGACAATATCTTGATAGATCAAAGGTTGTTCTTTGCAAGTACCAATTTCATGCATACTTTAAACATTTGGGTTACAAGCACATTTGTCAAAAACAGTCCTGCAAGGGACAAACCAACCTTGCAGGATTCAAGTGTATGGATTTGTTTTGCAATGAAAGTAACAAGCACACTATTTATCCCTAGAAGGAAGTTGGTTGAGATTGAAAACCTTTGCTCACTAACTTAGGAACACACCCAACAACTCCTTAGAATACGACCATCACCAAGCACGCAATGGCTCCATGATGCCATATTATCAGAGTGTTAACGTTGAAGGGGGCTCGATATGGTGAGTGTCTTGGGGAGATTACTATCCTCCTCACACATAGATTATCAAACTTTTGAAGGTGAACCAGGTGGCTTCCAACTAATAGCTTTTAGTGAGGGTCTCCGTTCGAACACACTCTTTGTGTCTGTGCAAGTGTGACTAGGACATATAGCCCCACAAAGCACCTTGACACAAGTAGTCACATAAACATGATTGAGACCACGAGGCCCTACTAAATTTTAGGTGAGAGCCATGTATAAGCTCAAATTTCATCCGGCTTCAGAAGATTTAACCCCAAAAAGAAAATTTCATTAACGTGAGTTGGAGTGGTGGGCTTACACCTTGTTCTCACGTGGGTCGTTCCCGGGAGCTTTTTACCTCACCGATAGGCCCATCTAAAGGATTAAAAATAAATGCATGGATTGGCCCCAAGAAGGAGTCTAGATTTCTGATTTTCCCTCAAGGGGAAAAGAGCATAATTTCCTATCCAACAAGGTTTTCTCCCAAACACACCAAATAGATGATCAATTCCAAGTCTTTTCTTTAAGACAACAATTCAAAAGGTTCTAGGTTTCTGATTTTCTCACTTGGAGAAAAGAGCATAATCCCCTAGCTAATGAATCATTAACAATAGAATAAACTTCCTATTTAATGCTAGGCGCCTAAGAAATCATTAATAAAACACAATGTTTGATTGAATCTCCTTGGCAACCTACAAAACAACTTTGGTAAGTAGTTTAATGTGTTTGGTCTTCTAACAACGTTATGCAAAACAAGCAAATTAGTAGTCTTAGAATGTTCAAATCTTGGTCAATGTTCTACAAAATTATTGTTAGAAGTCACAAAATGTCAGTATCTTCAAAAAACTCAAATCAGCAAAAAAGTGCAAGATATTATGAAAACATGCTAAAATCAGGCAGAGATGCCTGTGTACATGCAGATATGTCTGTCTGTCTGAGATGCCTATTTCCAGGCAGAGACGTCTGTCTGTCAGAGACACCTGTTTCCAGGCAGAGACGCCTATCTGCACAAAAACAAAGATTAATTAGCAATGTTTGAAATTTTTATGCTCCCATTAAGTTTTAAATGCATAAAAAGGTTTCTTATGACAAAGACACAGTGATTTTTAACCTTAATATGTCAAAAAAACTTTACTTAATCAGCTTAAAAAAACAACACAAAGGAAACTCCCTTTTCTAGCAGAGACACCTGTGTGTATGCAGAGACACCTTTTTGCCTAAAAACAAAGATTTCATTAGCTTCATGTATTTTTCTTCATTTGTAGATACAGTTAGGTATTTTACTAATGATTATTAGCCTTAATGTGATTACCAAATACAAGTTTTGCTGATTAAAACAAACTAAAATGAGAGAAAAACTATTTTCTGGCGGAGATGCCTGTCTATAGGTGGAGACGCCTATCTACAGGCAGAGACACCTATGTGTAGAGACACCTATTTCTAGGCGGA
Source organism: Chamaecyparis obtusa (assembly GCA_027943335.1). Classification (NCBI taxonomy): domain Eukaryota; kingdom Viridiplantae; phylum Streptophyta; class Pinopsida; order Cupressales; family Cupressaceae; genus Chamaecyparis; species Chamaecyparis obtusa. The sequence goes on from BSBK01009712.1 coordinate 685,617, forward strand.
AATGCATGTCTGGAAAATTCACGAGAAACCTTCACAAAATCAAGAAAAATAGTTAGAAAATGGGATTATGGGTCCCACCGAGCTTGCCAAAATGTATATGATGAAAATCCACCTGTTAAGAACAAGTTCAAACATGAAAATGTTAACAATAAAGAGCATAATCAATCTACTCTAACATGTTCATAAAATTGTAAAAAAAATTAATTTTCACCATAACCTCAGATGAGCATGAAGCAAGTGCACCCAAGACTTTCTTGATTTAAGCTCTTAGAGAGGTTGTGGGTGTGCTCTCCCAACACAAGTATAGATCCCACTACAAATGCAAGATAAAATGAAGATTTGAGATGCTCAAGAAGAAGCTATAGAAGCAACTCTCAAGCACTGAAATGCAAGAGGCCAAAGAAGCTCAAGGAGGAGCTATGAAAGAAATCATCAAGCTCTATGGCATGCAAGTGATAAAAATGAAGCTAAAGCATAAAATGAAACTAAGTCTACAATCTTGAAAGAAATCTATCAACTACCAAATTGTTAGCAAAATTCTAAATGCAAGAAAGAAAACTAACATAATAACTCTAATGCAAGAATAAATCAATTTTGCTTGAGACAAGGGTCCTATTTATAGGATTTTGGAGGGCTGGGGTGAGGTGGCATCTATGTGGAATCCACATAGGTGTCACCAAGGAGACACATAAGCCATTGAAAGTCCAAGACTTTCTCACACATGTGTGAGCAACTTGGGATGTGAGAGGTCAATGTGTACTTCAAGTACATGTGTAAGTGTGTGTAAGAGATGTGTAAGAGAAAAAGTCCATTTTCACCATTTTAGAAGGTGTAAGAAGTGTCATTAAAAATGTAAGAAGCCTTGTTTGTGCAATTTTAGCAATTTTTGAAAAGGCCATTTTTGGAAATTTTCTCACACATGTGTGAGCAAATAATTAGGACTAATGGATGTAGGAATCCAAAAATTAGCTTAATTAACCTCAGTTAATTAGTGAATAGGTTTATTAGATAGAAAATGATGTGTGTAGGATAACATCTAGGTTGGATTTAGGATTAAATTAAAAAAAATTTTAATTTAATCATGGCTTAGTAGAAATAAAGAATGTGAGGGAATTAAATAAATTAAAAATTTATTTAAAAGGGGAATATGGAGGAACATGTATTAAATTAAAGTTAATACATTATGAAAGGTAGTATTTAAATTTAATTCAAATACTATAATTAGTGAATTTATTTAATTAAATAAATTTAATTAAATAAATAGATGAATTTAACAAATATAATTAATTAAAAAATTAACTATAATGTTATTTGGGGTCATTAATTAAATTAAATTAAATTAATATCAAATTTAGGTGTCTACAGATTCATTTTTGCATGAATCAACCTCATGTAGTTACTTTGTTGAAGAAGATGATGGGAGGCATGGCAATGAGCCTTCATGTCATGATGACTATAATGATGTTCATATTGTTCTTGTTTATATTCCATTTTTTCTTCTTTGGATGAAGATGACTGTGGCATTGACGGGGACAATAGTTCCAATTAAGTTTCAAATGCATTATTTGATGATGATGATGATGTAGATCAATTGGCCCAATGTGACAATGTTTATAAAGGAGGCTTGCACTTGGTTTCTAATCCTATGTATGAAGAGCTCTTTGAGGAACCAAGTGTCTTATTGGCTGAACCAATCTGTGAAGTTGAAGGTATCATGATGACAAATTAGATGTTTCAACTTCTTTTCATCTTGATGAATGTGTGGTAGTGCATGATAATCATTATAAATTATATGTTCATGCATTACTAGATGAATGTTGCACTTCCTTTCCACCTGGTGATGAGAAAAATAGTGATACCTACTTGTTTGAGTATGATTATGATATGGGGTGTGATTAGAAAGACATGGGAAGTTTTAAATATGGATTCATTTTTCAACCCATGGATGCTTATGTATGTGGAAAACATGTATACATTGATTCTTTCAAGTGGATGGTCACATATGCGAATGAAAATCAAATTTGGGATAAAGGAAAGAATGCATATTTTAGTTTTGGTGGCCTAGGACCACCAAGATGAAGGTTAAGTCTGATTTTTTCTTGTAGAGGAATACGCTCAGTGGAAGATGTGTGGTTTTCTCTACCCAGATATTTGAAATCTTTCTATTCCTATAAGAGGCATATATTCCCAGAGGGAGCCACTATTGGTACTCTTAATTTTCTTGAGATTACAATGTAGAAAAATTTGTGAAGATGTTGGAACTAACCTTTGTGCACTTAGTTGAGATGCCCTATTTTGTTATTGAGTTTCAGGTACCTTGTGAATTTTAAAGCTTCATTAGTTGAAAGCTCTTATGGTTGGATCATGTTCTTTGGTCAGTTTAAGGATATTTCTTAGGACAGTTCGCCTATTTTTGACACTTTGCAAAATGGTTGTGATTCAAAGTTTTAGTGATCTAGTTGATGATCAAGTTTGATCCAGTTGCATAGTGAGGATATACACACAATGGATTTGTTGATAGTCGAATGTCATCCTACAAGGCATAAATAGTTACCAAAAGCATAAGCTCGTGCATTATCTTGTTTTATAGAAAAGGCACACAAAGTACAAATTTGGCAAAAGACTTTTAAAACTTTTAGAGGCATTGTAGGGTTTGGGTCGATCAGTGAAGATTTTTTGAAGCGACACTTATGGGGAATTTTCCCACATCCGTGGGGAGGCATTCCATTTGTGTATTTTTATACAGGAGTTCTCACACACTACATTGCCAAAGGCACTTGACCTTTTGGTGGAGCTCGCATGTGGAAGCAACTTGGACTTGGAGGGGTTGGCTTGGTAGATGACTTAACAATATTATGTTTTTGTGATGACTCAACAGATGATGTGGTAGAAAACTGGGTAGTGAGTTGGTGGTCTGAGGGAATATCATATTGTGAAAAGTGGCACATGTTCCCAAATGAGATGGTAGGTTTGAGATGACACAAGGATAATGAGGAAAGAGAAGAAGCATGGAATTGCAAGAGGGTGCCATGTAGTGTAGATAGTTTAGGTGCATGGTGGGCTCGATGGTGACAAGTGGTGGATGCTCATAATCTCGTAAATCAGAGGCTTGAGGATAGAGAATCACTACGAGATCCCAAAAATCTGACATGTGGAAGGTGCAAGTCAAATTGGTCAAGTGGATCCGGGGTGACACATGGAAGGATTTCAGGATCCTACCATCCTAGTCAGAGGAGTGAAGATGTCAGTGCGGGATTGTGAGGTGTCACCACGTGGCAAAGCCAATCAAGGGAGATGACTAGGAAGGATGCAGAAGTGGCACTGATGTGGCATCTAGGTGGTGCACAAGTGGATTGACAAACAAATCAGAAGCTATCATGTGACAATTCAAGGTAGTTAACCAAGGGTTGATTGGACCACAATTTGGGTGAGAAATTAAAAATTAAAGGGTTTCCTGTGCATCAGCAAGATAAAGTGGAATATTAAATAGAGAATGTAGTGTAATGCATAAAGTAAAAAAGAAAATTTAAAAGGCACTACATGTTATAATATGAAGAAAAAATGTGCACGGCAAGGAAATGTAAAGTAAAGGGCCATCAAAGTAAAATGTAGAGGCACAGACATGAAATAAAGGGTAAATCAAGTGTTGTTGTTTTCATAACTGGAGAATTTTTACACAGAGAGGGAGAAAAAGTTACAAGAGGCTTTCCTTTTGAACCTGGATGCGTTATTTCTATGGGTCTTTCTCCACCTTTTCATAGGTGTGCCAAATGGGGCCAGATTTGGTTGTTGCAAAGGGGTTATCATTGTATTATTTTATTCATTTTTTGCAATAGATCAAGTGGAAAGGAATGAGACAAGTACAGTTGCAGTGAGAAAAGAGAGGTGGTTTTTCAACAGATTAGTGAAGATGAACAAGTGGCAAAATCAGATCAAATCTGAATCTCTTCTTCTTCCTATATATCCTTTTCTCTTCTCTTGTCTAAGGGTTCTAACTTTTTTGTTTTGGAAGAATATTCTCTTGGCTCCAAACATCATTGGTTCTAGTAGCAAGTTCTTGTGGGTTTTGGGCAGTATTATCAATCTTCCATAGAGCACTTTTAATGAATTTGTGTTGAAATCTTTTGCAGGTTTTTGAGTGTTGTAGTTGTATAACGGTTGTATGTCAGAGGTAGAAAAAGATGTTTATAAAAATATAATTATGATTCCAGATCTCTCCAGTGTACAATTAAGTCAAGATTTAAATGGAATAAAACAAAGATTAATTCTCATTTAGTGTCTTATTGTGAGATATGTGACTTTATTTTTATGTTTTGATCTAAGGGGTAACTAAATGCTTGAAAAGAGTTGCACATTTATTGGGCTTGTGCACGGATTTTGATAAGTAGGCTAGGTTGGGATTGATGTTGAAGGATATTGTAAGGCAATATTATTAGATCATATGCTATTAGTAAACTCTATTGTGCAATATTGTATTTCGTATGACTCCAAGGTCCAATAGGATGAGGCATTGATTTGAGCTATTGTGGGTTTTACATGTTTGTTGTTGTTTATATCCAGGTTACTCTTGTTGCAAAATTGTTAAAATAACATAATATATTTACTTTTATGTTATGTTGTTGTCTTACTCCAATCTCATGCTCCATGTAGGTTGATGTTTAATGGATAAGTAACCATTATCTAGTATCTCCCTGTTATGTTGATTGCCTTAAATGAGATTATCTGATTTATGTTAATGGTAGTTGTGATTTTAATATATGTTTTGAGGGCATTAAAGGTCTACCTGCCTTGGTTTTGCAGAGTCTAAATTGAAGAAGGGTTTGTTAGATCCTTGTCAGTTGGTCCAAGTCTCATAGATTTTTTATTATTGGAGTTGGCTTCTCCATAAGGAATTGATTGATCATGTTGGTAACTACTTTGTAGTGTAAACCCTTTTTAGGAACCAACACACTCTATGTGCAATATATACTTAATTTCAATAAAGTGCTCTAAAATGGCTTAAAATGCAAATAAGGGACTAAAAAATTAGCTCTTGGACATATGAGGGTCTACTTAGAAGCATTGATGCAAGAACTAGAATATTCTAGAATTATGTTAGGTGCTTTGAATGTGCTCCTTATAATAGAATCTTCTACCCCCAAAAATCAACACTGGAATATATTACATTGACTGTTATAATATTCCTTGAAAATGAAATATTATATTGCTACATGTGAAGGACATAATATTCTTGGGTGTAGGGAAGATTCCCTTACATGCCCAACTTCCATACCTATGTGTGTAGGCCTATGTAGGTCTTACAACCTACGTAGGGGATTTGCACAAAGTGCTTTAATTTTTTCTTTGATAAAATTTGTAATTTTTAAAAACAAAAACCTTTTTTAGCAAGTACAAGGTCTAATGTGTCTTGGTAAAACCTGAGGTATGAACATGTGGATCTGTACATTTGTATGAAATTAATGCCTATAAAATTAATCCAAAAAAATTCTCACCCAAATTATTCTAGTCATAGAGTTTGTGTTTGGAAAGGCATTTTGGGGGTTTTCGGTCATTATGAGCATAATGGCGAACTTTGGTTGCTCCATAATGCATGGATTTTTCTTATCCCTTGATCTTGTCTCAATGATTGTTCAATCAAAAAGTCAATAGTTCAAATTTTGATGAAATGATAATCAATCTATAGATTTTTTTTTGCTCTGAACACCATGGCAACATCCATTTGAGTCCAAATTGCACTCAAAAAAGTTTCAAGGTTGGATCTTTCAACATTTGAATAGGAAGTTGTAAATATAGAGCTTTGATACCATGTTGGAGTTATTTGTTCAATCCCACAAGCCCAAGAATCAACTACAAAATAAATATCTATTACAAATGGAGATCATGCAAGATGAATTTAAAACTCAACAACCTAATAAGTGTATTGACTTACAAAATATTATGATTACAATGAGTGAATGAATCATTTTGGAAAGGGTGATAGAACCCTGTATCTAAACCTCAGAGGAAGATTAAATTAACTATTGTCATGTGTCCACATCATAATGAATGAGACACAATAAGTTGTTATTAGTCTAATCTTATAAAAAGTAAAAAGCATTCCTAAGTTTAGCTTGAGTGAATAAGGAAATAGAGACCCGATTAGATAATTAATTAGTTTATATCCTAATTACTTCAACAAATGTAGCATAGAAAATGATGACTTGGTACACAATAGTTAATACCATTTCTCTAAGTGTCACTTGTGATTTTGTGTAGATGAAAATTTGTGGATTTATTACATGACTAAGAATTGATTTTTCATTCTACATATATGATTTGTATTCTAGAATATGGTTTTGTGCACAGTTTAATTTCTTTTCAATTCAATAGATTCTATACTCCTTGTTTACTACTAAAGTTTGATAACATTTAAAATACCTTGAAGAGTTTTCTAGATTGCTAGGGTCAAGCTACCCTAAGTCGTCCACTTTGAAAGATCAACTTTACAATTACGAAATGATCAATAAATAAGAAGCAAGAATAAAATGATCTATTTGTTGACTCTAATACTATATTTTAATTATTTGTGTTCCAATTTAAGTTTTCCTACAATGATTATTGCTTAGAACGGGAGGATTTTGAATAATTATCGAATGATGAATTAATGGCGAAGTGAATGTCTTTGGACACAACGAAATAATAAGTCATTGCACGAGCACACACCAAGTCAACTGCCAATAGCTTAAGAAAAAGATAAGAGTCAAGTCATTTGAATTTTCAAATTTTGATTTTTGAGTCAAATCTATTTATCGTAAAAATTACTCAAAACAAAAAATGCTAAATCAAGAGATCGTATATAAGTCTGAGTCAATAAACAATAAAAGAATATATATATATAGAGTCAATCTTCTAAAATTGATTCAAACCTAAACAAAAACATAGATAGATAAACATATTTCACCACTCCAATAATAAACATATATTTCCCAAACAAGCATGAGGCGAAGGCCACTCCTTTTTAATGGAATAACTTTAGGAAAGTAAAACTCAAACTCTTTTCGATGTGTTTTCCTAGTCAACACCAACAAGTCATCAAATGTCAACATTGTAGTGCATCATTAAAGCAATGAATCCATTTGGAGATCTTCTCTTTTGGAGGACAGCCGACTGATGATAAGAAAGTAAGTAAAAGTCTAAATCTTTCGATGATATATTCATTTGATTCCTCCACAACAGGCCATTCAAAGCACTCCTAAAGTTCCTTTCATATCTCTTTACTCCTCAAACAATCTTTCATCACCATCTTTTCATACTGACCCCCATCTTTTCATTTTGACCCCCATCTTTTCATTTATTCTTCTTCACATATCTTAACCTCTACGAAGCAAATATTTTTGGTTGGATTCAAATATAAATCATGCTTGTAAACCCATGCAATGAGTGAGGCATTAACTCTAGTGGAATGTATTTTTCTAATAAATGAGAGCTCCCATCAAATGTTACATCTTAACAATTGGTTGGTAGTTGTACGAGAGATATCTTGTTGGATTGTCGTGCATATAAGTAGTTAGCAATGAAAGCACAAGGTATGTAAAGAAAGTTGAAAGTGTGGCTGAAATTTCGCAATTTATTTTGCATTGATATAGGAAATTTGTACAACAAATTATTTCCATCGTGGGAAAGTAGTATTAATATCTATACATATTTATATTTTTAATTAAAACTAATTAATTATTGTTATATAAAATAAAATAAAAATGTAAAAGAAAATTGTGTGTTTCTTTAATTTTTATTCAATTTGTATATAATTTAAGATAATATTTTAATAATGGTAAATGATATAATCTTGTATGAAATTGGGTTCGTTCTTCTTATTTCTCACATACATCTATTCATATAAATTTTCGTTTATTTAATCACATTTTATTTTTTTACATGTATTTTCATGTATCTGACACATAGTGCAACTTTCATGATTATGTATCCATTCCTTACATAGGCATCATCACTCTCTTATCTTAGACCAATCTCATGGGTGTGTGATCAATCTCATATCCATATATCTAACACTTGAAAGTCTAAAATTAAAATTAAAATTAAAATTTGATTTGCTCCTATATGTTTCACTAGTTGCATATGAGCCAACTAAACACACGTTTACATGATTTATTGCTATGTCCTTATGTGTAAATACACTCAATTACATTAATTTTTGCATCCTTTCTCATCTGAAATCATTCACATTTACTACGAGCATTCAAATAACACCTTAGGATCACATCGTTTTGGCAAATTATAAAGAATCATATAGTCAATCTATACATATCTGTGTTTGAAGATTGTTTTCCTTGATCCTTAATATACTTGACAAGCTGGCCCTTGTCATGGTATCACCTAGGATTGCACATCGTGAGTATATACACATCCTACAACCTTATTTATTTATATAAGTATTTTTTATTATTATTAAGGGCCACCACATCATTTGCATTGGCACATACTAGGAGCAGTTGCATAATTTGATCAAAATAATGCTTAGGTGAACAATATTATATTTGAATGCTCTTTAGTCAAATCATTTTTCTTGTCATTCCTTTATTTTCCTAATGGATTTATATGACCTAAGGGATGTCCTTAAATACATGACCGTGGTCATTATCTTAATTTTTTTGGCATGTTGTCCAATAAGATAGAGATTGCTTTTTTAAAACCAATGACTTTTAGGCTCAATAAGGTGAAATTGATTTTTGGTAAATTAGGCCACATCAAACATATTAGTTTTAAAGGGTTACCAAAATGTCCTAAATCTTGTTTTATGATATGGTGAAATGATGGGGAAGAGACTAATAGCTAAGAAATATTTGGTTGATGTTAGTTTATATGTCAAATAGATCAAATTGATTGTTATGAATATGCATTTATGACTTGTATGCAACAAAGTTTAAATGGAAGGTGTAAGGTATTGTCTTATAAAACTACATCAAACATATTAGTCTAAGGTGGCCAAAATGCTCTAAATTTTGTTATGACATAATGAAATGATGTGGAATTGGCAAACAACTAATAAATGTTTGGTTGATGTTAGTTTATGTACCAATGGATATGCATTTATGACTTGTATGCAACAAAGTTTAAATGGAAGGTGTAAGGTATTGTCTTATAAAACTACCTCAAACATATTAGTCTAAGGTGGCCAAAATGCCCTAAGTTTTGTTTTGACATAATGAAATGATGTGGAATTGGCAAGCAACTAATAAATGTTTGGTTGATGTTAGTTTATGTACCAATCGATCAAATTAATTGTTATGCATATGCATTTATGACTTGTATACAACAAGGTTTAAATGGATGGTGTATGATGTCGTCTTATGCACCTACATTTAAGTCATTAGTTGGAGCTACATTATATGTTGTAAAACTCATTATCATTATTTAGAGCATATACAAGACATGGTAGAAACTAAAAATTAGAGCATGATGACATGACACTTATGACCAATGTCGAGTTTAGAACTCCTTGGCTTGTACAACTATGTGTCTGGTTACCTTGGATAATTTGGTGTATAAAGGACCATAGTGTGAAATTCACAACCACTAGACTTCTATTGTGTATGCTACTAAAGTAATTAGTATAAAATTAGAATATAGATACATATACAACCACTTTTGTTAGTTATTACTTGTCAACTATTAATGATTCAGCTGTTGTAGTTTTTTATTCTTATTTATCTCGGTGATATGAAATTCTTTTTTTGCTTCTTTCAATAAGACAACATATACACATGTAATAACTAGTATGATTATATGTGTTCTAAAAATGAGTGTATGGTATATTATGTAGCCTTTTTGAAGAAATAAACGAATAGTGATATAATGTGGTAGGGATGGAATATAAAGTTGTAATGTTTGTCGATATTATTCATATGATTTTGTCAATATAGATTAGGTTATAGTAGATATATGATTGTTCCTAATATTTTAAAAGTAATCATAAATATATATTATAAATGTAATTATATATGACATAAAAGAACAATGCAATAAATACAATATAAAATGTGATCAAATAATTAACTAAAGACCACTTATTTTTACTTTTTTATAAGGCGCAATAAATGCCACTATATATATTACATTATGGTTTGCAAAAAGTTTGATTTTTAGGGTTTCGTAATTAAGAATAGAATAACAAAAAGAAAGGCTATTTTCAGAGAGTCGTTAGGTCAAGTAGAAAGTTTTAACCGTGTTAAAGACGCGCTTTCTTACAGTGTAAATTACGTCAATTAGAGTTGGTCAAGAGTCAAGTCAGTAAGTCGTGTATAGAAATGTTTCGAAGTTTCGTCCTCCGTGCCAAAAGGGCGATTTTCTACCCCTTTTAAGCACGGCGCAGTGTATTTATATTCCTGCACGAATCAGTCCACACGTTGGTGCATCTAACCAGACTTGGTGTGGATTGGTCATTTTGGCACATCATGCATTGGCTTAGCATGGCTTGGTCTATCTTGGTGCACTTTAGTCCACCTTGTGACGACTTAGAACTTTCCTAGCATAATCTAGTCTTTTATCAAGATTTTGATCCCTTTTCCTATGTTTATGACGACTTAGAACTTTCCTACCATAATCTAGTCTTTTATCAAGGTTTTAATCCCTTGTGCTTATGACGACTTAGAACTTTCCTACCATAATCTAGTCTTTTTTCAAGGTTTTAATCATTTTTTCGATGCATATGGTGACTTGGTTATGTATGATATTGGTTTGGGTCATTTGAGTACGATCACTTAGAACTTTTTTTTTAGCATAATTTAGTCTTTTATCAAGGTTTTGATCCTTTTTTCCTGATTGTGGTGTTTTGTTTATGTATGATATTGGTTAGACTATTCTAGTATGATAGAAATTCAAGATATTTGGAGATTGTAACATATTCATTAGTTTTTTATAGATTCAATCGCGTCTAAATTGTTAACATGAACATTTCAAATTACATTATGTGATCTATCATCAAGATGAAAGAGAGTTCAAATCTTGTAGTCATAAGACTTTGTGTAATTGATGGGGAGTTCTTGAAAAGAATTATGTTTAGGTATGCACTATGAATTTATAATCGTGTTTTTATCATACACTATCTTTTTCAAACTTCCAATATATAGACCATGGGAATTTAGGAAACCATCAACAAATTACCAAAATTATAAGTTAAGTATTAGTGAAACTAGCCTGACTTGGAACCATGTGACACCATTGAAGAGTAATTCATAGAATAGAATTTAACTCCTTTAAATAAATTTGAACCAAATGACTGAGGGGATCTAATGTAACTCCTAAGTGCTATTTGTAGAGGCAATAATTGGTGGGACTTGATATTATATTCACTTGTAGAAAGTTCAAGTAGGAAGAGTTTGTCTACTTATTACAATGTATTGAAGTGTGGCAAGTTTTGGATATTGTATTTTGATATTCATGTTGGTTTACATGTGGTGATGTTGTGGCAAATGTTGTGGTACAACTTTACATATTGATTGGGATGTGGTGATATTGTGGTAATAATTGCAAGTCATTTTGAGAAGAAGAGTAATACTCACTAGAATCATGAACAATGATGCATGTAGGCACTTGTGACCAAGCTAGAGTTGATGTAGCATAGTATATAAGTAGGATAATATTTTTGAAGATGACACGAATTACTACAAGAAGATATTAGTGTAATGTCTGCACATGAGTTCTCACAGGTTCTAAGGTCACTATATAGGACTAACATGAACTCATCAACAATGTTTTTTTAGAAATTATTGATTCAGTGTGTGATGCTAACTATGCATAATACAATGTGGAGACATCATATTTGGTGATATGTGTAGTATATTAACATCATAATATGGAAAAAATTAGAGCAAGTCTGGCTTTGCAACTTTCAAATTTTAAATTGTGTAACTTCACATGGTGTTTGATGGGGATGGGGGCCATGTCCTCCCACTTGAGGAACCTCCTCTTGATGCTACAAAAGAGTCATTTACTGAGGGCCCTATATAAAAGGTGGATGGTTAGTCTATGACTTCAATTGAGTACACTCCATTTATGCAATGACAACACTATCAGGGATTCCAAAAAAGTCAAAGTATGTTTATTAATCAAAGGGGAGTCCTAAATCCAATGGCTAGAAAATTCTTCTTTTCAGCTAGAAGTAAAAATTTGTGAACCAAGATTTATTTCCTAAGTGTTTACAAATAGAGGAAGGCACTCCAATAATGTTGCTTGACTCAGTTATGGGCCACTTTTTTCCTTCAATGAATAATGCTTTAGTCATGATAATTTTCTCCTTCAGACCAACTATAGATATGGTAAGGAAATGGGCATCACTAAAGTGGAAGTTGAAAGGAAGTATCACGATAAGTGTCATGCCAGACACTCTCTTCTTGTTCAAGTTTACTACAGAGTGTGATTTGGTCACAATCTTTTTGAGGTCATGGACCTAGGGGAAATACTATCTCTCACTTTGTAGATGGAAACCAGGTTTTGATCATCCTAGATCGGACTTAACATCAAGACAACGTTAGGCTGGGTTTTGTTGGTAAGTTGGCAAGTATGGTTGCATGGATGTTGTCATTTATGGAAACACTATTCTAAGGAATGATCACATGGACTTGGTTTTGGAAGTCTTATTTGGGAAAGTAAGATACTGAGATGGGGGGGGTAAATCAGAATCTATAAACTTTTACACTTTGAAATCAATTCAACACATATATCATAAACATAAACTTCAATGTTGAAATGATTCTAACCGCTAATCACATCCATGAAAATGAAACACATAACACTGAGATTTGGTAACCCAGAAACCCTTGAAAGGTAAAATTGGGGTGGGGATGACACCCACAAATCTTCACTACTGCAGCAATAAAATGTGTATGTTAGGGCTACAAAGTTTTGATCACTTCTGGTGATCTACCTTGTGAGGGGTTTGCCTTGCTAAGAGCTTACAGACTTATACAATCTACCTTGATTAAAGGATTTAAAACTTACAACTAAGTAAGCACTTTGTTAAGAGATTTACAAAGGCTTGTTAGGACCACTCTGTTAAGAGATTTACCCTGATTGACTTGCTAGAATGTATCAGTACCTGATCCTTCAGTTTGCACTTCAAATGTTGATAACAAATATCCTCTTTGCAATAATTATCTAATCTCAAAATCAAATATAGCTATATTCTATCCTTCGCTGCTCTTCTCAATCACTCTGCCTGATCTATGCATCTGGAAATCAAAAAAAAGCTTCCATCTGCATACATATGAGATCTCCTAATTATTATAATATTAGGATTTGGATGTCACCTTATATAGATAACTGATCAAGCTCCTAGATCAAGATCAATGATCTAGATTCATTACAAATTATGCCACTTATACATTCCCTTTTTTTGATTGGTTACTTGTCTTTCATAGGGATTAATGATTGAAATCATAATGCGTAATCAACTCGTTAATTATCTCAAAAATCATTAAAACATGCATAGAAGTCGGCCAATATGATTTACCTAGGTGTTTGTGCCATTCCAAACACATATATCAAAACTGGTTCACTCGGCATATGAAGTCTATGGTGCTCAGTCAAAACTATTATACATATACTAGCGCTCGACACTGACCCTTCTATACAACTTGGTATTCATACTACTCTATAACTACTAGGGTACTCGACGACCTCTGACTTTCTCAATAGTAACTACGCCTTGATACATATACAAAATATAAGTCCATACATTACTCGCCCTTAGTAGGATGGCTCAGTCGCAGTGATGACTAACCAACTCTACCTTGATAATGACTAAATGTTGGACACTAATAGACAACATGACTTGGAGATCAACAATCTCCCCCCCCCCCTTGACATTAGTGCAAAAATAATTTGTCATGACTTTACATTACATAACGAAAATGGTACTTAGTACTTGAGTGTTGGATTTGAGAGATAGGGTATTGAGAGGGGAGGGGTGAATTAGTGCCCACAAAAACTTTCAACTCATAAACCTTTCAAATCTTGAACATCAAAAAGTAGTAACCTTCAACTGAAACTTGAATCCATTGCATGCATCATTCATTCATTTAACTATCAAAGTAAATAACATGAAATCAACAAGATAATCATCACATAACACAAATATTTTGGTAATGCATAAACCCTTGTTAGAAGGTAAAAAATGTGGTGGGGATGACACCCACAAATTATTTACTACTGCAAATAGAAAAGGTTTTCTTGTTAGGGCTGTAAGTGGTGATCACTTCTGGTGATATTACCCTATTAGGAGTAACATATTAGATCAGTTAGATCTACCTAGTGATAGGATTTTAACAACACTACTTGAGTGTGCACTCGATTAAGAGATTTACATAAAGACTCTTAGGTCTACTCTGTGAAGAGATTTTACCAAAACTCTATTACAATGATTAGAAAATAACATGTATCTATCTTCTAATGACAACTCTGTCTTGTCTAATCTAGATCAATGAAATACTAAATAGATATCACCTTTTTGTGTGTAGATCTCTACTCTGAACTACTCGATAGCCTGATCTGATCCTGCTTAATCTGATTATCCTTGAATACTATTCTACTCTGTCTGACAATTGATAATCTTGAAGTTAGCTAATGCTTCAAGAACTTCTTCGCTTATACATCTCCACACTTACATCAAAATGATGCAAAAATACAATTATATAGCATATTGTTTTATGTTGCTTACAAAATTAGGTTACAATGTCTTAGAGAAAAACCCTAAGATCAACGGTGTACAAAAATAACCTAGATCAAACAATTACATGAGATCTTCATTGCATTTAATGAATATCTCAACAATAAATTATCCTTGATCTTGGTAAAACATTTTGTGATTCTATTGTAATCATTTGCATAGATAAATGTGCCATTCCTGATTCCTATGCCATTTTCTGTGATCCTTGGTAAACATTGTATATACTGCTCAGTAATTACACTGGTGCTCATTGTTTATTGCACTCGGTATCAGTGTATGATGCTCGGTAAAATTGTTTTGTGCTCGGTGTAGAGACTTAATTGACTAGCTTGAGATGCTTGATTTTACCAACTGGGTTAACATAGGTAACCGATCGATGTCTTTGATACTAATGACAATCACTAATGCTCAATTAGAGATAACAATCTCCCCCTTTGGTATTAGGATCAAAACTCAAAATGTATATAGACAAAATGTCTCAAAAAATTTCCTGTCTTCACCATATACATAGTCAACAAAAATTTGTACTCCCCCTTGGTGCATGCTCCCGGTAATGTGTAGTATACTTAGCATTTTATATACATATTTGGCATATACATGATTTCCCCCTTTTTTATATTAATGCCAAATAAGAATATGTATACTTAAAGCTTGTCAAAAATGTGCTTATGGGTTTTCTTCAGTGACTCCAAGAGGTTTTCACATTCCTCTTTCAAGTTGGTGAGAGAAAGATGCTCAAGACCGACTTGTGCATGCATATCAAAAATGTTGTCCAAAATAGAAATTTCTGGTGTTGCAATAAGCATTTGTGCCTTCTTAATGTGCTTCTCAATGATTTTCAGGTACGGAGTGCTTCTCAATAATTTTCGGTCTGAAGTTCTGTGACTTGATCACTTATTGTTTCTTCCTATTTTCTGAGGTTTGCTCTTAACTATCAGAGTTCTTGAACTTTTAAGATGTGCTTTGCAAAAGCTTGTGGCTCGGTTAAGACTGCCTGTGCACTGAGCTGAATTTCTTGTTCAAGTTGTTTGATCTTTTCACTAACCTCGGTAGTGAAATTTTCTATAGTGCATAGCTTGATCAAGATTTGACTTATTGATTTAGTAATAGATTGAATATCAGTTATTACCTCTGATAGCTTGACCTTATTAATTGCCACTTCTTGGTTGATCCTTTCTGCCAATTTATACTATATTTTTTATTCTACCATTTCCTTTATCCTCTTTTCTGCTTCAATATCTGGGGCATTTATTTCCTCGGTAAGTGTAGCAAGTTGGTCCATGATGGGAGTATCTTCATTTATTTTTACCTCAGGTACTACCTGTTGTAAGATATCCCAGACATTCTCAAGTATATCTTTTCTCTTGCACTCTTGCCTCAATTTTACCTCTGTACTTTGTGTAACCTACCCAGTTGATACTGTGTCATCCTTCTGCTACTCCTTGGTAGTCTTTGTGTTGGTTGATTGTGTGGGAGCTTTTGATGTAGTGTCCGGTGGGGTGGCCTCGGTTATACTAGGATTCTCCTGATCATTTGATTATGTGTCTCTTGCCTCTTTTTCCTCAGGCTTGTTTGTCTCTGCTGGTATTTTCACTGCTTGTTCCCCTACTGTATCTTGTGGTTGCTCAGGGTCTGAGCCTTCGGGTTTCTCTTGAGATAAGATTTCTACTGCTTCAACAAGAATAGGAAGCTCCCTTGGTAATGATGTGAATTCACACTCGATAACTTGACCTTCATCTTGTGCACTGTCTGGTGCAGCGTTCACATCTTCATCTTTGTCATCAGGATCATCATTAGTGATGTCCTCAATGAGTACATCATTATCATCTTTCTCCTTTATCTGGATATCTACTGGATCTGGTGCATCTTGTGAACTATCCTTAATTTATTTTGCAAGTGTTGTATCAATCACCTCGGTAAATGATACACCTGACTCTTTTATCTTCTTTTCTATATTATCATCAATAAATATACCTTTTCCTTTGGACTTCTGTCTCTTTTTAGATAAATTTTGAAATGCATTTTTCTCATTTTGCTCTCTGACTGCAAAAATTAATCTCTAGATGAGTTGACCAGACTCATCAAGATCTGCTAGATTTTCATCTAAAACTTGCATCGCCTGGCCTTTTATTTTGAATCTCTGAACATATGTATCCAATAGCTCCTTAATTTCAAAAAGAGATAAGTCTGGTACTGCCGATACTAGGGCTTGTTCCTCATCTTTCTCTCGGTATCCAAGGCATATGACCACTTCTGGTTTATTCTATCTTCAAGTGCCTCAGGAAGTTGTGTAGTAAATTCTAATGGAACTTTTTTGAAGTGTATCATCATCTGAATGATTGCTTCCTCAATTGTATTTTGGTCCTCGGTCGACATGCTGTCAAACCGACTGAGTTCTGGATTGGTGAGATCTCCATTCTCAATTATGTCTACAACAACTTCATTAATAGTTATGTCCTTGTTACTTACAACCTTGAATTGACTTGTGTCATTTTCATTTTCTTCTTCCTCAAGGTCTTCCTTACATCTTATTAGTCTTCTTATTTTCCTCAGTGCCTCAGCTACAACCTTGGGTCCTCTATTTGCATAAGTTTTAGTCGGTGTAGCTACCTTTAGTTTTGCTTCCTTCATAGCTCCCTTTTTCTATGGTGGTGAAGCTCCAGTTTTTGACCTTGTTCGTGCACCTATTTGCACTGGTAACTGCTTCTTCTTAGGAGTAGGAGTGGGAGAAACCAGTATATAATCTTTTTCTTTCTCAGACTCGATTTCCTCACTGTCATATGGTTTGTCAGCCAACATTAACTGACCTTTGGTTGCAGGTTCAACTGGTGACTCCTCAGATGAGTTAGATACATCTCCAAACTGTTCAGTTAAAACTTTCTTCATTTTCTTTGCTTTTCTTGTTATTTTGCCGATGGCAAGACCTATTTTTATTCTTGATTTTGCTTCTTCAAAGGTTCCAAACCTCTCTGCCGTCTTGTCCTTCAGTAATGCCAGTAAAAACTTGATTGATTTCAAACCAAAATAATGATTCATTTCATATCCCATGGGTGCTAGCCATTTTTTCCTCAGCTCTACAACTTTAATCATTGTATGGTCGATGTCCACTAGGAAACAAATATCCATCTCATACTTCTCGACCAGTGAACTTGGAATCATGCTTCTTAGATTCATCTTAATCTTAAACTCCTCAAAATAACTATCTATAACATTATTCACATTATCTCCCAAACTTTTCTTTATATCATAAATTTGTGAAATGATTGGTCTATTGGTAGGCCAATCTATGTGACCGATAGAAGGAAAGAATTTTTGGAGATAGAAAAATAAACATACTAATAGTGAGCCAAACTTACAGGTATTCAACTTTTGTGACCAAATGGTTTTCATATTCTCTTCAACCTGTTTTCAGAGTAGCTCAGCAAGGTCTATTTGACGACCCTTCTTTATCATTTTGTGAGCCATATCCATAGCACTACACGATACATTGTTCAATCTGCTCATCTGAAAGAACCTATATCCTATTACATGAGCTACAAACTTAACTTCTGGATCCACAATAGAAGCTATCTTTAGTGCTCAGTCATCCCATGTTGTGCCAGTATTTTTCTCAACTTTGACTCGAGATGAACTTCAGAATGCTTTGGCCTTGTCGGTTGTAGGGTAACCTGTAACCCTATTAATCATTCTCTTTGTTACTTTGATCAGACTATCCAGCCAAAATGTGCCTTCATGATATCGACTTAACACAACCCTTATCCATTTTATTTTGAAGTTCTTCAAAAAATTTAGGGCATTTGTCAATCCAATTATTTCTACCTATTCATGCTTTGGTGTCAACTTTATATCTTCACTTTAGAGTGCCTGGTATGCAACATACATCTCAAAATATCCTATTTCTCCTATTTTGTAGTGAATGTATGATCGGATGTCTTCAACCAGTAAAACCCTAGGTGAGATGCTTGAAAAAGTGCTCGCTGAATCTATTTTCGATACAACTTCTGGGTGTGACTTGTAATTGGGTTCACTATAGTTTCCTGACATAATAAGATTAACTTCCTCTTCTTCAACTTTAGAAGTGCTCACAGTAGATGCCATTTCAACAAACTAGGTTTTCGATATGTACGAAGAATATGCTTGGTAGGAGTTTCAACTTACTTGGAATGAACGATGAATGTGCTTGGTTCAATCTGCAACTGCTTTGGATTAGATTAAAATATTCTTTGCTCAAACTTGCTCTGTGAAATTTTTGCTCTCCAAAATCACTTTGTGAAAATGAACTTAGTCTTTCATGTATTTATAGCATTTTCTGAATTCCCGCTAAAACTTTATGTCATTAATGATCGACCTACTTTCTAGTTCATCAAAACTATCAGCTCGACGAATATTGCAAACTTCCATCAGCTTGGTTAACATGACTTTCTCTCTCGGTTGATACTGATACTGGGTTAACCTTGAATAGTGATTGCCGACGAGTAACCATTTTCTTGGTCTAACTTTTATCGACTGTATAACTGTGTTAGCTCATAACATGTAAACCATAATGCATCTTTATTCATGCAGATTTGGTATGTGCTCATCATATATAAGGAACTGTATGTAAAATATGATCATTTAAAATGTAAGTCCCATACATACCTATATCACCTTAAGTAGATGTACTGATGTCACCTAATCCAGTGGATGAGGTTTCATCGACAACATTACTTGACTCAACATTCTCATTAGATGCCTTTCTCCACATGGTGTTTCTAATTCTCATGATATCTGCAATAGTGTTTCCACTCTCAAATGCATGTCCCTCTTCTGATGCTCAATCTCTACAGTCCTTTCTTAGATGACCGACTTATAACATTGTAAGCATGCCATTCCAGTGCTTGTCCAACTTCATGATTGTCCAGCCCATCTTTTTCTGTAACAATTTTCTGCATATGTCCATACCTACCACATGCAACACAGTTGACCCATGTATTGTAATCCCAAACATAAGAGTTACCTTGTCTCTTCGGTTGATAAGGCTTGGGCTTGCTTTTCTATTTTGGCATCCATACTTGCTTCATCTTAGCCTTACACTCTCATGCAGTGTATCCATGTTCATTAAAAGTATAACATAATTTCTCCATGGTAGGGTTGTTAGCATTCTTATTCAGTTTAGCTCTACATTCATAAGCTTGATGACCAAATTTGCCACAATAATAACAGTAACCATTAAACTTAGGAGTGACTGGAGGTTTACCTTGTGCTTGGCTTCTATAGATATTTGAAGTGTGTCTCAGTTTGCCATAGTGATAGCATGACAAATTTTTTGGCCTTTGACTCTGATTGTTGTTCACTTGTTCTGCTTTCTTGGATGATTATCCTTCACCGGTATATCCTAAACCAACTTTGCTTCCAAATCTTCTTTGATTAGTCAGAAAATCATCAATCTTTTTGGAACTATCCTCAGCCAATTTCATCATTTCATTGTGATGTTGAGTTTTCACTTCATTTCTCAACTTCTCATTTTCTTCTTTGAGTATTGCTACATCTTCAAGTCTTCTTGATAGTTCACCATTTACTCGATTGACCTCCTGATTCATAGTTATCATTTGATTGGAAATTTCAAAATAATGCACAGTGAGTCTTTGTATCTCACTTTCTTTTTCTTGAAGTTGTTTAGTTATTTGTCTTCAGTCTTCAATGGCTAGAATCCTTTCTTGCTCAGCCTGTATAACATTGTTCATTACTTCTACCATTCTCATCATCTGAGATTCTTGACCGATTTGCAATGCTTTCACTTGTTTGGTTAAGTGAAGATTATTTTCAAACAAATCATAGATTATGCTTTCAGATCCATCAGAAATACTTCCCGAACTAGATCCAATGTGATCAAATAAATCATCAATCTCTTATTCATGGTAATCAATCTCATTTTGCAGAATAGCTAGGTTCTTCCTTTCAACCAGTAATTTCTTCAATCCATCCTTGGCTTGCTTATACTGCTCAACAAACATCTGCATTTGAATCTTTTGATTCTCTATTTTTTTATCCAATTTATACCTCTCCATGACTAGATCTTTACCCTTAAGTGGTTAAATTGTCCAATAAGAGAACTAAGCTCTGATACCAATTGTTGGATTGGAGAGATAGGGTATTGAGAGGGGAGGGGTGAATCAGTGCCCACAAAAACTTTCAACTCATAAACCTTTCAAACCTTGAACATTAAATAGTAGTAACCTTCAACTGAAACTTCAATCCATTGCATGCATCATTCATTCATTTAACTATCAAAGTAAATAACATGAAATCAACAAGATAATCATCACATAACACAAATATTTTGGTAATGCAGAAACCCTTGTTAGAAGGTAAAAATTGTGGTGGGGATGACACCCACAAATTCTTTACTACTACAGATAGAAAAGGTTTGCCTATTAGGGCTACAAGTGGTGATCACTTCTAGTGATCTTACCCTGTTAGGAGTAACATATTAGATCAGTTAGATCTACCTAGTGATAGGATTTTAACAACACTACTTGAGTGTGCACTCAGTTAAGAGATTTACATAAAGACTCTTAGGTCTACTCTGTGGAGAAATTTTATCAAAACTCTATTACAATGATTAGAAAATAACAGGTATCTATCTTCTAATGACAACTCTATCTTGTCTGATACAGATCAATGAAATACTAAGTAGATATCACCTTTCTGTGTGCAAATCTCTGCTCTGAACTTCTCGATAGCCTGATCTGATTCTGCTTAATCTGATTATCCTTGAATACTGTTCTGCTCTGTCTGACAATTGATAATCTTGAAGTTGGCTAATGCTTCAAGAACTTCTTCGCTCATACATCTCTACACTTCATAAAAATGATGCAAAAATACAATTATATAGCATAATGTTTTATGCCGCTTACAAAATTAGGTTACAATGTCTTAAAAAAAACCCTAAGATCAATGGTGTACAAAAATAACCTAGATCAAACAATTACATAAGATCTTCATTGCATTTAATGAATATATCAACAACAAATTATCCTCGATCTTGGTAAAACATTTTGTGATTCTGTTGTAATCATTTGCATAGATAAATGTGTCATTCCTGATTCCTATGCCACTTTTTGTGATCCTCGGTAAACACTGTATATACTACTCAGTAATTACACCGATGCTCGGTGTTTACTACGCTTAGTATCGATGTCTGATGCTCGGTAAAACTATTCTGTGCTCGGTGTAGAGACTTAACTAACTAGCTTGAGATGCTTTCTTTTAACGACTGGGTTAACATAGGTAACCGACTGATGTCTTTGATACTAATGATAATCATTAATGCTCAATTAGAGATAACATTGAGTACTCCCCCTAAGACTATGACTCGGTCTTCATAAAGACTACATTATATGTACAAGATATATACATGACTCTGACATACAATGAGTATACATTACATTTCAAAACAATATGTAATACCTTTACACATTTTCATTTATTTTCCCTTTTGTTTCTTCATCTATGTCCGCTTGTACTAGTCTATTTCCCCCTTGTTTTTGTCACTTTTAGTTGCCGGGGTGTTGGGGTTATATAATATTTATCCAAAAATAGTTTGTGAAGCTACAGAATCATTGCTAAAGCATTGTCCCATCCTGATCTGACAGACTCCAAAACTTGTATTTTGATTTCTAGTTGAGAAGCTAGAGATCAACCAAACTTTCGACAATAGAGAGATGAGGATCTCTCTTTACCAACTCTTTTGTCAATGCCAATTCTCTCTGCATGACCTCCAATGAGGTGTCAACATTGTTTATATTGAGATTGATTTGGCTCTTATCTTTCCATCATTAGCCATCATCTTGGCTAATCTCCCTTGTGCATGAAGCAACCTGGTGAAATGAATAGAGTTGGAACTTGCATCCATGCTCAATGATTGTCTTGTTGACTTCAAGCCCAATTGTAGATTCTCAATAAGCTATTGATTCTCCTTTGTAAATGTCTCTAGGTTACATAGTTGTTTGTACAAATAATGAACATTTTGTACAACCTCATCCAAGTTACTAACAAGGTCAGAAAGTTCAATCTATTTAACTGCAATATCTGTTGAGACCTTCTCAAGTACCTTGGTCTCAAACTTTCTCTTAGACCACTACATTAACTTCTCATTTGCTTCACTCTCATCACTGTTCACCTTTTTAACATTAATATGTACTAATTACTATAGTATAGGTGAAGTCTCATTTACATCTTCTAGCTCAAAAGAATCTACAAATATATCCTTGATTTCATGTAGTACCTTGTTTTTCTGATGTTCCCTTCTTAGTTCTTCTTGCTTGCTCTTCTTCTTCAATAGATTTTGCAAAATTTGTATATATTCATACGTTAAGTTATCAATGTCCCATTTCATAATTACTATAACTTCATTTAGTGTTACTCGAGTACTGGGAGACTTGTCCTTTTTCTGATGTACCTTCTTCTTCAGCTCGAGTGTGCTACCACTCGGTGTGTGTGTGAATTTTGTACCTAGTTGTAGACACAACACTTCAGTAAAACATTAGAGGTTAGCTAAAATCAAAATCGTGCAATGAAATGAAAACTAAACTAACTAGGTGATTTACTGCCTTCTAATAGATGCGAGTATGTATTCTCAGATTGGACCGAGATCAATGACCTTGATGACACCTAAACGAAGGATTTGAATGCAAAATCTAGATATGAATTGGATGCAAATTAATCTATTTTTTTGGATTTTAGATGCAATCATATGAAAATTTTGATATGAATCTATTCTAGATGAAAAACTGATATGCAATACAATTAATCTAACAATGATATGCTAAAATATGAATGATCTCACAAAGTTGTTGATTCACAAAGGGGCTTCAATTCTTCAGATACCAATTCGCTAGCATAAGTTTGTAAAATTATGAGATATGATTATGAAGAGCTGAGCCTTGGTTTTATAGAAATCCATGGCTTTGGGGATGCATGGAAAAAGCCATAAATCACTCAGATAAACTCATGTTGATTTTTGAGTTATCAAATAAATTAAAGATAGTTAACTCACAATAAATCATGCAAAAGCAGCTTTTTGATTTAAATCAGAAGTTGAGATCAGCTTTTAACTCAAAAGAGAGTTGAGTTTATTTTTAAAACAACTTGAATTGATTTTCTGATTTAAGGTTCAACTGCTTTTTGGATGTGCATAATAATTATGAATTAAATAAATAAATAAAGTGATTTATCCTCAACTTAACTGATTTTGAAAATAAAACAATTGATTTATGGGTTAATCAATTATTAAATCAAACTTTTATTCCAAAATAATATCATTAAATATGACAACTTGCGTTAATTAATTAAATAAGAATTTAATCAATTAATGATAGGAATTTTGATTTATTGTCAATTTTAAATAATAATAATTAGGAATAAATATAATTAAATTCAATTAAATAATTAAGTGGTAGTATTAAATCTAATTAATTAAATATTTAGAATATTCAATTAATCAAACTTTTGGATAAATAGGATTTATCACCAAATAATTATTAAATTAAAGATAGTTAAGATGATTAGGAATATGGAATATTCCTCGTTACAGAATTTGAGATAATCAATTAGGATTCGATGATGTTTAGATGTGACTTAGGTTAGGACTTTGATGTCGATTTCATTCAATGTGTTGATATAGGAGGTTAATGAACGTATAGCCCATTTTTGGGGTATTACATTTTGCCCCTCTTTGAATTGTTGTGCGAAGCGTAGTGGTTCAAAGATAGTTTGTGTATGATGTTGAAACTGATGTTTTGAAATTGAAATTGATATGAAACATGAACTGATTGACGTTTGATATGAATATAATAGGTCCTGAATGACCAAAGATAATGTTAACTATAACAACAATGAACCGATGATTGCGAAAAAGTGTCAAAACACCTGATTTCGAACCTTATGATTGCGAAGAATTGAGTGACTGATTCCAAACCTGATTGTCGATAAGAATCACATTGGTATCACATCTGAACCCTTCAATTTCCGAAGAACCAAGGAAATAACACAATTGAACCAATAGTTGCAAAAACTGATACAATTTACAAGATTAGGAGAATACTAGATTGATATGGATCTCGATGAATTTGATATGCCCTGAGCGATGATTGATTTGCCCCAAGCGATGAGGTCTTTTTTGATGAATCAGTAACTAGACGTGGTTGTTGTCTTGATTACTGAGGAAAGATATGATTTCAGCCTTAGATTTACAGACTTTGAATGATGTGCAATACCATGCCCCTTTCGGGATTAAAATTGAAATCTCACAAGAAAAGTCAGCGTTTAAGTTTAGAAGTATGTTAATTGATTTGAGAAGTGGTTATACACGTTTGAGAACACATTCTACATCATTTGGAGGTCTAAAAGACCAAATTTGACTAGGTTTGACCATGAGTTGACCATGGCTGACCAAGTTGAAATTGTGATAGTTTGGCGTAAGAAAATCAGTTAAGTTGAATTCTAGATTTTTGTGATGATGGAAGGTTGATTGTGCAAGCAATAGACTGTCCTGGGTCCAAAAATTTTAAATCATGATTTTGACATAGTAAATGATCTCAGATTTTAATTTTGATCCCAAAAATGGATTCAGAACGTCGAAATTAGCCAGGGGTGCAATTTTTGTGAAAAATGGAGTACTTTTGAAAATTAGGTCAAAAGCTATATAAAGGCCGAAAGGGTCATTTTCAATTCATTTCAATCATTTGACTTTAGAAACTTGTGGAGCCGTCTGAGCAAAAATGGCAGATAAAGCGGCAGAACCAAAGGTACCTGTGAGTTCTCATCGATTTGAGTGTAGCCGGAGACACCAAAGACCTCAACAGTACAGACATTTGGTAGGTGGACCTCTGTGCTTTGCTAAAATGTCAAATTTCCCATGTTTTATAGGATTTTAGCAATTTTCCATACGTCTTTCCATTTTTGAATTTTGCATGCACGAAAACTCGTATGACTCCCTAGCAGGACTCATACGACTTTTCAATAGTAGCTAGATTGTCATTTCATAGGCCCCCACGACTCATATCAGAGGGACCCATGAGTTGTACGACATTTCATTAGGTCCCTCATAACTCGTACAATGAGGGATACATTGTCGTGCTACTATGGTTGGTTGTTTGGTATGATGTAGAAAGTCGTACGAGTTTTCATGCCAGTCTGAAATGTTGTATGGAAAACAATGAGCTAAAAACTCTATATTAGATCAAATTTTTGATTTTTTTGATCTCTGAGCCTAATTGCTGACCTGTTAACCTACCTTCTAAAATACTGAACTACCCCATTTCTGTCGTTGTAACATGTTTTGTGACCCAATTACTGATAGGATTCCCTGTTTCTGTGCTGTGTAGGTCATTTACCCAGATGTACATGTGTGGATCTCGCATCTTGCTACTCAAAGATTATGTGTGTCCTTGCTAGACCATATGAGGGTCCACCTTACTTCTTGTGGATTCGAGCATTTGATACATTTACCCGAGATTAGGGTACATCACAGACTTTTGATTGCACTAATTGAGAGGTTCCACTCAGAGACACAGATCTTCCACTTGCCGACTGGGGAGATCACTGTTACCCCTGAGGACGTGTACTGTATACTCTGCATTCCATTTCATGCAGGCCGACAACTAGAGTATGTGAGTTCAGGGAACTTAGGTGTATTAGCTTTTAGACGTCTCTTTGGAGATGATACCGAGATGATAGCCTCCATTTCTTGGGAGACCTTAGTGCAAAGATATGGACAGACACACTGGCTGGAGTACATCATTGTCGGGATGATTGGTGGCATTATCATGTCAGACCATCAACAGAACGGTCTTTTGATGGGCTAGGCCCCTATGGTAGCATGTTTGATGGCCACTCCCTCTGAGTTGGCTTGGGGTCAATGTTTATTAGCACACATGTTCTCTGAGATGCACAAGGTAGTGTATCAGGAGAGCAAATCTTTTGCTGCAGGAGCCTTAGTTTTATAGATATGGGCTTGGGAGCACATCCCAATGTTGACACTTGTGTGTACTTCGTAGAGGCAGCCTCAGGAGCTTGTCATCTATACTTATGCTAGATATGTCATTCAGGGACGGATGGGTCATACTGAGTACTGGAGGCGATGCCTCAATGATATGAAATTTGTGCATTGGAGACCATATGTAGCCATTGAGCCTTGGCCTACTGCTTGAGAGAAGTTTAGTTATTTTTTCCAGAGCCGTGTACTGATTGGGAGGTCATCCTCCACTATAGAGAGGTTTCTTATTACCAAGGTTTGGTTGTAGTATGGACAGATTCAGGATGCCCCAGAGGATTACGCTACATATGTATGGATAGGGCGTGAGTTTGGACTAGAATGGACATAGAGGCTCTCTTATGCTTTGTGTTCATAGGAGTACAGTGCTATTGTTGGCAAGGATTGGGAGTATAGACTGGATGTACTTGATGCTAGTGTTACTGATGGATTTATCTCATGGCTTGCTGACCATCCTATTCATAGATTTTCTTATCCAACTGAGCTGATACCCTCCATGGAGGAGGCTATGGACGTTACTGGTGCTCCGATGGGATAGGGTCCCAGACCTACACAAGCTTCCATCATACATCCCACACCTTCAAGACCCAGAGTGATGGCTCCACCACAGAGACCATCAAGACAGATGAGGACCCCTCGTCACACTAGTTCCACAGCAGGCAGATCTTCTGATTCTCATAGACGAACTAGGGGAGAGGGTGGTACATTAGGCAGAGTTGGTTCAGTGGATGAGGTACTTGCAGCTAAGCAAGTGGTAGGTGGTGGTGTGGACTTCCTAGAGGGGGATACTAGTTTTGATTTAGGTGCTGAGATTAGACGCTGTAAGGCGCAGAGAGCAGATACTATTGAGTAGGTTGCCTCAGATACTGAGATGCTAGACGTTGATCCTACTGCTCCTCCTACTCCACAAGACACTATCAGATGGCTTAGTGCATAGGTTAGGGACCTGAAGGTATGCAGTGCTCGATGGGAGGAGTGATACATAGAGGTCGATAGACAATGGACTGAGCTGCGTACTGAGGTATAGAGGTTACAGGCAGAGGTGATTCATTAGACCTCACGGGCAGCTTACTATGTGTCCACATATTATACAGTTGTTCCTATAGCACAAAGAGTTCCTTCATACTCATAGTACATGATGGCATCAGAGGGAGCCAGAGCACCAAGAGTAGAGGTAGTACTAGATGCACCACCTCCACCTCCACCAGGTGTAGAGGATCAGGCTGATAGCTGATTTGTTTTGATACATTCTGAGATACTGTACTCTTTTTTATCATTGATATACTGTTCTGATTCTGATAGCTTAGTTGAGCTCATTATTTTGTAAACTATGCCAGTAGTGCACCCCTGACTAGTTCAAGATTTTTTTGATATATATGAGATCAATATTTTGGTTGTGACTTCATTTGTACTTGTCATGTTTTGATTTATGATGATATCATGTGATGTTTATGCTATGAGTAGAGTAGAATGTATGTATGGATATATGCAAATGTATGTGATTATGGAAATATGTATGTATGATTTATGCTTATGCACACGATGAATTTTAATGCAACAAATGATTATGATATGTAAATGCAATGATACACATGATATGTTTTGCAGGGATTGATGAAGACAAGTACTCAGTCTTATGTCAAAAAGGATGATTAACCCAGGAGGATAACTGCTTGCGAGTCTATGAAGAGACCTTCGAGTTAGGTTTCAGCTCTTGTTAGATTTGAAGAGATATTTGAATAATTGTTTAAGCATTGAAGTTCATTTAACCATTGTGAGATCATGCAACATGCAAAATGCAAAGAAACATGCAAAATGAGATGCAACCTAGGACCTAGGACCTAGTCACTGATCATGTGTTGGTCATTCTCATCATTGAATTTTTAGGTAACTAGATAAATCAATACAATGCCCACTAGTTATGAAACCATAGACATATGAATATCAATTTGTATGCGCAGGAATCAATACAACACCCATTGATTAGGAAACCATGGATATATGAATATTGATTGTGTTTTCAGAATGTCGGATTAGATATAAGCACCAAAGCATAAATGCTAGGATGACCTAAATATCATGTCCATTTTGATATTGCAATTTATATAAGCATCAAAACATAAACGTCATGATGACCTGAATAGGCCTTGCATTACAAACACATCAAATAGTTAAGAGATCATTCTAAATCCAATGTGAATTACCCGTAGTAACCCTTTATCGTCCACATCCTTAGGTAAGATTGTGTTTCACAATAGGAGAAAGAACTCACTCAAAAAGACAATAGTTAGATCAAACTTCCTTGAATTTTCTAGGTATCAATGGTTGAGGTACACATGGCCATCCAATTCCAGATAGAGGCTCTTACAGTTGGACACCATTTCAATCTAGAATTTCCAAAGTTGTTAGATTTTCACATACAAGTAGAAGACAAAGAAAAGATTATGCCCTCAATCATCACTCTCTAAATACTGTAAAGGACATCATCAAAGAGCCCGAAGGGACATAATATACAAAAATCTCAATGTGAATCAATAAGCATACAAGGAGATAAAAGCATGTAAAAAGCATAGATTGTTTTCAGTTTGTGTTTGATTGCGTTGTTGTAGATGCAAAATCCTTTTTTGGAGACAAGACAGACTATCTGACTCAAATGAAGCTTCAAAGGACTCAGATTGGATATGATACGTCTAAGATACATTGGAGGCCATAGGATATGACTTTGATTGCTCCCCAAGTTTGAACATTGATAGGACACCGATGCTTGAGTTGATTGGTGTACAGACCGACTTATTGAAAATAGGAAAGCAAAAACAAACTAGGAAATATGTACAAACTAAAGTAAGAATGAAAGCTAGGAAAGACCAAGATTACACTGATAGATGGAGCATTTTGAAACAAGTGGCACCCATTTGCTGAGTTTTCACCATCTTGGCAGAGATTCTATTTTTGCTACCATGGCGCCTATTTCCAGGTTTTCACCAAGGCACTTTTTTTTCTTTTCTCATTTTTTTGTATTTTTCATTTTTTCAATTTTTTTTTTGTGCTTTTGATATTTTTTACTTTTTTTGTGAATCATCAAGGTGCATATTGCTAGGTTTTCACCAA
The DNA here is from genome assembly GCA_027943335.1 of Chamaecyparis obtusa. Lineage (NCBI taxonomy): Eukaryota > Viridiplantae > Streptophyta > Pinopsida > Cupressales > Cupressaceae > Chamaecyparis > Chamaecyparis obtusa. Next base: position 715,481 of record BSBK01009712.1, read on the forward strand.
GATGTTCATTTTTTCAGGACTTTTTCCAATTTTAAAGATTTTTTTCAGGACATTTTACCACAGACTAAATGCCTTAGGCATAGAATTTCTTTAGATGGAGAACGTTGATTGGTTCTCAGAGCTGTTCTCCTTCAGTCATTGAGAGTTGATAGGCACCTGAGCCAAAAGTAGCTGTGATTACAAAGGGACCCAACTAGTTGGGTTCAAACTTCCCCTTGCATTCTCGATGTGATTGATTTTTAGGATTCTCTCTCAAGACTAGATCACCAACCCAAAATTCTCTGTGTCTGACTTTCTTATTGTAGCCTCTAGACATTCTCTTCTGATATACTCTGAGATGATCATACGTTGCTTGTCTGCGCTCATCTAGTAGTTCAAGTTCTTGCAACCTAGACACTCTGTAGTCATCATCAGTTACTAGACCATGCATTTTGATTCTTAGTGATGGGATTTCAACCTCAATAGGTAGTATTGCTTCAAACCCATAAACTAAAGTGAATGGAGTAGCCCCAGTGGGCATTCTGATACTTGTTCTGTAGGCCCAGAGAGCTAGATTGATCATGAGATGCTAGTCTCTTCCTATTTTATTAACTGTACGGTGCAAGATTTTCAATAGATTCTTGTTAGAATCCTCTGCTTGTCCATTCCCTTGAGGATAGTAGATAGATGACCAATGTTGTGTAATCTTGAATTTAGCACATAAATCATCTAGATCTTTGTTCTTGAATTGTCCACCGTTATCTATGATTATGGAATCATGTATCCCATATCTGCATATGATATAGTTCAATATGAACATAGATATTTGTTTTCCAGTTGCTTGTGTCAAAGGGACTGCTTCTACCCATTTTGTAAAATAATCTGTAGCTCTGATTATATGGGTATGTCCATTAGAAGAATGAGGATGTATAGCTCCTATAAGATCAAATACCCATTGATGAAAAGGCCATTGTGTAGTAAAGGGAATTAGATCCCTCCCTGGAGCATGAATTAAGTTGCCATGTACTTGACACTTTTGACAATTTTTAGCAAACTTGATAGACTCTTTCTCCATTTTGGGCCAATAGTACCCAGCCCTAATAAGTTTTTGAGCTAGTGTTAATCCATTCGAGTGTGACCCAAAAATACCATCATGGACTTCCTCTAACGCACGTTGAGACTCTTCCCATTCTAAACATCTAAGTAGTGTACCATCTAGACCTCGTTTGTACAGATCGTGACCAATGATGACATATCGGGAGGCATTACGGATAAGGTATCTCTTTTCATGGCGGTTGAAGGTATCGAGAATGATTTGGTCTTGGAGATAGGAAAATAGGTTTTTGTATCTAGATGAATCATGACCAACAACAGTGCAAATCATGTGGGTTTCAGGGGAATCATATGCAGGATAAGAGAGTGCTTCCACCAGGAACTCATAGTGTAGCTCATGTTTAGGTTGCTGTAATAAAGTAGATAGTGTTGCCATTGCATTGGCAACCTTGTTCTCTGTTCTAGGTATTTTCTCAAATGTGATAGATATGAAATATTTCTTTAGATCATCTACCATTCTTTTGTAAGGAATGAGTTTTTCATCTTTATTTTGGTACACATCATTGACTTGATGGATTACAAGTTGAGAGTCTCCATGAATGTGTAGCTCTGTCACTCTCCACTCAATTGCTAGGTTCATACCATTAAGAAGGGCTTCATATTCTGCAATATTGTTTGTGAAAGGGAACTTTAATCTGAATGCTTTTTTGATTGAGTATCCTTGAGGAGTTATGAACAATATGCTTTCTCCTAATCCATTCTATGTATAGGAGCCATCAAAGAATAATTGCCATTCTCTAGAAGAAAGATTCATGATAGAGGAATCCAAAAATTCCATTTGCATTGGTGTATCATCAATCATAGGTGCATCTGCTAATTGATCAGAAATAACCTATCCTTTGATAGCTTTTCTTTCCACATATTCAATATCAAATTCACTTAAGAGCATGACCCATTTAGCTAATCTACCTGTGAGGGCAGCTTTGCTTAGTAGGTACTTGAGTGGATCAATCTTAGCTACCAATTGTGTGGTATGAGCTAACATGTAGTGTCTCAATTTCTATGATGCAAAGATCATAGCTAGACAAGCTTTCTCAATCATTGAATAGTTCTTCTCATATGCAACCAATGTTCTACTGATATAGTATATAGCTCTTTCCTTTTTGTTCTCATCATGTTGTGCAAGCAATGCCCCCAGTGATGTATCTGTAGCGGAGACATATAAGATCAAAGGCTTCCTTGGAATGGGAGGCATCAAGATAGGAGGATTTGATAGATACTTCTTAATATGATTAAAGTTGTTCTCACATTCTTCATTCCATGCAAAGGTCACACCTTTATGTAATGTTTTTGTAAAAGGTTGTGATATGTCTGCTAGTTGTGATATAAATATTCTGATAGATTGAAATCTTCCTTGCAATGTCCTCATTTGAATAATATTCTTTGGAGGTTTCATCTCCATTATAGCCTTCACTTTAGCTAGATCAACTTCAATGCCCTTCTTTGAAACTATGTATCCTAAGAGCTTTCCAGAAGTGACACCAAAAGCACACTTCTTAGGATTTAGTTTGAGACTAAATTTTTCCATTTTGTCTAGTATTTTTCTCAAGTCATTTAGATGCTCAGTTCTAATCATAGATTTTGCTAAAGTATCATCAACATAATCCTCCATAGTCCTATGCATCATGTCATGAAAAATAGAAGTCATAGCTCTCTGATATGTAGCACCAACATTTTTAAGCCCAAATGGCATGACATTCCAATAGAAGGTGCCCCATGCACATGTAAAAGTTGTTTTCTCTTGATCCTCTAGAGAAATTTTTATTTGATTATACCCATAAAAACCATCCATTAAAGAATACATCTCAAAGCCCGTAGTCATGTCCACTATCATATCAATGTTAGGTAGTGGAAAATCATCCTTAGGGCATGCTTTATTTACATCTCTAAAGTCTGTGCACACTCTGATTGATTTATCTAGTTTTGAAATAGGTACAATATTAGAGATCCACTCTACATAATCAATAACTCAGATGAATCCGGCTTTTAGGAGCTTCTCTAATTTAGCTTTTACTAAGAGTGCAACATGAGGATGCATGTTTCTCAATTTTTGCTTGACAGGTTTGACATTTGGAGCTATAGATAAATGATGCATTATAAGATTAGGATCCAACCCTGGCATATCTGAATATTTCCATGCAAAGTTGATCTTCTTTTCTATTAGGAATGTTGTAAATTTTTGGTTCTCTTCTTCTAATAAAGATTGTGCCACATGGATCAACTGTGGTTCTTTTGTTGTTCCCAAGTTGATGGATTGAGTGGGCTCAATTAGAACTAGAGATCTGTCTTGTAAATGACTTGGAAGGACATCAAATATCTCATCCTTAGGTGCCTCAGAGAGGTTTTTACCTTTGGATATGTCTTTTATTTTTACTTTTGTAGGTTTTGAGACTGCCACAAAGTGGTTTTCACCCTCAGAACTCCTTTTCTTTTTATTCTTATTCTTATTTTTCTGACTAAGATACTTGATGTCCAACTCCGTCATGCTAATGCTTAGTTCACTAATGGAAGTACTCATAGGCTCAACTGCATTGAGGTAGAAAGCAAGGGCATATCCATTTGGGAAGGTATAAATACCATGGCTCAAATTTTTTGGAGGTTTGATCAATAAGGTTTGGATATTGGATAGTCAAAGTGGGGAAAGATTGGGAGATAGTGTTTACAGATATGGATCATTGGTCGTAACCCGACGCTCAAGTTCAAAGGTGATATTACAACTTAAGACATTCAATTCATGAATAGGCTCAATGTCATTGTGGGAGTCCAATTCAGCCATAGGTGGATCAGACTCGATAGGTTCATCATTTTGCTCTAGACTTACGTTGGGTTCAGGTGCATATTGGTGAATAACATCAACATGTTTCTCTGTAATAAGCTCATCTTCTTCTAGAATGGCTCCCCATTCATAGTCATTAGATTCTTCATCAATGCTTCTAGGAAATCTAAGAACATGAGTAAAGTCAGGATGAATACCCCAAGAAGGGTTACCCTCAGATTCTGATTTGAATTCTTACTCATGGGAATCTGTCTCAGAATAACTACCACCTTCCTCTTTGTCTATTGGATCATCCTCAAGATTAGCTACTTCTTGTGTTGTAACTATCTCTTGATTGATAGTAGGTTATTGTGTTTCTACTACATTAATTCTTTTGATTGGATCATCTTTAGCTTCAAGGAGATTTGTGATTTCCTTAGGCAAATGCTCATAAGGGATAAGTTTAGAGCTATCTGAATCACTATCTGATGGTTTAGTTTCTTCCTTCTTAAGAAGAGGTTCTCCTAGTGCAATTTTTTCTATGACATGAGAACAATTACCTTTGAGGTGGAAGGGTTTCTTTTTAAAGCCTAAGCCAACTGTATCCTTGTTTGTCCTACTAGTATGTGAAATAGGTGTTATAAGACCTCCTCTGACTCCTAGAGGTCCTTTACCTGAATATCCCATCTTAGCTATTAATTTATCTCCTGGACCATATGCCTTAGAAGGGATTTTGGATACTGTAGAGTCACTAGCTTGAACAACTTGAGATTCAGGTTCATCTTTGTATAGCCATGCAAGCACAGCTTCATCATCTTCAAATTCTTGTTTATATACTTGTTCCACTACAAAATTCTTTTTATATGCCTCAAGAGGTTCTTTAGAGTCTAGTTTGAACTATTTTAAAGATTGTCCATAAGACTTAGGTGAGATAGGGAGAGATGTCAAAGATAAGACTGGCTCTATAGTGTATTCTCCCATACCATTTTCTTTGATAATGACCTCTTTTGCAATGTCTTCCATTTTAGATGTGGATGCTTCTTTAGTTGGCTCAATGGAAGATTCTCTGTTATTAGGCACAAGTTTATCTGCACTTTCCTTCAATGTATTGCAAGTGGTGGATATGTCTGCTAGAATAGTGACTTCTACTCCTTCATAAGGAAATTTCAAGCATTGGTGGAATTTAGAAGGAATAGCCTTCATCTCATGTATCCATGGTCTCCCTAGAAGAATGTTGTAAGCCAAAGGTAGATCAAGAACTTGACATATAGTATCTTTGATAACTAGACCTGGTTTGATAGGTAAGACAATGGTGCCTTTAGAAGATCTTTCTTGTTCATCATAGGCTTTTATAGTTATTTTCTTTCTAGGATCAATAGCCAATTCTGAAAATCCCAATTGTGTGACCAAGCTGTAAGAACAAATGTTTAGGCCAACGCCCCCATCTATCAACACATGTTTGACTCTACGGTTCTGGATCAAGACTTCTATATGCAAGGGCTGGTTATGTGGGTGACTCAAGGAGTTGTCATCTTCCTCTGAAAAGGAGATATATTGCAGAGATGTAAGATGTCCAACCATAGTCTGGAACCTATCTAAATCAAGGTCATCTAGAACATTGGATTTGAGCAAAGCTTTGTCTAGAATAGCTCTATGAGCTGGAGATATCCGAAGTAACTCAAACATTGAGATTTTTGCATTAGTGTGTTGGAGTTGTTGAATAATGCTATAAGATGTTGGCCTTGTATCTTTAGGATTGGAAGATTTAGAAACAACCTTTTGTTTCAAAGCGGAAGAAAGATTGAAGGGCATCTTAGGGACATTTGATGAATCTATGATTTGTCCATTCAGATGTGCCTAACCTTGTGATTGAGTCATTGCATTAGCTGAAGTATGATCTCTATCTCTTCGCACAATTGTGATGACATTGCAATGCTGAAAGAGACAAGGTTCAACCATATTGATAACAACATTATTTCCAGGGTAAGCATAATTGACCTTTGCCCCCATATTAGGCTGAGAAGATGAAACTTCTTGACCATGTTTTGGAAATGGTTTTGTGAATGCTGTATGATCATTATTGCTCTTATGATTGTCAATCATGATGTCTCCTTTATCAATAAGATCTTGAATAGTATGTTTCAAGCATAAGCAGTGATTAGTTTTGTGACCTTTACCTCGATGGAAATCACAGAATTCATTCTCTCTCCACCATTTTGGTTTAGGATCAGGATCAGATTGTTAGATCTCAGGCAAAGAGATGATGTTATTAGCCAAAAAAGTTCTCATAGCTGATTCCAAAGATTCTCCAAGAGGAGTGAACTTTCATTTATTATCAGAGGACCAAGATTTGTATTCTGGCTTCTTTTGAGATGGTTCGGGCATGTTTTTCTTTGAAGCTTTGATGGCTTGGGTGCCAATAGTTAGATTGAACGCTAGTGCCTTTGATGGGACACATATAGTATCAACAACACCATCTGTGACAATGCCTTTATTCATGTTCCAATTTTTGTTCTTGTCTTTAGAACTAGATCCTGATTCATAGTTGTCCTTTTGAAGTGTGATTTCTCCTTTTTTCACAAGTACTTTTTCAATTTTGATCGCATTGTCTACCATCTTATCAAAAGATGTATGATCTTGCATTTGTAAATGGTAGTTGATCTCTGGGATAAGATTATTGATGAAGATTTCTAGTTTCTTAGTTTCTGGAATAGGCCTAGCATATAGAGAGAATTTCTTCCTCCATCTTTTGAGAAATGTCAAGAATGGTTCACCTGGATATTGCTTGAGATTATAGATATCAATCATGGTGAATGGATGTTGAATTTTGTAGGAGTATTGCTAATAGAAAAATTTGATCAACTCCTCAAAATTTTTGATAGTAGAAGGAAATCTAGAGAACCAATGAATGGATGCTCCCCCCAGAGATCGAGGAAAGAGACGCATCAGATAAGTTGGTTCGTGCATGAACTCCATAGATTGTGTATAGAATTCTTTGACATGATCTTGAGGATCCGAGTGTCCATCATACTTATCATATTTAGGTATCTCCACTCTTTTCAGGAATGGTGGCATGTACAAGTCTTTGTCAAATGGAAAAGGACATAGGGCCTCCATGGAGAACTCCTTGGGTTCCTTTTCTTTCTCAAGGTTATTAAGTTTGACTTGCATGGCATGCATCTATTTCATCATAGCTATGAGTGGAGTTTCTTCCTCATGCATAATGATATCTTCAACATTAAAGTTGGGAGGAAGTTTAGCTCTTTGATGAGCTAATTGTAAAAAGTATGCTTCTCTATCCTCTTTCAAGAAATGCTTCATCAATTGTTTGAATTTATCATCATTTTGATATTGAGAAATTTCTTCAGGTGTGGGTTCTTGATCCGCACCATGTTGAGATTGAGCTCTTTGAGAGCCAAATTTTGTCCTTGCTTGAGACATGGTGGGAGTTCTCCTTGGGATAGATTGATGTGGAGTTTGTTGATTACCTCCGTGAGTTGATGAAGGAGGAATGTAACCAGTTTTCAATCAAAGATTGCCAAGACCGTCGTCTTCGTAAAGACCAAAATTGTAAAGTTGCTGAAGAGTTGGACTTTGGATATGAGTCAAAGGTAAAGTATGAGATATTTCCCCAGATTTCTTGTGAGAGGAAGCTCTAGTTTTCACCATTAACCTTGAGTGAAACAAAAGAATATGATGAAGACAATTGAAGAAAGATCTGATTCAAGAAGATCAAATGATGCAACCTTGTCAAGGTTTGATTGATTGAAGCTTAGATTAGATGTAAATGAAGGAGACTATGCCTTGGATGTATGGGTAGATTCCCAAAAGATAGCGGACCCGAGTTCACAACACTTAGTGATTTTGATGATTGATTGAAGATTGATAGTTATGACAAGGTTTTGACACATGATGATAAAGACTCAAATCGATTAAACAAAAGGCTAAATTGGATTCAAAAGGCCACTTTAGGAAAATGATTGGATTCTTAGTAGTTGCTGCTTTGTTCCTGATATAGTGATTTTATTGACACGTTCTCGAAATAGGCTGGAAAAGCTGGGTCTCTGACAGTTCTGACAACTTTCTGACAACTTTTCAAAATTTCCCAAATGAATTTCTATAGGCTCGTACGACAGTGGGTATAGCATGAAACAACAATTGAAAAACTCATATGATAGTTGTCAAACTCGCACGACAGTTGATTGCAGGAATTTTGACTTTTGAATTGACTGGCAACAAAACTCATACGACAATGTACCATATACCATATGACAATATAGGGGTTCTGAAATGACAATAGCCAAAAGTCGTATGACTTTTTGACTTTACAAAATGACTGTGACTCCAGAAAGGTGTTTGACATCAAATTTTGCAATTTTTTAGATTTTTAGTTTCAAATTGTTCACAAAATTGTCTGTTTAGATTTGAAGATTGTAGCGAATTGATTCCTTCTTAGTAACCAGATAGATAAACAAGCATGCCAAACAACAAGCAAGTGATTCCAAGCACGTCTAAAAACAATGAATAGGGGACAAAGCAACCCTGCGCATGAACAATCAAGTGACCAAATTATGCTAATCCCTAGGAGTGCTAACAGTGTATATTCCAAAAAGTTTTGCAATAACGTACATATTCCTAGAAAAATGAAAATTTGGCCTCACTAGGGTTTTTAGTAATGGTCTCTTTGCAACTTTTATGATCTCAAGAGGGTGAACTCCAATCTAGGTGCACCGGGGTTTTGACACAATCCAAGAACTTAATCTTCAGGATCTGCTAGGGAGATCTGACAGCCCAACAAGAGACCACACCTATGGAGATTTCTTCCACAAGGACATTTATATAGCGGTTGTCACTACCATGATGAAAATGGCTATTACCGCTTGAGGTTCTGTCAACGTGGTTGACCCAATTATGGGAATGTCCACTACATTTAACCCTCTCTAAAGGTGACTCACAAAATATTCCACATGGAGATTGGTTCCAGATTCAAGGACCTGAGTTTCTGGTACTACCCAAAAAGGGAGTAGAGCATAATCCTCTAGCCTTTTCACTTTAACCCAAACAAAGCAGACAGATTAATCCGACACGCTAAGACCAAGATTATCTCACAAAGATCTATGATGTCAACCACTCATGATCTATCAACCTCTCCGAAGAGAGAATGTATCAATCAGAAGCTGAAGACGCACAAATCTAGTAGAACATGAGACTCTCTCAGTAACCTCCCTACCTACAAGGGTTCCTTTGTTAAGAAGAGTTTCACTGGAAACCCACTCTCTCAAGAACCATGAATAGTGTTCATAGGGCCTATTTACTATGTGTAACAAAGATGCTGAAAAGAAAATCTATGTTCATTTTTATAGCCCAAATGAAATATGTGATATGAAAGCAATAAAGGTCACACAAGCTTGACACGCAAGAGTTCTTTTTAATCCAAATCAAAATATTATCAGCTAAAAAGATTACCTGAATTCCTCGCAATGTGCTTAGTAGATTCTTACCTATTTTTAGTAATTTTTGCACTTTTTCCAATCAAAACCAGTAGAAATCAATCAAAAACAACAAATTTTAATTGTTAATGTTAGTTGTTAGTCCAAATTTGGAAATCAAATATGGAAAAATTTCTCAAAAAGTGAAACGACAATTGAAACCTGGCACCAAAACTCATAAGACAGTGGGTCACCCACCAAACGATAGTCCAGAAAGTCGTACGACACTGGGTATCGAATCATATGATAATTAGGATTCAAAATGACACTGTGATCCTGATGGTATGATCCTCAATCAAATAAACTATCGTATGATGGTGGGTATCTCCTAGTATGAGTTTCTGACAAAAATCGTATGAAAATTGTACGAATAGAAATTAAAAATCATAGCTTGGAATAGAAAATGACAAGAAGATGATAGAAATTGATAGAAATTTAATGGAAACCCATTTCAGGGCCCCACGGTGGGTGCCAGAAATGTGTGTGTGAATTTTGTACCTAGCTATAGACACAACACTTCAGTAAAACATTAGAGGTTAGCTAAAATTGAAATCGTGCAATGAAATGAAAACTAAACTAACTAGGTGATTTATTGCCTTCTAATAGATGCGAGTATGTATTCTTAGATTGGACCGAGATTAGTGACCTTGACAACACCTAAACGAAGGATTTGAATGCAAAATCTAGATATGAATTAGATGCAAATTAATCTATTTTTTTGGATTTTAGATGCAATAATATGAGAATTCTGATATGAATCTATTCTAGATGAACAACTGATATGTAATACAATTAATCTAACAATGATATGCTAAAATATGAATGATCTCACAAAGTTGTTGATTTGCAAAGGGGCTTCAATTCTTCAAATACCAATTCGCCACCATAAGTTTGTAAAATTATGAGATATGATTATAAAGAGCTGAGCCTTGGTTTTATAGAAATCCAGGGCTTTGGGGATGCATGGAAAAAGCCATAAATCACTCAGATAAACTCAGGTTGATTTTTGAGTTATCAAAGAAATTAAAGATAGTTAACTCACAATAAATCATGCAAAAGCAACTTTTTGATTTAAATCAGAAGTTGAGATCAACTTTTAACTCAAAAGAGAGTTGAGTTTATTTTTAAAACAACTTGAATTAATTTTCTGATTTAAGGTTCAATTGCTTTTTGGATGTGCATAATAATTATGAATTAAATAAATAAATAAAGTGATTTATCCTCAACTTAACTGATTTTGAAAATAAAACAATTGATTTATGGGTTAATCAATTATTAAATCAAACTTTTATTCCAAAATAATATCATTAAATATGACAACTTGCTTTAATTAATTAAATAAGAATTTAATCAATTAATGATAAGGATTTTGATTTATTGTCAATTTTAAATAATAATAGTTAGGAGTAAATATAATTAAATTCAATTAAATAATTAAGTGGTAGTATTAAATCTAATTAATTAAATATTTAGAATATTCAATTAATCAAACTTTTGGATAAATAGGATTTATCACCAAATAATTAAGATGATTAGGAATATGGAATATTCCTCGATATAGAATTTGAGATAATCAATTAGGATTCGATGATGTTAAGATGTGCCTTAGGTTAGGACTTTGATGTCAATTTTGTTCGATGTGTCGATATAGGAGGTTAATGAACCTATAGCCCATTTTTGGGGTATTACACTCGGTACCTGTAGTAAGGCTTGAATAACCTCTTTCTCCTTAGCCTCGTGAATCTCCTTGGTTACTTTTAGTTCAATCTCCTTTGCTTCCTCAACATGAGGCCCTAAAAATTTTGTTGCAGACTTATCTTCTTGTTCCTTTATTCTCTCCTCACCTTCACCTGTACTAATTTCAATATTTTCCTCGGTAGGTGTGTTCTCTATTGTTGTCAGCTTACCCTATTCCTTGACACTTGTACCTTGTGTATCTGTTACTTCAACTATGACTGTGTTGGATCTTGTAGGTACTGAGTCCACAGTTGGTGCACTCTCAATCTTTGGATGATCATGTATTTGAATTAGTACTGGATTGGTGCTTGGTAGAAATGTATTTGAAGCAGCCTCAGTAATAATTTGATTCTTGATTTCTTCCCCTGTCAAGGCATTGATATTTACTTGTGTCTCTTCAGGTACATCCTCAATAGTGATCACATCTTGTTATTCACTCTCATCTACCTTCTGCCTTATCTCTTCCTCAAAGTTATGTGGCTCATCTATAGCCTCGGTATTATCAAGTTCAACTTGTCTAGATGTGCCTTCATCTTTATGTGCACTCTTATCAACTATCAATCCAAAGATTTTCTTCCATATTAGTGTGCTTTGTTTAACAACATCTTCTGTATTCTTCTTCAATATGGAATATGCCCTCAGTTTAGGTATAAACCTATTCTTGTATTGCTCCATGAATTTTGGTATTTTCTTTTTTGTTAACTCGGGCATTATTTGTGCTAAGGTGCCTTCTATTATCCGTCTCTCTATCATAATAGCATACCGCCATCTCTCATCAATTTTTCTAAACAATTCATTAGGGATAAGATTCCCTATCTCCAAAGGTGTCATTTTAAATGTAGCCAACATTTTTATCATAACATCTTCAATATTTACCTTATCATTTGTGCTCAAATTTTCAAATTTAATAAATTTAAATCTTGCCAAACCTGTGGTACTCTTGATGTTGTGGCAGATCTCATCCACACTATTCAAAGGCCTATGTGTTGCCACCTTGAATTTATAGATGTGCTCTGTATCTGTCATTTCCTCATCATAATAATCCTTTTATAGTACCAACTTCCTTCTTGGCTTCTTCTTGGGGTGGCTCAGCTCTACCTTAGTTTGAGCTTGTTTCCTTTTCCCCGAGCCCTCCCCTTCAATATTCTTTACTAGTGTCTTCTTTGTGGCTTGATAGCTGTTGTAGTTGAAGCTTCCCTTATTCTAGGTCTTGTTGTTGTAGGAGAAGTAGGCTTCTATTTTATATTCTTCTTCTTGGTGGGCTTGGAAACCATTATTTATTTTCCCTTCTTTTGTCCATCTACTTCCTCCTCGTCACTTTCTTTAGACTCACTTGATTTTTCCTCACTCTGACCTTGTGTGATTGCCAGAGGTGAATTATCCTCTTCTCCTTTACCTTACATTTTCTCAAGGTTTTTCACTAACTTCTTTCTCTTCCTCTCTAAGGTTGCAGAATTTAAGCCCATTGTTATCTTAGACTTAGTTTCCTCATAATTTCCAAAAGTCTTGGCTTTGTTGTTAATTTCTTCTGCAATTAGAGTTGTTATAGCTACAAATGTTTCATGTATGTTTACCTCATAGGGAAATGGTCTCAACCATGCTACCCTAGGTACAATAACTTGTACAAATATATGGTCGATATCCACAAGAAAACATAGATCATCATAGAATTTCTCAACTAGTGATATTGGAATTTTGTTTCTTTTCTTCATCTTATTTTTTAATTCAACAAAGTAATTCTCCATCACACTATCAAATTTATTTCCTAATTGTTGAATAAACTCACTAATATGCTGTGTCATAGGTCGGCCCTGACTCTAGACTACATCTCCTATAGTAGGAAAATTATTTTGTACATAGAAAAATATATAGACTATCAGGGATCCTAAATTACACATTGAGTTCTTTCTTTCATGATTAATGATAGGTTCTCAGACAATTGTGTCAACTACAACTTGACAAGATCATATGTATGATCCTTCTTCACTATCTTCCATGCCTAGTCTACTACAATGCAAGGGACACTATCCATTCATCTTGACTTGTAGAACTTGTGTGCAATTATCCTTACTGCAAAATCAATCTCAGGATCTGTGATCATAGAAATAGTCATTCCTCATTTGTTCCACACTGCCATAGTGTTCGCTTGGATTGCTTCCTTTCTTTGGAATCGCATTGTCTTCTTCCCAGGAAGAATAGGGTACCTAGTGACTCGATGTATGATGTCCTTAGTGATCTTAACTGACCCTTTCTCCAACCATAATTGCATGTTGTGAACTAATGCTCGACACCAATTATGCATAATAAATCTTTCCTAATGCATCTTTACTTATGCAGATATGGACTTTAACACATCTAATGTTAGGAATTGGTATAAAATATAGCATTTGAAAATATAGTTCCTTACATACCTTCTTTTCTTAGTTAGAAGTAGTGTGATCACCTGATCCATTGGATTGGGTGATCTCAGGTTCACTAGATCCACTACTGCTTTCTTCTTATTTCTTTATCCATGTCTAATTCATCTAGTCTCTTCATCTAGTTCTTTATTTGTTCAATAGTCTCTTCACCTTTTCTTTATTCATTACTCAGTGCTTGTGCTCTGGTCTTGTAGTCTCTTTTTAAATGACCAATCTTGTGACAATTATAAAGACCAAACTTCCATTCATACAACTCTTGGATTTACCTCTAAAGTGTGTCCTTGTGCAATTTTCTCCAATATGACCATATTCTCCATAATAATGACAACTATACCATGTATTATAATCCCAATTGAATGTGTTACCTTTCCTAGGTGCATTTACCTTGCTTCTTGGATGTCAACTTTGGTTTTGTATTGGATCTACATTCTTGTGCTCTATTACCATATTTTTGACAATTTTAGGAATGTCCCTAAAATCTAGGTGCAGTAGGTGAATTACTAGCCTTTGACCTGCATTCATGTGCCTGATGTCCATGCCTTTTACAGTTAAAACAATATCCATTGAATTTAGGCTTAGGATTGGACTTACCATTCTTGCTTCTGCAAATGTTTGTTGTGTGTCCTAGTTTCCCACAATGATGACATGTAGGTTTATTATTCTTTGGCTTTTCATTCCTCTTTTCTCCACTCTTTGATGATTATCCTTCTTCAGTGGATGATAGGTTCTCGATATGGCCTAGTCCAGAGGTGTCATTGGATCTCCTTGGTGATCTTATTAGTTCCTCAAAATATCTCACAACTTCATTACATTTTTTCATCCTCTCATTGAGTTCCTTTTCAAATCTTAACTCATTTTTCAGTTTATTGTTCTCTAATCTCAAATTTGTAATTTCCATATCTTTCCTATTTAACTCTTGATTTACAAGTAACAGTTAATTTAACATGTCTAATTAATTATGTGTAATCTTCTGCACATCACATGTCCTTTCATCAAGTCTAGTAGCCATTTGTCTCTTATCCTCTTCTGCCATTATCTTGTCTTCTTCAACTTTCTTTTTCTGTTCAATCACTTCACATAGTCTTAATGATTGGATTTCATGTTCTCTTAGTCTTCATGATTGGATTTCATGTTCTCTCTTAGACTTATGACCTCTTCATTCAGAGAATTATTTCTTTCCAATATATCTTCTATTGTTGCATCACTTTCACTAGAATTTCCATGATCAAATAGACCTTTAGTGTCTTCTTCTTGATATTGAGTGTCATTAAATTGGATTGCCAATTATTTCCTTCTCTTTAAGGATTTCTTCAATTTCTCTCTTACTGTCTCATGCTGGTACAATGCAAGTTGGATGTCAATCTTATGATTCTCTATGATCTTTCCCAACTTATAAGCCTCCATATCCAAGATCTTAACTCTCAAGTGGTTAGACTTCTTCAAGAGAACTTTTCTCTGATACCAATTCTTGGAAGTCTTATTTGGGAAAGTAAGATACTGAGAGGGGGGGGTGAATTAGAATCTATAAAATTTTACACTTTGAAATCAATTCAACATATATATCATAAACATAAAATTCAATGCTGAAATAAATCTAACTACTAATCACATCCATGAAAATGAAACACATAACACAAAGATTTGGTATCCCAAAAACCCTTGAAATGTAAAATTGGGGTGGGGATGACACCCACAAATCTTCACTACTACAATAATAAAGTGTTCTTATTAGGGCTAAAAAGTTTTGATCACTTCTGGTGATCTTCCCTATGAGGGGTCTGCCCTACTAAGAGCTTACAAACTTATACAATCTACCTTGATTAAGGATTTAAAACTTACAAGTAAGTAAGAACTCTATTAAGAGATTTACAAAGACCTGTTAGGACAACTCTGTTAAGATATTTACCTTGATTCACTTGCTAGAATGTATCAGTACTTGATCCTTTAGTTTTCACTTTAAATACTGATAACATATATCTTCTTTCCAATAATTATCTAATCTCAAAATCAAATATAGCTTTGTTCTATCCTTCACTGCTATGCTCTGTCACTCTACCTGATCTATGCATCTGACAATCAAAATACTTCTTCCATATGCATATATATGAGATCTCCTAACTGTTATAATATTAGGGTTTCAATGTCACCTTTCATAGACAACTGATTAAGCTCCTAGATCAAGATCAATGATCTATATTCATTACTTATGTCGCTTGTACATTCCCTTTTTCTGATTGGTTACTTGGCTTGCATAGGGATTAATGATTAAAGTCATAATGCATAGCAAACTCCTTAATTATCTAAGAATCATTTAAATATGCATAGAAGTTGGCCAAAATGATTTACCTAGGTATTTGTGCCATTCAAAACACATATACCAAAATTGGTTCACTCAGCATTGTTAGGAATAGTCCTAAGAGATAACTAAGAGGGAGGGGGGTGAATCCCTTATCTCCAAGATTCAATTCTTTATCCAATTAAGTATACTTAAACATAAAGCATAAAAAAAATGAAAGCACACATGAACACAACACCAATATTTTGGTTACAGGGAAACCCAAATAGGTAAAAACCCCAGTGGGAATTGACACCCACTAATATAATGTACTAGTGTATTATGATCCTTGTTAGAAGATCCTTAACCTTGTTAGGAGTTACTTTACAATGCTTTAAGTATAGTAGACTTGGTCAAGGGTCAGACCCTATTGGGAGTCTTTTACAATTGTCCCTGTTAGGGGAGAGGACGCACTGTCCAAGAGCTCACTACTCAAAGGGGTAAAGGCTACAACCTTCTGAATAACAGTTACACACTATATCTAGATCTTGGTGAACTACGCTTTGACCTACTATCTGGATCAGTTCCAATGTATAGCAAAAATACTTTACTTGGTCACATAGACCTTCCTCTGATGGTTCAACACTTCACACACTCTGCTCTGCTCTTCTTACTCAACCATGAACCACACTCAAGCAATCACCAATGATTCCCTATAAATATCTTTCCTCTAAATGATATAATCAATTTGACCTGTTAGAACTTCCTTGAAATCATATTAGAGAAACCATAACAAACTTTGATAAACATTTTGTCAGCTCTACTATGCATGCAACACATTCTGGGACCTATCCAATAAGATAATTGTAGACGCATGCTACACATTGTCGGCTCTACCAAAACAACTGGATCTTTCTCCTCAAGATGAATTAATTCATGCACTCTTAACCGAACATCAATAACTCTCCTCTAAGCTTAACTCCAAGGGCACATACCCAAAAGATAGGCACAACTCTGGAACCAATAAAATCTCTGTCGGTTCTTCTGAATAAACATAGGAAACTACTACTTGCGAATAATGACTGCATAACTTCACTTCTACTAAATATCAGACTATGAGTCCATGATTAAAACATCACCAACATGTCTTCAATATATATCCAAGCACGCAAGGCTCCATGATAACTATACGCACAACCATACATAGAACACTACCTGTTTCTCTATCAGGAACACTGCTGACACAAGCTGCTATATAATTGTCTGTACTAATAGTTAACCTCTGCACCCATGATATCATGTCCATGCTACATATACTGAAAGCTTACTACATAAGACTTCCATGCATGCTACTTTCCATATGTTGTCATCAATGACAAACATATAGTTAGTACTGGCCTGCTAGCAAATCTCCAACAATCTCCCCCTTTGGCATTGATGGCAACATGTGGAATGAAAAACCACCACAAACCCAAATGAACATTTCTTTTATAACATTCTCCATTTCCACTTCAAAACTCCCCCAAAGATGAATCCTCCATCTATTGCAATATTTTCCAACATTCTTCATTTCCTCAACTGAACTGTTGTCATAACTGAATACTGCTCCCCCTTAGTATATTACTCCTCCTTTTGCTTCTATTTTTCATGACTCTATATTACTCCCCCTTTGACATTAATGGCAAAGGGTACCATTCATTTTAAGCACTAGTACTACTCCAGAAGTAGAGTAGTCAACCTTCCATAAGTCCCTGAGGACTGATGCCTTTCCTTCTTTCTTCTAAGAAGAATCAAGGAAGGGAATTACTCCCAACTTCTTCCTGAGATACTCAAAAGTATCCTTTGTCAAGGGCTTTGTGAATATGTCTACCAACTGATCTTTAGTACTCACATAGTCTAGCTTGACTTCTTTCTCTACCACTTTCTCTCTTAGGAAGTGATACTTGATCTCAATGTGCTTTGTCTTTGCATGCATCATAGGGTTCTTTGACATATTGATAGTGCTAGTGTTATCATAGTGAATAACAATAGGATAATCAATCTAAATTCCAAAATCCTTTATCATCTACTTGATCCAAACAATTGTAGAAAAATTCAAGGCTACTGCAACATACTCCGCTTCTGCTGTTGACTAAGAAATATAATTATGTTTCTTTCTTGTCCAAGTGACAAGTCTATCACCAAGAAACACTGCTCCACTTGATGTACTCTTTCTGTCATCAACGCATCCTACCCAATCTGCATCAGTGTACACATGAAGCTAAACATTTTTTGAATTAGGATACCATAGACCATAGTCTATAGTGCCTTGCAAGTATCTGAATATCCTTTTTACTACCACGAGGTGACTTTGTTTAGGTTCTGCTGCAAATCTTCCAACTATGCCAATTGCATTGGAAATATTAGGTATGGTCTGAGTAAGATAAATAAGTTTTCCAATCATAGAATTGTACAATGTTATATCTACTACTGGTGAGTCATCTTATTTTTTAATCTTGCATCCAGTTATCATAGGAGTCCCTACTGTCTTGCAATCATCCATCTTGAATTTCTTTAATATTTCTTTCACACACTTGGACTGGTTAATGAAAATACCTTTCTCTGTCTACTGCAAATTCAATCCCAAAAAGTATTTGATAGGACCAATCACACTCATCTCAAATTCATTTTGCATCTCCTTAGAAAATTTAGCACTAAGTTTTTCATTACCTCCAAAGATAATGTCATCAACAAATATAGCTACAAGTAGTAAACCTTCAGATGTCTCTCTTATGAATAGATTACAATCTGCTGCTCCTTTCTTGAATCCAATCTTTGTTAGATATCCATCTAGTCTTTCATACCATGCTCTAGGGGCTTGCTTAAGTTCATAAAGGGCCTTCTTCAATTTGCATACCATATCAGGTCTGTCTGATAAGGTGAATCCTTCTGGCTGCTCAATGTATACTTCTTTCAAATCTCCATTTAGGAATGCTGACTTGACATCCATCTGATAAAATTTGAAGTTTTTGATTGTAGCATAAGCTATAAATAACTTAATAGCTTCTAATATGCTCATAGGTGCAAATGTGTCTGAATAATCAATGCCTTCTCTTTGTGCATATCCTTTATTGGCACAGGTTAAGGGATGGTGGATCTAATTAAAGATAGTCGAACCCTTGTAGCTAGTCAGAACAACATAGCAGAATACTCACAAAGAAACACAACCAATTGTTTAACTCTGATTTTCATTAACATGCCTAGCTATAAGGCCTTCCGAGTTAGGGCCAATTACAATTAGTAAATAATTCTGCAAGATCTACAACAGATCCAATACAAACTCTAGCTAGTCCAGCTCTGAAGATAATTAGAAGCTGATGGAAACCCTAAGGTAGATCTAAAAGTGAGCTCGCAAGCCTCCAAGCAATCTCCTTGTTCCCAAGTATGCAACCACTAGCCCTGCTATTACAAACTATCTAATAGGAACCAGATCTGCAAGTTCATGGAAATAACTTTTCCACAACTTCACCAACTCTAGCTTCAGTAGTGCATCCTGTATACACCTAAAAATGGTCACCTAGACTATTAGCCCCTTTTGCTAAATCATAAATTACTTATTCTTGATCAAATCCTAGTTCTATCATTTATTCGATTATTTTCTATGGCTAACCATCTTATCCTAAGTTTTTATTTATTTAAAAGGAATTCCCTCCCCTTTTAATAAATAAAAAGCCCCCACTTTTCCTCTTATCCTAAGTTGCACAAATAAAGCATTATTCTTATTTTATAAAAAGGGAAAAAGCACTTTTTGTCTCATATGGACACAAAAGTCAACTCCTATTTTCCTATTGGAGGATACTTGTGCACATGGATTGCTCCTCTTTTAAGCTCCACCATTGATTAAATCTTTTGCCTCTTAATCTCCATGGTCCATTCCTCATTTCCTTTAAAAGAAGAGCTCTCTTCTTCATTCTAGATCCTCAACTTTTTATGCTAATGTTATGCTGCAGGTTTTCTAGGTACATTTGGAGCTTTTGAAGATTTGGAGCATTCTTGCATTCTACATCTCATTCTTGCATTCTTAGCTTAGCTTCATATTTATGCTTTCTTAGATTAGCTTCATTTCTATGCTCTAGATTAGCTCACATAGATTAATTAGTTTGGGTTGTAACACTTGCATATTTCCTTTCATAGCTTAGCTTGCATTTCCATTTCTAGCATAGTATTGCATTGCATTTTCATTCTTGATTCTTGAGGATATTGGCATTCTTGCCCTTGTCTTCATTGAATCTCCCATTGCATGGTTTACTAGCAAGGTTATAGGTTAAATAGCTCTAGCTGAGAGCATTCTCAAAAACCCTTGCACTCCATGCCTAGGGAGCTATGGATCAATTTGTGAGGGCTCATTCTTGAGTTTCCTTGCATGTAATGATCCATAGAAGTGTGACACATTTATAGCACACACATCCCTAAGCTTATAATCCTACTTTGAACCGTCTCTCCCTTCTTTCTTCTCCAGTAGATCCCCCCTTAAATACTAATCATCAGCCACAAGTCAGCGAGATGAAAACCCAAACCCTTCCTAACAAATATTAAATGCTATACAAGTAGTCTTACATAATGTATACAAACATTTAATACAACATGTCGGCCTCCAGATCCACTTAGGAGAATCCAACAAAAGATACAAATAATAAATGCACCAAGTCAGCCCAACAAATCACACAGAACTCCATCGGCAAGTCAAATCCACCGAGCGACAGTGAAATAACCGAGCTAGCCAAGCATCACCGAGCACCAGTGTCGACCAAGCACCATAGGCATGACCGTGTAACCTATTAACTAAGTGCCAAAGACTACCGAGTTCCTTCAGTGACTGAGCTTCATTCGATGACTGAGGCCGTCGGTCAAGGCTGCAATTGAGTAAAACCGGCCAAAACTCAAACACTTATGTAGTTTCACCGAGCATACAGAATGCCCCTGCTCCAACCTTGGATGCCCCTACATCAGACACCCCAGGTTCCAAAAGATGTTCATATGTGAGAAGAACATCTTCCAGGATTCAACACATGAACCCCAAACTGGTTCTTCACATACAAGTCCTCCACCTTTTCTGCTTGTAACTTCTTCCACTTCTGTTTCCTCTGTCTCTTCAAGTCTTTTCTAGACAATGCACAGGTCTATTCTCCAAATTGATCATTCATTTTCTCTGGATCAACAACCTCAACTCGGCTACCAATACTCAAGCTTCTCCTACCGAGCATTGTATCCATCAAAGGCATCAGTGAAAACTTCCTGTCATTCTTCTCAACAGTAAAGACATTCTTCACACAATCATACATAGCTCTGCAATCATATTACCAAGGCCTACCAAGAAATATATGACAGTTATCCATGCCCGCAATGTCACATAACACAAGATCCTTATATTGGCCAATCTGAACATCAATGAAGCATTTTTCTCTTACTTCTAAAGCATGAACATGTTGCAGCCAACCAATCCTATAAGGACATGGATGTTTCACTCTACTTAAACCAAGCTCCCTAACCATGTCCTTGGCAACAAGGTTATTAGTACTACCACTATCAAAAACAACATCATAGAGTTTACCTCCAGACTTGCATCGGGTCTTAAACAAGTTATTACTCTGACAAGGTTCATCCTTTGTACTAAGCAATGTTCACCGAAGTAGCAAATTCTCTGATTCAGGTTCATTCTGAATGTTCTCATTTACCACAACAGCTCGTCGATCAACCTTCTTCTATGTACACTCAAAAGAATAGTGTCCTTCCTCTCCACAATTATAGCAAGTACCTTTAAAGATAAATCTACTTGTCTTCTTCTTAGGCTCCATAGGTTTCTATTTATCTTCAGCATTAGTTAATTTCTCCTTTGCCAAGTGATCAACTTTCTCCTTCCCTCAGGAGTTATTAGGTTGCTTCCTTTTCAACTAATCTTCTGCCCTCAGAGCATACTGATAGGCATGTTTTGTAGAATCAATCTTCAGCATACCAATCTCATCCTGAATATTGAATCTTAGACCATTCACATACTGAGCCACCTTTTCCTTACCAATCTCTTGGTGTCTAGACCGAATAGTAAGTTTGTGGAATTCCTCATTATAATATTCAATAGATAAATCCTTTTGCTTCAGATTCTGCAACTTCTTAAACAATTCAAGATCATAGTCAACAGGTATGAACTTAGCTTTCAATTTTATCACCATCAACCTCCATCGATTAATCTTCATTTCACCTTCATCCTCTCAGTCTCTTTGCAATTCTTTCCACAAAGGAGCAGCATGACCTTTCAACTTTGTCTGTGCTAACCTCACCCGAAGAGGATCTTCAATTTCTTCCAGCTCAAAGAAATCTTCAAATTCACTGATCCAGTCAATTAAATTCTTAGGTTTTAATGTACCAGAGAAAGTAGAGACTTCCATTCGGTAACTACTAAATCGTGCAGTAGATCTAGGTAACCGAGTAGTTCTATCTTCACCAAATCTATCCCTCCAGTCATCACCACTAGATCCAACATGTTCAAATTCTTTGGGAGCTTCTTCAAATCCATCCTTAGTACCAATATTCTAAGGAATACCAATAACAGCTCTCATGATCTCAACGATCATGTCATTCTTCATTAATTCCATCTCAGATCTAAAATCTGATTTCACCTTCTCTATAATTCTGGATTCCATAGTATCATAGAGGTCTTGAATAACTCTAGGGTCTAATCTTCTTGGTGGCATCCTTAAAGATAATAGAAACCCTTGGCAACAAACTCTCACTGATCACCTTGTGACAATCTCCAAGTTGTATGCAAGTCAGATCACAACCTACAATCTTGCAAAACAACTAGGGCATAATTTCACAAGTCCAGTGCCACAGATCTGCAATCAAGATCACAAGATCTTTCCTACAACAAGGTTAACTTTGCAAGATTAGCCTTGCTAGGTCAAACTTTTGCTTCACAAGATCAACATTCACTCCAACAGGAACAAAACTTTTCTCTGATACCACCTGACGTAGGTCAACGGATGGTGGATCCAATTAAGGACAGTCCAACCCTTGCAGCTAGTCAAATCAAAACATTGGAATACTCACAAAGCAACACAACCAATTGTTTAACTCTAATTTTCATTAACATGCCTGATTATAAGGCCTTTCAGGTTAGGGCCAATTACAATCAGTAAACAATTCTGCAAGATCTACAATAGATCCAATACAAACTCCAGCTAGTCTAGCTCTGAAGATAATCAGAAGCTGATGGAAACCCTAAGGTAGATCTAAACTTGAGCTCACAAGCCTCCAAGTAATCTCCTTGTTCCCAAGTATGTAACCACTACCCCTTCTATTACAAACTATCTAATAGGAACCAAATCTGCAAGTTCATGGAAACAACTTTTCCACAACTTCACCAACTCCAGCTTCTGTAGTACATCCCTAAGCTTATGATTCTACCTTGAACTGTCTCTCCCTTCTTTCTTCTCCAATAGATCCCCCCTTAAATAATAATCATCAACGACAAATCGGCAAGATGAAAACCCAAACCCTTCCTAACAAATATTAAATGCCATACAAGTCAGCTTACAAAATGTATACAAACATTTAATACAACATTTCGGCCTCCAGATCCACTTAGGAGAATCCAAAAAAAGATGCAAATAATAAATGCACCAAGTTGGCTCAACAAATCACACAAAAATCCATCAACAAGTCAGATCTACTGAGCAACAGTGAAATAACTGAGCTAGCCAAACATCACCAAGCACCAATGTTGACCGAGCACCGTAGGCATGATCAAATAACCTATTCATCGAGCACCAGAGACTACTAAGTTCCTTCAGTGACCGAGCTTCCTTCGATGACTGAGGCCATCGGTCAAGGCTACAACTGAGTAAAACTGGCTAAAACTCAAACACTTATGTAGTTTCATTAAGCATACAGAATGCCCCTGCTCCAACCTTGGATGCCCCTGCATCATTTACATACTAACCTTGCTTTGTTTCTTACTACTGTACCATCTTTATTCATCTTGTTTCTAAATATCCACTTTGTTCCAATCACATTCTTATCACTAGGCCTTGAGACCAATTCCCAAGTGTCATTCTTAATAATCTGATCAAGTTCTTCTTTCATAACATCATGCCAATTTGAATCATTACAAGCATCTTCAACACTTAAAGGTTCAATCTAAGATAGTAAACATACTACTTCACTGTTAGCTAAGTTCTTTGCTTGTGATCGTGTTAAGACTTTGCCGCTCTGATCTCCAATGATGTCTTTCTTGGAATGGTTTCTAGATGTAAACTTTGGAGCTTTAAGTGATGCTGACTCATCAACCTTAGGAGTTTCTTCTTCACTTGTCTCAGGGTCATTGAATAACACATCAATATTGTCAAACATTTCTTCAATAACTGTCTCACTAGTGGAGGGTCTAGGTTCTTCTTCAATCATGGGTGAGTAGTCATGATATCTTTCTTGAACCATGAACTTTTCATCAATCTTAACATGAGCACTTTCAATGATCTTTTTCAATCTTAAATTGAAACATCTATAAGCTTTACTTTTAATAGAGTATCCAAGGAAAATACCTTCATCACTTCTTGCATCAAACTTGCCTTCTGCTTCATCCCTCTTGATGTAGCACTTGCTTCCAAAGATTCTGAAGTATTTTACTGTGGGGACATTACCAAACCATAGCTCATATCATGTTTTGTCAGTGTTAGGCATCAATTGAATTTGATTGATGGTGTAGACTAATGTATTGACTGCATCTCTCCAATAGGTGTGTGCAAATTGTCCTTCAATCATGATGGTGCACACTGTATCAAGGATGATCCTATTCCTTCTCTCTGCAATTCCATTCTATTGAGGGGTTCTAGGTGCACTTAACTGTCTCTTTATGCCATGTTCTTCGCAGTACTCATAGAATCTGTCAGAGGTGAATTCTCCTCCTCTATCCGATCTCAAACATTTTATCTTTAGTCCAAATTCATTCTCAACCTTAGCTTTGAATATTTTGAACTTCTAAAATGCTTCTGAATTATCTTTTAAGAATGCAACCCACATCATCCTAGTATAATCATCAATAAACAAAATGAAATACCTTTCTCCATAGTATGATCTTGTTTGAGTTGGACCACATAGGTCAGTATGAATCAGATCCAACTTGTTCTCTGCTAAATTGTGCTTGCTCCTGAATTAATTTCTCACATGCTTTCCCATCACACATTCCCTGCATATAGTATCAACTAGATTTTCTATGCTAGGTAGATATCTTACTGCCTTTACATTGCTTATCTTTACTATGTTATCAAAATTGATATGACATAGTCTTTTATACCACAACCAACTATCATCAACTTTAGCAACAAAACAACTTGCTTTTGAATTGAGTTGGAAACTATTACCTCTAATCTTTGAGCCTAATGCAATCATAACACCATCCTTGTTGTTAATAACGCATTTGTCATCTTTAAACTCCAACTGATAGCCTTTTCCAAGTAACTATCCGACACTGAGAAGGTTATGTTTCAAACCATCAACATAAAGAACATCATTAGTACTATTCTTTCCATCCAAGGTGATGGCTCCTGTACCAACTATGGGTTTAGGAGTGTTGTCTCCAAATCTAACCATGCCACCATTGTATTTGTCCAGATGAAAAAATCTATTTTTATCACCTATCATGTGATGTGAACAACCACTATCTACAATCCAGTCTGTCCTTATATCTGCTTGGGAAATCAATGCTATCTCTTGTTCCTCTTTCACATCTTTATGATTTATCTTATTATTCATTTTGTCTATAATAGCAATGAATCCAATTTCTTCTTCACCTGATTCATCATTTGAAACTCCATCTCCAACATAGTAACATTCCTTAGAGTACTTAGGCTTGTAATCCTTTTTGAACTTTCTAGCTCTAGTAGGACACTTAGATGCAAAGTGATTGATCTTATTATATGAAAAGAACTTAAATGGTAATTTACCTTCATATTTTCCTTTTCCTTTCCTTTCTCTTTCAACAATCATAGCAATAAAATCATCTAAAGTTTTCTCTTCATCATCATCATCAAAATTACCAGAAGTGTTTGCAGATTTCTTACCATGAATTGTTGCTTTGAAGGCTATCTCACTCTTTGGTTCTGTCTTCAATCTTGAAATCTCAAAAGCTGAGATTTTGTTGATCAAGGTCTCTCTCTTGAAATTAGATGTAAGCTACATGGTCTCATCAAGGATGTTGATCTTGTTTTCATATTTTGGAGTGAGAGTAGTCATCAGCTTGTCCATAATATCTTCCTCTGAGATCTCTCCACCATTGTTCTTGATTCCAGCAACTGCTTCATTGATCCTTTGATTATAAGCTCTGATGTTTTCTTCATGCAGCATCTCTAATGCATTGTATCTTTTCTTCCATGTTTTTCTATGCGCATCCTTTTCTTGTTTGTCACCTTCAAACATGTCTTCTAGGTACTTCCATATCTTGTGGGTGGTGTCTACCTTTTTTTATCTCTAAAAATTCACTATCAGATAGGGCACTGATAAGGGCTTCTTTAGCTATAGCATTTTGATGAAACAATTCTTTTTGCCTTTCAGTAGCATCATCCTTTGCAAGGTCTTCTAGGGTAGGAATCTTGGCTGCTTTGATAGTTACATCAAAAACTTCAAAACCAATGCACTGCAAATGAGTCACCATCTTGTTCTTCCAATCAAGATAATTCTCTCCATCGAACTTAGGACTTTCTTTTATGAAGTATGCCATCTGATCAAACTCAAGCTGTTAAACTTTCTCTTTGAGGCACTTGGCTCTGATACCAATTGTTAGGAATAGTCCCAAGAGATAACTGAGAGGGGGGGCTGAATCAATTATCTCCAAGATTCAATTCTTTATCCAATTAAGTATACTTAAGTATAAAGCATAAACACAATGAAAGAACACATGAACACAACACCAATATTTTGGTTACAGGGAAACCCAAATAGGTAAAAAACCTGGTGGGAATTGACACCCACTAATATTTTGCACTAGTGTATTATGATCCTTGTTACAAGATCATTAACCCTGTTAGGAGTTTCTTTACAATGCTTTAAGTATAGTAGACCTGGTCAAGGGTCAGACCCTATTAGGATTCTTTTATAATTGCCCCTGTTAGGGGAGAGGATGCACTGTCCGAGAGCTCACTGCTCAAAGGGGTGAAGGCTACAACCTTCTGAATAACAGATACACACTATATCTGGATCTTGGTGAACTGTGCTTTGACCTGCTATCTAGAATAGTTCCAATTTATAGCACAAATACTTTACTTGGTCACATAGACCTTCCTCTAATGGTTCAACACTTCACACACTCTACTTTGCTCTTCTTACTCAACCATAGACCACACTCAAGCAATCAAAAATGACTGCCTATAAATATCTTTCCTCTAAATGATATAATCAAGTCAGCCTATTAGAACCTCCTTGAAATCATATTAGAGAAACCATAACAAACTTTGATAAACATTATGTTGGCTCTACTATGCACGCAACACATTTTGGGACCCATCCAATAAGATAATTGTAGAGGCACACTACACACTGTCAGCTCTACCAAAACAATTGGATCTTTCTCCTCAAGCTAAATTACTTCATGTTCTCTTAACCGAACATCAATAACTCTCCTCTTATCTTAACTCGAAGGGTGCATACCCAAAAGTTAGGCGCAACTCTGAAACCAATAAAATCTTTTTCAACTCTTCTAAATGAACACAGGAAACTGTTACTGGCAAATAGCGACTACATAACTTCACTTCTATTGAATATCAGACTATGCGTCCATGATTGAAACATCACTAACATGTCTTCAACATATATCTAAGTGCGCAAGGCTCCATGATAACTGTATGGACAACCATACACAGAACACTGCCTGTTACTCTATCAGGAACACTGCTTACACAAGCTGCTATATAACTGTCTGTACTAACAGTTAACCTCTTTGCCCATGATATCATGTTAACATCATGTCCATGCTACATATACTAAAATCTTACTACATAAGACTTCCATGCATGCTACTTTCCATATGTTGTCATCAATGACAAACATACAGTCAGTACTGGCCTGCTGGAAAATCTCCAATAGGCATATGAAGTCTCTGGTGCTTGGTCAAAACTATTCTCCATATACTAGAATTGGACACTAACTCTTATATAAAACTCAGTATTCATACTACTTAGTAACTACTAGGGTACTCCACGACCTCTGACTTTCCCGGCAGTAACTACTGCTTGGTACATATACAAAATGTAAGTCCATACATTACTTAGCCTTAGTAGGATAGCTCGATCATAGTGATGACCGACCAACTCTACCTTGATAATGACTAAGTGTTGGATACTAATAGACAACATGACTTGGAGATCAACACTTGGAATATATTTTTTATATTGTTTGATGATAAAATTGCCTAAGTACTATGCAGGAAATACAGCTTGCAGAGGTACAATTTTGATCAACGATCTTCAAATGATAAGTATCATGAGCTATACTCTTGTATTTATGTTATAATGGATGTATGGATAGTGTATGTATGGTCGCTGGTGATATGATAGCAGTTACTACATGTTATGGATTGATTTCATGAAGACTAGTTATTATTACATCTCATAGAGCATAAGACAAAGATTGGATATTTTGGCCTAAGGAATTGAATTGCATGTCAATTCAATCACTTAGCAATATAGACATCCTAGATGTTAACCCTTAGTTACCCTGACTTAATAATTATTTTTGGTAATTGTGCTACATGTTTGATTTTGGGAGCCACCCAAACAAAATAAGGATATATAATGAGAATTGTTTGGTAATGTGAAGTGTGATATTGTGTAAGAGATGACATGTGAGCTTTATATATGATACTATGATGATGTTTTGATGATAAAACATAGTCAGTTGATCTTTGGTCATAATCAAATGCTATATATACAAAGGACTAATTAGATATTGCAGATATCAGGACAATCACTCTTTTGGTATTATATCTATTACTTCTTGTATAAGTTGTATATCATTGTATGAGAAGTGAGCTCCATTGTAACAACTCTTAATAGGGTTGAATACCTCTAACAAGGTCTAGTCCTCTAACAAGGACTTATGTAGAAAATGCATGTAAAAAAACTTCTAACATGTTCTAACACTCCTCACAAAGTATTTTCATTTTAGCTCATATTTGTGGGTACCATCCCCTCCAGGGTTTTTCCCTTGGCCATGGTTTACTCGAGAACACATCTTGGCTTTATGAGTTTCCTATGGTTGTATATTTTACTTTTTAGTTTACTAATTTTTAGATGTACATGATTAAGTTTAAAATTATACGATCAGATTAAAAGTGTTGCAACACTGATTCACCCTCCCCCCTCTCAGTATTGCCTATTTCTAACAATTGGTATCAGAGCCTAGTTCCTTAGAAGAAGTCTCACTGCTTGAGGAGAGTCATGATGGATTCAGAAAGTTTTCATGAGAATTTTGATGCAGCGCTTGAAGATTTGGACAAAGCTATTGAGGAGAAGGAAATGATGAAGTATAAGCTTAAGGACACTCAAGACTACATCAAGAAGCTTAAAGATCACATTGAGCTCTCGGGAAAAAAATGAAAAGAGTTAGCATAATAGATCAAGGAGTATAGATCAAATAGTTAATCAAATGAAATTAAAGATCTCAAGAAGGAAAATTAGTCACTAAAACAACAACTTGAAGACATGTCACTCTAGTTGGCTAAGAAGGCTACTAATAGTTTATAGAAAGAAGAATTTGAACAAGATCTAAGAGGTAAATAAGATGAATGCAAGAATTTAAATGATCAGCTTGAAAAGGTAAGATCTGAACTTGAAGATTCAAAAGGAAAGTATATAGAAATTGAAAAGTACACTAACATTATCAAAGGAGAGATTGTTATTCTCAAGATATTCTTGTTACAACTATGGACACAAATCACATGAATGTAGAAGATCTAATCGACGAACTTATGGAAGACCTAATGGGAGAAAAACTTTGATTTAAGAAGACCACTTGGGATAAACAATATTATATCAAATGGTGTTGTATGTTACCAATGCAACAATTTTGGGCACATTACTTGAGATTGTAAGTCACAAGTCAATCAAAATGGACCAAGATATGGAAATATAGTTGTTACTTGTTTTAAATACAATAATTTGGGTCGCACAACTAGAAATTGCAGATTCAATGGTTTTATGAACAAAATGAGTACTCCTAATGCTAGAAAAAGGAATAGTAATGGAAGAGTAAACACTACAGTCAACAAGACCGGTTATAGGAACCTTAATGAGAAATTTATGAAAGAAAGAAGTGGCAATGATGGTAACATCTGGAAGGAAAAGAATCAAGTCAATACTAAAATCAAAGAGGATGTAGTGCCAAGCATTGAAGCATCCTCTTCAACCTAAATAGCTATTATAGCTATAGGGGGAGCATTTTATCAGAAAAACATTAGACCCCAAATTCAGGTATGAAAAGTTCATATAAGATGTGTAAGGACATTTGAAACCTATATCTAAGATCACAAGTACTCATATGAAAAATTGTGTGATCGCCATGAATTTGAGCAATTTTTGGGCCAGAGTTTACTAGTTTTCTGTACTTTATTTGGATGCATTAATGACAGATTTAATTTCAAAGCTTTTAAAGGAAAAAATAGAGTTTATTATCATCATTCATGCTAGCAGAGATCCCAAGAGGGAAGAGAAAAGAAGTGTTAAGGTGATTAAGAAGATTTCATAGTAATTTCAGAAAACCCTAGCGCTAGCAAATTTTTGGGTATTTACGCATTGTGAGCACTTGTCTTGAAACACTATTGAGTTTTCTTTGCAAAACTAAGATCATGGATAAGATGAAATCTTTCAATGTAAGAGATAGGCCTATGCATCAATTTAATAATCATATGTTTAAGTCTATGGAAGATGACCCTGCTAGTGCATTCTCACAAACACTAAAAGATGTCTTGGATATTGAGGATGTTAGAGGGTACATTCATTGAAAATTTGAGGTCATAGGGAATGAACATATATGGGAAGACCTAGATATAGTGTATAATGATGAAAAATGCCTAAAGGGAGAGTTCACACATCTTCAAAATCTAAATCTAATTCAATACATGGACTATGAAGAGTTTGTTGAACCAGAGTGGATTAAAATAGTGTCGAGTAGCATTCATGACCATTTTTTTTGGATTGGAGATTGTTGGTGTAATTAGGTATTTACTAATTACACTTTACTTAAGATAACACATTTGCATATTAGTTGTCTTTGAGACACCTAGGAGTTTTCATTTCTCTTTTAGCAGAGGGTTAGGAGAATTTCCACTTTAGGTGGTGATAGTTATCTTCTCATACCTCTTTGTGTGTGAGATCCACCTTTAATGCTCTTGTCACATTATCATCCTCTCATTGTTGCACATGTTTCACTTACTTTGATGTACAATGGAGGATGATCCACATTTGGTGGACATGTGATTCCACCATGTCTAGTTGATAGCTTATCACTTGCATATCTTCTAGTTATCATTTATTGCCTATATATTCATGCACATCTACATTATATTTTTTTATCCATTATCATTTGATCATTAATAAATTATTCATTTGATCATATTATCTTATCTCTCTTGTTTGTGCTATCTCTTGAGCTTCTAGATCTTGGCATTACATTCATTGCTTTAGGAAAATTCTTACATGATATCAGAGCCATAGGAGTCTTCATTGCATAACCATTGGAGAGCCATTGTTGCTTCAACATTTGGAGGGCTACGAGCCAAATCCAGGATCAACATTTTGTGGGAGCATTTTGAGCCATATCAGACCTCACCATTGCATCCAGGTGGCTGTTTCCATAAATTTTGACTATAAATTTGCCTACCTTGGGAAAAAGTCAAATTTGAGGCAATCTTTTTTGCAAATCGGACCTCTAAGGCCCGATCTCCAATTGGGTAATATTTCTTTGGCAATTTGTTTTCAGATCTATTTTTATTTCCATTTCTATCATTTATTTTCTTGGATCTACAATATTGTCAATTTTTGGATCTATTTTTTCGGCAAAAAAATTAGCCTATTAGGCATGTGTGTTGGATAGAGCGTATAGGTCAAACTAGGTAATTCAAAGAACCAAGATAAGTTTGGCATCAAATCAAGTCAGAATCACATATCAGCTAGCATGAGCTTGGGACCCTAGCTCGATTCAGTATCAATCAAATCAGCAGCACAACTCAGCAGGTCGAGTCATATCGGGGACCCGAGCTAGGTTCGACAACCGAGTCGGTGACCCGAGTAGGACCTTGACTCGAGTTAGAAGGTGAGTCGAGTGCTTTTTATTTTAACAACGCATGTTCTAGGTTTTAAACCTCCCATTCTCCAAACCACTGTGAATGTGGGACTTAAAGTCCCACATCCACAATTGAGCAGCCATCGTTGGCCCCTCCGCTCCACCGACCCCTTCCTCCACTTTGTCAGCCACCTCAGCAGCCCTATCACCACCTCTTCCACGTAGAGTAGCCAACCCAACTAGTGCTCGTCAGCAATGAAACAACCAACCAGAATGTGACATGTGGTGGCACATGGAATTTGGTAATTTTTTTAAAAAATTTGTATTTTTATGCAGTGTTTTCTATGTTAAATTTGACGTGCATTTAGCCATCAATGGGTCATTTTTTAAAAGCAATTGACGGTCTGGAAGACATCAAATTTTATCCCGTGATCTCATCATCTTTTTGTGTCATTAAATTTGACTATTGTTTGACCATCATTTCTAGATAAAATTGCACTGTTGTGATGACCGTTTGGACATCAAATTTAACCTCCTATTTTGCTAGCTTTAGTGAGGTTTGAAAATTTTAAAGCCCTCACCATTTTTATTTTCAATTTTGCAGTCCAACTTTGGGAGGCCATAACTTGGTCATCCGAGCTCAAATTGAGTGCAATGTTTTTTAATTTTGGCTAGAATTGCTTGAACTTTTCAGTGGTGGTGTTATTTTCTGGTTTTGGATCATGGATTTTGCAAAAAATGTAATTTTTGGTGACTGCACCTGCTTGATCCTCAATTTTGCAACTTTAGAGGCTTCGTTCGGGCTCATACAGATACATTTTTAGGTGTCATTTTTTTTAAAGTGTATAATTTTTTGAGTAATTTCCAAATTTTCTATCATATTGTAGCCTTATTTGGGAAAAAATATCACTTTCAGAAATAGGTCTTTTTTGGCCTTGTATGATCATTGTAATGCTTAGGATTTTCTTTGATTTTGAGCAATAATGATTGAGTCTGATTTGGCCACATAAAGGTAATTGTAAATTTCATCACCATGAGTCATCTCAATAGCATTGTTAAATTTTAGAAATTTTATTTTATCTTGTTACCCTTGATCATGCACATTGTCAAAATTCATTGATGTTGCGTCGTTCCCTAATCGATTTTAAATCATCAAGATCAGTTCAAACCCTCAATCATTTTTACTAATTTGTCCCCTTGGGATAGATAACCCATAATTTATCCCCTTTGTATTAATCTATTTATTAGATTAACTCCCTCTATCTTATGTCTTCCACAATTAATTAATTTCATATTAATTAATTGTTCCCTTTTCCATGAATTTTAGATTTTTCATTAATTCATAATTCCTAATTATCCTTTTTGAGGGAATAGTGAATTTTCAAATTTTAAAAATGTGACTCTTACACATTCTCTTCATTTGTCTTCATTTCCTACTAATTAGCTTCCACTTTCTTCCACCTTTCTTCTAATGATTTTCCCCCTAATTGTGCTTCACCTCTTACAATTTCCCTTGATCATTTTCCCTATTAATTTGCCTCCATATTTCTATGCCAATTTTCCCCTTAATTTCTGCATTCTAAAATGCATGTTGCACACTAACTTTCCCTTTCTAGCATTTTGGCTCTAAACCCTATAAATTGAGCCTTATTTACACTAATTTGGCTAACCACTCTTGAAAAACTTTTTCTATCATTTTGCTTCTAGTATTCTCACCATTTTCCTTTCAAATTGCTTAGTGCATTTCATTATTTTCAAGAGATACATAATCTCATTTTATGGAGAAGAAAGGAAAACATGATAACTTTACTTGAAGGGGGTTTTATTGTGTTTTAATTCCTTTATGTTTCAAGTAGTTTTCATGATAGGATTAGATAAGTTTGCATGTCTTTGAGGTTTTTGTGGTTTCCTTGATATGCTAACTATGTCTTTTTCTAGTCTTACAAGAACAAGTGTAAAATGAAATAGAATACATAATCCTTCCAAAAATACATTTCACGTGTATATAACTCAAAATATATGTCAAAAAATATTATCACAAATGTTTTCCTAACAAACAACTCACAAGCTCATAAAAAGATATGCAAAAAGGTGTTTATAAACATGTCAACTAGTGCTGCCACCGCCTTTTAATCTAGTAGGTCTCAATCATGGTTTGGTAGAAGGTCTTGGATAATGATATATAGAAAATGTACTCGCATCTTTCTATGGTGGCATGGGAGGTGGTTGCATCACTACCCCACTACTCTATGATCTTTGTAATATATGTGTCATGTGAAAGGTTGTATAGCTAAGTACTCTCTAATATAGAGGGACTACACTCTCATGATTCCCTTGATAGTACTATATCTCCCTATCTATCTGGGTGATCCTATCAATGAAATTTTGGATGGTCAAGTCTTGAACACTGTTAATAATTGACCTCAGGACATCCAATCAATGTCATGTTGGACGTTCAAGTCTTGAAAATTATCGATAAATGAAATCACATCCATCTCTACCTGTCTACCCCTTGTCTCTGTTATTTGTACCTATGTCCTCAGGATGTCCCTCTCCCTCTCTAGTTGGGCTATCTTCTCCTCCAACACCACCACCCTCCTAGTCAAGAAATAGACCTTGGAATTAGATGTAGTAACCATCCCCCCTTCCACCACTACCCTAACCTCCTCATGTGTCACCCTCTACTCTACAACCTCTAATATTTCCCTTGGGGATATCAACTACTCTTGCATCATAGCCATTCCTCCACCCTACCATGTCTCTTTTATAAGGGGAATATCCTAGAATTCTTCCTCTAGCTCATCAAATCTACCCATCACTACATCCATCAGATTATTGTCTTCCCTCTCCTTTATCTCATCATCAGCCTCCTCATCTTTTGACAATGAGCTAGTCTCCTTTAACCCTAAATCACTGTCAGAGCTATTCCTTGTCATTTTCACCTCTACCTCCTCCATAGGCTCTTTTCCCCCAACATCCTGACCTCTAAGGTCTCTACCCTCATCTCCTACACCTACTTCTACCACTATTGGTGTATCTACTAGGAAACCTATCACTATGGCTCCTCCTCTATCATCTCCATCTCTCCCTCAATCTATGCCACCTCAAACCCTTTGTCCTCTATCTCTTCCACCTCATCCTCATTGGCCTCCATCTCTACCAGCTCCACCATCATCTCTGGCTCCTTAGACACTATCCCTCCCATCTCCACCTCTTCTTTTTCTACATCTCCCCCATCTCAATTATGGTTGGAAGACCCTTGTCTACACATCCATAGGGATTGACATGCCAGGATCTGTGTAAGGCACTAGCTAATGTTGTGTCTACCATACATCATACTTTGGAATAGTCCCTATATCCACAAATTAAGATCCCTATGACCATATCTATAATGCTAAATCCTAGAACTATGTCACTACTATCACAACATGAGTCATAGGCCACCATTCCATCACATCTTGGCTACACGTGGAGAAATGTGTTGACTCCATTGGTACATCCTGCTTCTCTCCAAACTATCTCAAAACTCTATATGGTAGATGTATCTCAATAATATACTAACTCTAGGTTATTTCCCAATCAGAAATTTCTCAGTCGTGCAAAATTCTAGGTTCTCTATCTCACCATCCCATGTATAGGGCCTCCATGTGAACTCCTCAAGATATCAAACTCACATCTCTATTATTGTACACGACCCACCTATCTTTGATGCACCACCTCATAATAATATACATATGGCCATCCTAGTTGTAGTGGTGGTCTAACAAAAATAGGGTGGCATACTGCTATATGCTCCCAACCCCAAACCTAGAGTAGTTTCACCCCACATCTAAGAGATTGTGCAACATGATATGTAATGTCATGCATCTGAAAATATAACATTGCAAGCACACAAGGACCCCATGCATATATTGTACTCTCTATCAACATGTTGTAGATAATCTCTCCCCATCCCATTAGGAATCCCTATACCCTCTTTTCTGAAACCAAACCTCACACTACCAATTCACATAGTAACCCCCAAAAAATTCTTATAGTCAGTCACAATATCCAGCCACCAAATCTCATACTGATGGATCCCTAACTCCACCTAATCGACATCAAACAACTCACACAAGGACCTCACTCCCACCCATGGGACATAAATCACCCTATCCCCCCTAACCAGTAGTCTAAGAACCCTATACACATCCTCAAGAATCACTGTTCACTCTCCTATAAGTAGGTGGAAGGAAGAGTTCTTTGAGTTCCATCTTTCACATCGAGTGGTAATAAGACCTCTATTTGACCTAATTTGGGGCATTAGAGTGGTATACGATAGTCCCATGTCATTTGACTTGTCTTGCTCCTCCTAGGCTAGTCTATTTCTATAGGCTAGGGTCTTAGGATGATTCTCCTAAGTGATCAACATCGAGTCTCAAATCTAATCAGTGAAATATAAGGGCAACTCACTCAAAATGTAGAAAAATATTGTAATAACGCATGGATCTTAAAACTAGGTCATCACATGTCTAAATGTAATTATTACTTAAGCACATGTCAAAATAAATAATCGATGGGTATAATGCATGAAGAAAATGTGGGTTATCTAAATATTAAAAATCCATCAGGAAAATGTGTATAATGCATAGGTCAAATGTGGCTCAATTAAAAAATTATGACATTATGTCTATGTGGCTCATTCAAAATCACATGCATATCATAACGTAGGCATTTGTGTATCATAGAAGTCACATTTGTCAATTTAAAGGTGAATGTGATTTAATTAAGAAATTTTTACTAGTCAAATGCATCACATCTACCACACTTGGGGAAAATGTAACCGATAGTGATGATGCAATTATAAATTGACCTAAAAAATATAATAATGTCACCACTTTCTCTTGTAATGGAAAATGTGTTCATGACTGTTAATATATTTCAGATTTTACTAAGCACAGAATTAACTAAAGGCAAAGGAGAGATAGTACCCAAAATTGAAGCCTTTGATGTTCAATAATTTGTTGAGGATCCTCGATCCACAAAGAAAATCCTATTATCCTAAGTCTTCAATCTTCCTCTCCAAAGATTGCTACACAAATTGTATGAGCTTCTTAATTTATCTCAAATCTAAGGTGATACAGATCTACCTAGATCTGTATCTAAAGAGCCGAGACTTCTCCTTAATAGAAAATCCAATTGCACCAAGGTCTTCCCAGATCTAAGACTAGGAACTGATTATATTTAGCCTTAGAGGCCTACAATAAATCACCCTGATTATTTCCTTTAGGGCTATATTAATTCACCTGCCCTAACTTGACTTTGGAGCTGCTGCAATTTACTTGAAGAATTCGCTCTTGCTCTTATACAAACTCATTGATCCTATAAGAGTTATTCACTGATCCACTTAACAGTTTGTTGATCTTCCAAGGCAAGTCACAGACCCTCTAAAGTGTTGATCTTCTAGGGAAAGTTCACTTATTAAGATGCAATGCTGATCAACCAACCATAATTCGCTACTTCTAGGGTAGTATCTACTCGCTTCTTTTAGGACTGCTTCTTATTTGTCTAATAGATCAATTCTTGAGGAGAAGACAATATATTATGTTTTTGATATGTTTCTCCTCAATATTCAATCCTAATATATATGTCAAAGGGAAGTTTCCTTAAGAGGCCGACCTGGGCCCTAGTTAATTTAATTCCACTTTAAATATATATTAAATCGATTCTCTAATAAACAATAAATAATAAATATCCTATATTTATTATTATTATTTATATATTGATCAATAATAAATATATATTCTATATTTATTATTATCCAAGGCATTTAGATATTTGCCAAAAAGGCCATTATATCAACACTCCCTCTTGGACTTGAGGCAAAGATCAACTCATAGATCTCCCTCTATCAACCCTTGATAGAGATGCCAAAAACATAATCAATATGGATTTCATATCCAATATAATCATAGATCTTCATACATCTCATATTCATATGAGAAACATCATATCATGTGATGCTTAACAACCAAATGTGGATCTCCTAGATTCTTCATGACCCAAGAATATCAGTCTGTGATATCAAGTCTATGATATCAAATATTTCCAATTAATTTGTGAATTTCCTAAATCCACTAGTCACCTTGACTATTTTGAATATCAAGTCCATGATATTCAAGGTATCATCAAGTCCATGATGTATACCATCCAATTTGTGGATAACTAAATCCACGAGTCACCAAGACTCAAGAGATGTCAAATCCATGACATCATACCAACATCAAGTTCATGATGTTTTACTATCCAAATGTGGATTTCTTAGGTCCACGAGTCCCATGACTCAAGAATTTAGAATATCAACTCTATGATATTAATGGTATCATCAAGTCCATGATGTTACCAAATACTTAATTGTGGATCCCTGATCCATGAGTCTCCAAGACTCAAAGAATATCAACTCCATGATATCCAGAGCATTGGTCTCACGAATATCAAGTCCATGATATTCACCAAGTGCTCGGAGCAATGGTATTTTGACATCAGATCCATGATATCTCACCAATTACTTGGAGTAATGGACTTTTGACATTAAATGATGTCTCATCGATTACTGGGAGTAATGGAATTTTGACATCAAATCCATGATGCCTCACCGATTACTTGGAGTAATGGACTTTTGACATCAAATCCATGATGCCTCACCGATTAATAGATGTAATGGTCTTTTGACATCCAATGATGTCTCACCCATTACTAGGTGTAATGGTCTTTTGACATCCAATGATGTCTCACCCATTACTAGGTGTAATGGTCTTTTGACATCCAATGATGTCTCACCCATTACTAAGCAATGGATTCCTGATCCATGCAAATGTTGACCCCTGATCCAAGAGTCTCCTGGACTTGAAGAATATCAAATGATATTCTTTAACTCATAAGAAAAAAAAACATAAGTATATTCAAATGAATAACCATATAAACAAGACCTCATCTCATGAATCTACATAAGTTAGATTAACAAATAAGATTCAAGGAAGTATGATTCATTCATTAAATTATGCTCCACAGCTATCCAACATAATTTATTCAGCACCTAAAGATAACCAACATCTAACCAGATGTAGTGTGAACACAAGATGCAATGAATGTTCTTAGATAAAAATATTAACTCTAACATATGCCAATGTAAGAATGTTCCAACCAATAATGTATGTATCTGAGCATAAGCATCCATCTAATAATCAACTATGACAATAAATCAGAGAATATATACAAATCAATGTCAACATGTTCCAATGCTAACATAAACCAAGAGATGTATAAAATTTCCTAATATGTTCACATATAAACAACATAAATAGGGAAATGTGAAAAACATAGAATATGCCAGTCAGAATATAATGTATGTTCCCAAAAGTTATGAATGTTGTCATCATAAATGCCACAACATAAAGTATAAACAAGGATGTAGATGAAAGCAACCGACAGAAGGAGTTTATAACTTAGATGATACGTGAGCCCATTAAACTCCCTCTCAAATTGCAACTCCCTCTCAAAGTGCAAAGTGCTCTAATTCTAGTATATTTAACTCCACAAAGGATGCTTGAAGGTTGTTCCTTTCAGGACAATTTACAACAATATGACCAAACTTCTCACATTTAAAACATTTGGTTTTAGAGAAGTCCTTATTGAAAGGTTTCCTTTTCTTAAAGTGTTTCTTTCCCCCTTTGGCCTTTGAACTTCCTTTATTTCCATTCTCTTGATATTCCCTCTTCCTTTTGAAATTTCTTGCCTCCCCCTTAGAGTTTTGGGAGAAAATTACTTGAATGTCTTCCTTGAAGATTGAGCCTCTTGATATTAATCTTGCTTCTTCTTGAAGACAATCGGTCTTTAGTCTATCAAGTTTAGGTATTTTGGAACGAGCACTAATTCCCTGAATGAATGCTTCCCAAGTGAGAGGCAATCCATTAAGAGCTGTTACATCAAGTTATTTATTATCATAATTGAACCCAATTGATGATAGTTGATTCCTTAAATCATTGATCCTCATGAAGTATGAAGTGATGAACTCCCCTTGATTCATTTTTATTTGAGAGAGGGAGTTTTTGAGGGCTAGGACCCTATTTGTATTGTTTATTTGAAACATTCCAAATAATGAGGTGAACATCTCATATGTGTTTTATAGATTTGAAATGGTTGGCACAAGATGATCTTTAAAACTATCAACAATTATCCTCATTGCTTTATTGTTGTTTTTGTTCCATTCCTTCTTTTCATCATCATCCATGCTTTCTTTAGGAGGGCCTTCAATGATTGAATTAATTTCTAATTCTCTTAGAATGATTAATAACCTCATTTTCCAAGATGTGAAGTTAACATCTCCCTCTAGCCTATCTTCAGGTCTAATTCCAGAAGACATGATTACTAGCTTAGTTGAAAGTATTTAGCTTGAATTACTAAGTCTGAAATAGATCTTTTCTCTACGGTAGCTTTGATACCATGTTAATATATTTCAGATTTTACTAAGCATAGAATTAACTAAAGGCAAAGGAGAGATAGTACCCGAAATTGAAGCCTTTGATGTTCAATAATTTGCTAAGGATCTCTTATCCATGAAGCAAATCCTATTATCCTAAGTCTTCAATCTTCCTCTCCAAAGATTGCTACACAAATTGTATGAGCTTCTTAATTTATCTCAAATCCAAGGTGATACAGATTTGCCCAGATCTGTATCTAAAGAGCTGAGACTTCTCCTTAATAGAAAATCCAATCACACCAAGGTCTACCCAGATCTAAGACTAGGAACTGATCATATTCAGCCTTCTAGGCTTGCAATAACTCGCCCTAATTATTTCCTTTAGGGCTATATTAATTCACCTGCCCTAACCTGACTTTGGAGCTGTTGCAATTTACTTGAAGTATTCGCTCCTGCTCTTATACAAACTCGCTGATCCTATAAGAGTTATTCACTGATCCACTTAACAGTTTGCTGATCTTCTAAGGCAAGTCACAGACCCTCTAAAGTGTTGATCTTCTAGGGCAAGTTCGCTTATTAAGATGCATTGCTGATCAACCAACCATAATTCGCTACTTCTAGGGTAGTATCTACTCGCTCCTTTTAGGATTGCTTCTTATTTGTCTAACAGATCAATTCTTGAGGAGAAGACAATATATTATGTTTTTGATATGTTTCTCCTCAAGATTCAATCCTAATATATATGTCAAAGGGAAGTTTCCTTAAGAGGCCAACCTGGGCCCTAGTTAATTTAATTCCACTTTAAATATATATTAAATTGATTCTCTAATAAACAATAAACAATAAATATCCTATATTTATTATTGTTATTTATATATCGATCAATAATAAATATATATTCTATATTTATTATTATCCAAGGCATTTAGATATTTTTTGAAAAGGCCATTATATCAACACTGACATCCCATTGTTGATGTTAATCTTCTATTTTCAGGCACCTGCAGAGACAACAATTTTTAGGGATGAAAATTAACATATTGGAAATCCAAACTGAATTGAAGCTAATCAAATTAAGTCACATTAATCAACAGTTAATGGAATAGGGGAGAGCAAAGTCACATATGATCCAAAATTCATTGTGTTGAGCTCTTAACACTTCCATTAATTGAATGATTATATAATAT
Organism: Chamaecyparis obtusa; assembly: GCA_027943335.1. Taxonomy (NCBI): domain Eukaryota; kingdom Viridiplantae; phylum Streptophyta; class Pinopsida; order Cupressales; family Cupressaceae; genus Chamaecyparis; species Chamaecyparis obtusa. Next base: position 757,196 of record BSBK01009712.1, read on the forward strand.
AGTAATGTATTGAGATTAGCATTAATTAACATAGCTAATAACTTACCTCCACGAATGGAGAAGCATAGGATTGAAATAAACACAATCAAGAAAACATTCATCTTTACTATGTTGAACCCCATTAAACACTTCACTATGGAAAGGCGACACAAGTAGAATCACTGTAAACATAATCACTTGGAGAATCAATTTTTTTTACATATTTGTGTACTCTCAAAGATTCCACCTTTCACTCAATCAAAATTTTAGGGTAATCTCGGTCAATTCAAGCTACACAAATTTAAAAAAGAAAAAAGAAAAGAGAAAAGATCAATTTGTGTTAGATCTCTTAAATAGAAACATGGTTAGGACTGTATTTATGCAGTTTATTGTATCGATTATCAATTTTATCAAATACCATTTAAACACACAATGAAGATAAGCTAAAACATCACTTAAATGCCCAATATTAACAAAAACACATTTCTCTTGAGATTTCCTTTTTCATCATGATAACATAATGGAAGATCTAATGGAGCAGGGATCAACATGGATTCAAAAACCTCTTGAATAGATTATAAAAATCTATTTACAATGTATGTGTGGGTATGCAGGTCCACCCATGCTAAAGAATCAAATAAGACAGTGAATGTTAAAATCATGCAATTAACACCCTTGACGTTGCAGATGCTTCTGCATTTTACAAATTAGTTCAACTCATGCCTTCATTAACAGATAACAACACAATTATTTTAGGATATAGTAGACAAGCCCATGTGTAACTAGAAATTGCATCCGTGCAAACTTATGCAAAAATAATATATAGAGTCCAACCATTTATCCAATATTTTCCTCTACACCATTAAGTATTTGTGACACATAGATCTGCAGTCTTGAACTTTGGAAATTCCTTTATTTTAATTCGCGAGACCATATCCTCAACTTAGTGTACCAAATTCGTAGTAATAGTTATATTTATATGATAGTTATTAATACATCTAAAAAATATTTTGTTTACAATATGTTTTTGGCATGACTAAGTCTTGTAAGAGGACAACAATTAAACACATATGGGAGAATGGAGATGAACAAACAAAAGAGTAAGATAACAACCCAATTGGAGTTTATGACAATAAATGAGAAGGTAAATTTTTAATTTGTAATCATCATTTAAAATTTTTTATCATGAAAGTAAACCATTTAGAGTAGTTTGTGTTAGCAAATTTCCATAAAGATAGAAGAAAATTTTAGTTGTAATATCTTTGTTCGATGCAAGTAACGAGCAGTAGATAAAATCATAAACAAATTTGTTATTCTACATTTAATAGCTAATTGAGACTTTCTTTCTATGACCATTTATATATTTCATATTTATATCTATTTCAATTTTTTGTTGAATGACCTGTTAATTAAACTCGTGTACAATAAGAATAAGTACAAAAAAGCTAAAAAAATATAACCTTCCACAACTCTTCAGAATACCCATTCCACACCCAGATCTGATGGCTAGTTCTATATTATTCTCTTCTTCTTAATACCCCTTAGTTGAGAGTGAAGTTTAGTTCTATTTACATCATCTCATTATAATTGAAAAACTTCTCATACCTACATCTTATGCTTAGAACCATGTGTAAGAAGTTGCACTATAATTCTAACACATGCATGACTTCCTTAATTTTAACAATAATTTGTTGTGTACTACAAGTAAATTCCACCTCAAGACAACACTCAAAGAATGTTCACCAATAGCTCTACTAAGAAAGTCACTCACATAACAAATCGCTTTCTATTACCTCCTTCGAAAACAATGTACTCTATCCCTCCGAAAACCCATATAAGAAGATTAAGGATGGTGTTAAAAAATTGTTATGATTTCCCCACCTAAAATAATGTACTATATCATTCTTCTAGAAAACCATCACATGAATAATCCACTCCTAATTAACTACCCGTACTTTATATATATGATAAAAGATTTGATCTCTCACCATATCTATGATTGCTCCAATACACCAAGCACTCTAGAACAATACCTATACATTATGACAACATTATTTTAATCAATAGCTGCAGTTTTACAATTTTTTATGGCTCATATCTCAAGAAACCAAAAACAACACGTATCATCTAATTTTAATTTCTTATCATCACTATACAATTCTCAATAAAGCTGTCTCCAATTAAAAACTTCAAATCCATCCAGTTAGCACGTACTTAGTGGAAAATCAAATAAAGTGCTTCCTACCAAACCACCGTCCCCAATCACAAACCGCGGCGGAGACGGCGGGGCACTAACTCCAATATTTGCGGCCCCTTTCCCAGATTAAAAAAATATATAAAAAAAGAAGTGAGTCAAGAAAGTAAAAATGTCAAAGTGTAATAAAGCTGTTGCCAGGTGGGCGGTGGGCCCAGAGATGAGTAAAAAGAAATTCTGTCCATGTCAGCAAAAAGTACAGACCTGCATTTCTTCGTACGTGCTGGCATGTGAGTGCCAGCTGTAATTATGTTATCTGCTTGCCAGCCGTGAGGCCTGACATACGTATATTTTTTCCTTCAGCTTTTCGATTTTTTTCCCTCTTTTTTCTCTCACAGCAGTTGTGCCAGGGTGGACTCTGTTTTATGCCGGCAGTTAGCAAGACAGGATTGATACTTCTCATCTTCTCTACTTTGCATATTCTTTCCTTTTTTGTTCTTCTTCCATTCACATCACTCATAACTCCGCTTAAAACACTCTACCAGTACCGAATTCATTTCAAGCCCGGATTTATGATCGTGTTTTATTTTGTGGGATAATTTCTTCCTTTTGACGAAATATTTGGGAAATTCATCCTACCGACCGACACCATTAGGCAAATTAGACACTTTCTTTTGTTTTTTTAAGATTACTTAATATTTAAGTGTTTTTTTCAAACTAACTTAGTATATTAGTATATTATGGAATTTATGTTTTAAAAGATAAAATATTATTCAATTCATTTTGAATTTGTATCTTTGTTTAGTAACTTCAAATTCTTCGATTGATCAGGACCTGATCTGCTTTTGTACTGTTTACTATCGATTTTTAATAAAAAAGAAATCATTTTGAATTGAATTTTTATATTATATTGTTATTATTTTTTTTGGGTGTGTTTGGGTAAAGAAGATTTCTTCTTATATTATTTTAATATCTTATGTTAATGTTTTATATAAATATAATTTTGCAAATGTCCTGTCATAAATAAATCTCTAATATAAGTATAATCTTGGAAAGTTATTGTGTGATAATTTCTTTGGTAATTCATCTTTTAGGTAGGGCAAAGTATTAGGCAAATTTGATATTTGTTTTTTATTAAATAAGTAGTCAAACAAGGGGGCTAACCCTTACAATAACACAACCAAAAGGCTATCAAGAAAACAATGACATGTCAATAACCAAAAGAGCAAGAACCCCAAACAAGACACGGATATGAATTTCTAATAGGGATTTAGCCCCCGCATGGGAACAATGAGACTAGACACCCCAAAATAGGTTTTGCATCAAGTGAGTCTTCCAAATACAAAGACCTAAGATGGACATACAACAACGTCCATACCAAGCGTATGGGAAAACGTTCATAGATGACAACACGACCATCATATAGGGGAATACCATCACCAAAATATGCTTAACTCAGAACACCAACAAAGTTGACATTGCCCTTGACAATCTGCATATACAACTCATTGAGATCGCAGATGGAGAGAGTGGCAAAACCACTACAGAGTGTAATCACTTAAAAATGGTCTAGCTAACTAAGTGCCGCTAATTTCAATTAATTAAATCAAACAATATGGTATACATAATTATGTAAGTAATTAAATCAATTGACTTGCATAATTAAATCAATTATCAAATAATCAATTAAATTTAATCAATTGATATAGCATAAATGTTATTTTAAATCAATCAATTAATTAAAATGTTTCTAAATACTTTTCATTAATAAAATAACTCATTCAATTTCATGTCCACAAATTTCTAATTTGTATTTCTAATTTGGATTTCTAATTTGGATTTTTAATTCAAATTTCTAATTTTTAAATTAATTTTTTAATTAAAAGAAAGACTTAAAAGAATAAGAAATTTCTAATTTAATTTTTTAATTCAAATTTCTAATTTAAATTTTTAATTCAAATTTCTAATTTAAATTTTTAATTCAAATTTCAGATTTAGATTTTTAATTCAAAATTCAAAATTTATAAATTGATTTTTTAATTAAAAGAAAGACTTAAAAGAATAAGAAATTTCTAATTTGAATTTTTAATTCAAATTTCTACATTGATTTTTTAATTAAAAGAAGATTTGAAAGAATAAGACATTTCTCATTTGAATTTATAATTCAAATTTCTAATTTGAACTTTTAATTCAAATTTTTAATTTAGATTTTTAATTCAAATTTCTAATTTCTAAACTGATTTCTTTCTAATTAAAAAGAAGATTTAACATAATTAAAATTGTTAATTTCTCTCTTAGTCTCATCCAATCACAGGAAGTTTCTAAAAACATGAGAGAATCTTGGCCACTCAACATAATGAATCTCAATCGCACGTTTATCTTGGGATTTCAATATAAACTAGCCTTTTAGCTCATTCAAATGATCTAGTTTTCTTTGTTAAATACATTATATCATTTTTATGCTAGATTATATACTCATTAAATATTAGATTTCAATTCTTAAAATCAGCTTGCATGCTTACATAATAGCTTTTAACTTCTAGATTAATCATATAATCATGTTAGTTTCATTCTTAGATTCATTATTTTCTTAGATTGATAAGTCTATTCATAACTAGATTCAGATTATTGAATGCAATCATTGCATCTTAATCTGTCATGAATCTTCTGTTATGGAGTTGTCTAGTCATTGATCTCATAATGCTAACTGAGAGCATATTTACATACATCATACTCACTTCATATAGGAAGCAATAGATCATTTTTAGATAGTTTCTTTGGTTATTTAGAGTAAAAATCTATTGAAGTATTGTTAGTTATATTGATCACATTTAACACACACATTTATGGCACTCGCCATGGGGCTTAGGCCTCAAGATTTTAAAAATTTGTTAAATATCCAGATATCCATGCTTTTGTTTTGCAAATTTTGATCTTTTGCAGGAGAAATAACACTTTTGAAGAATGAAATAGAATGTATAACCAGCCTTTCGACGCTTCTACACAGAGCTTCGATGCGTACAAATAACCTTCTATCTTCTATCTAACATTCTTTCAGCGCATATTCGATAGTTTAATGACTCCTTAAGGGGGTTTTGCAATCTTTTTTTTGAATTATTTCAACGCATTATAGATGTTAAATAGTGCTTACAATGCTTTCTCTAGCACATTTAAAGAAAATAGTAGTGTGTATGGATCTTTATGCTATTTTTAAAATTTGACTAATTATTGATGATGACTTTCTATTTTTATAGATAATAGAACACAAAAAAATCATGAAATATGTTTGTAGGATATAGGATTGGATCTTTCAATATTGATTTATTTGCATGCTTTTGATATTTTTTTCAAGGACAAATTTGTGCATCCACCTAACTATTGTCTACAGGATGCTTGTTAAAGGCTATGAATTGAAACAAAACTACTAATAATTCTAATGTAGGTTGCCTTAGATATCAACTCAATATTGTGTTTTCATAAGAATTCTAGGCACTTAATTGAAATTTAAATTTGATTCTCAATCTGATAAAAGGATTATGCTCTTTTCCCATTGGGAAAATAAAAAACTCAAAAGTTAGATTAAGTTTGAGTTTAAGTTTTGGTAAATGAGCCTTGTTTGGTGTGTTTGGGAAATGAGGAAAGGTAGAGAAGTATGATCTTCTTCCATTGGAAGAATCAAAACCTCATACCCTTGAATCCAATCCATTTTCATTGCTTTAACCTTTAGAGGGCCTGTGGGTTGAGGGAAAAATATCTTGGGAATGATCCAAGTGGGAACAAGAAAATGCCAACTCTTCCACCCACTATAAATAAATGCCTCTTTGAGATTAAAGTCTCGAAGGACTTAAATAGATCTATTCTGATTTCTTTGATATTCACAAGGCTTGACAACCTAAATCCTGTTTATGGGACTGTGCTATCTTGGTACCTACAGGACATTTTTATGTCTCAATCTTGTTTACAGGACTATGGCAGAATATGCTTTTGATATTTGGACAAATGAGCATCCTAAATCCTTCTTGTGGGACTATGTTGTCTGCAGTACTTGTAGGGCTATAGGCCTTAATCTCTCTTGCGACACTATAGGAAATAGTTATGAATGGATGCCTTAACTATGAGCTTTAGTGTAGAGACCTCTCGGATCACCCCCGAAATGTTGGAAATCTAAGTGCAAGGAAAATAGTAATTTCCCTAAGACACTCACCATATTGAGCCTTCATTGGTGTTACCACTTAGATAATATGGCCATCAATATCCATTTTGTGTTATTGGCCTGTCATATTCTAAGGAGTCTTTGAGTGTGTTCCTAAGTCTATGAGCAAGGATTTTCAATCTTCACCAAATCACTTAGGGATAAAGTGTGTTTGATTCTACACCCATATATTTTGATGTGCTTGTTAATCACTTGAAATATGCAAACCTATTGAAGATAAACATCAATTTACAAGCAACACTAAAGATGACCATGGTTCTCTTGTCATATATCCTAGTTTTCCAAAGGTTTGACTAGTCTCAATCTCCTTTCCATCAAACTCAAACTAACTTGTTCACAAGTGTCCAATACTTAGGCATTCAAGCCTTAACTTCAACACCTTGTAGAAAGTTTTCTTTTGGCATTTTCATCAATCTTAAAACCTCATCAATCTTTATGAGACAAAGTCAACACCAGTTGTACCGGAAGTCAACCTAGTTACTCTTGACAATTGGTCACATCAAAATTTTCATGCTTGTGTAAACTAGGAACCAAAGATAGAAAGTTGATCTACATGACAAAACCATTGAAAACCCTTTATATTTTCTCAGGAACTTCACCATATCGAAAGTCTAGATTTGTAAAGAGAACTTTGATTCAAACAATTTTAGCTAAATCATCAAAACATCAATCACCCAGTCAACAAAAAACTGAACCAAATATGTTAGGCTATGATTGGGGAACTAGTCAAGGTCACCTTAGTACTCACAGTAATGACAACAGTGAATCTTCCTCAAATGATGAAATCCTCAAAGATGAGATCAAAAAGTGTCAGGAAGACAAACACTTCTAGAAGATGATGCACATGCTTCTATGACTAGACAAAGACAAATACTTTATGCATCTGCATCATCGGAAAATGGAAGCACTTCCATTTAGGACTAGTTTAGCCCTCTGAGTAAGTGGTTTGGGGTCATGTCAAACACCTTGAATGGGTCTTTGACTTGGATCTGACTTTTTCCCCTGTCCTGCCCTATTTTCCACTTCTTTCCTGCCTGTTTCTAGCATCCTACTTTGTGAATTTTAGGTTCTTGACCTTAGGGTCAAGGTCGACCTTTTGGGTCAAGGTCGACCTCGATCCTTACCCAAGGTTTAAATTTCAAAATCTAAGGGTTTCTAGATATTGGGTTTCGAAAAGATTTATTTTCCTGCTTCCAGGTTGGCTATTTCTGGCTTCGAAATGGTAAAATCTTAAAAGATATTTAATATGGGTCCACTTCTAAGGTTATAGGCTTAATAGGAATTTCTTTCTCCTATGTTGGCCTCTCTAGAAGTTTGTGCCCTAGACTAGTATATAAGGAAGCCTTTTCCTCTCATTTTGGTATGCATGAAGAAGCAAGAAAGCAAGCAAGGAGAGAGAAAGAAAAGGAAGCAATCATCTATTCTCCAGCATTCAAGCATTCAAGAATTCAAGTATTCAAGCATTCAAGCATTCAAGCATTCAAGCATTCAATTCATCAAGGAGATCCATTAGTAGCCATTGAAGGATTCAAGCTCTATAGAGCCCTCTTGTTGAAGATTTCTCCATCCATATCCATTCAAGCTTCTTCTTATTCGAAGATCCATTCAAGATTGGTTTTCAAGATCTAAAGGAAATTTATTTGAGACATCCTACATCCTACATTCTACAATTCTAATTCCATTTGGAGTATCCATACTTGTGAATTCAAGGATTTGAATCCTCCATAAGTGGTTTTCAACATAAGCAAGGTGAATTGTTCCATTTACTTTGTTTATTATTGCAATTTCAATTCTATTTCAAGGTTAATTCCAAAACTAGGGTTTGACCAAGGAAAACCCATCATCCAAACAACAAAACCATTTTTCTAGTAGGAATAGGTGTGAAACAATGAATTACAGAGCATATTTGAATACCATTTTCGGCAAACTTTTGGGATCCGTGAACATAATTTTTATCAGAGCTGTGCAGGTCAAGGTTGATATAAAAAGGTCAAGATCCAATTTTATTTGGGTCAAGGTTGACCTTGTACAGAAAAGAAAAAGATTTCTTGGTTTTCTCCATCTCTGTGTTTCCGTCCAAGATCCAATTGCAGAATTTCCAGAAACTCGGTATAGACACCAAAAAATAGTAATTTCCAGATTTGCAATACTTCAAGAGGTTAGTATTTGTCTTCAATTCATTTCAATACTCTCTTCTAAAATGGAATGTAAGGTTTTCCTCTTTTTTCTTATTACTAATCGATTGATTCATTTATGCATTGACCATTTCCTTGTGGTTAATCAATTTGGATCTTTCCTTTGGGAATTTGGGATTAAGAAGAGAATCTTACCTTCCCCAACTCCTCATATACAATAAGTATCATTTTATTTTCTTTACATTTTCATAAATTTATCTCTTTACATTTTGGTGAACTCATGATAGACAACTCTTTCTTTTATGGTGTTAGATCTTGCATGTATATTATATTAGCCTTCTTTTATGTGCTTGCATTTACATTTCAAATAAAACAAAAAAATCATATAAATAAAAAATACAAAAATAGCTATTTGTTCATGCCTCGTGTTTTCCTAATTTAGTTCATTTGCATTGGTATATGAGCTTTACTACCTCTAGTCCTTATAATATTTCAGTTAGAAGAAGTCGTAGACTTATGGGTTTTTGTGATCCCAAGTCTTCTTCTCCTCTCCTTAGGATCTCGGATGACAATTTGATCACTCATGATTCTAATCCTACTATGGAGCATAACTCTTCTCACTCATCGCATGATGAGGATGATGCTTTAAGGGTTCCTCCTGAACAAGTCCAAAAACTTTCAACTAAACTTGATAAAATGGGAAATTGGCTTATTCATGAAAACTATAATCAAGATTCTATTCAAGCTATAGAGGCTCTTAAGAAAGTCCTTCGTGATAGTGATCAAGGTGTTAATCTCTTGCATGGTATCACTTGTCTTGTGCATTCAAATGTTAAACCTTTAGCTCAAGAAGCTCAAGATTTAGGATTCACTCTTCCTATCACTAGTGTGGAACCTTCTTTTGTTCCTTTACCTAGCATTCCTACTTATACTCCTTCTTTAGGCCCTGTTTGGTTGAGGAATTATAATTTGACTGAAAACCTGATTTTCTCAAAATAAGGTTTTTGTAAGCTACGATTTTGAGCTGTTATCCATTTTGAAAGGTGTAAACAAGAAAACGTTAGATAAATCCAAGTATTTATATCAGTTCAAAAACATAAACATAAAAACCAAGCCACCTCAGATTGAGGCAAAACAAATGCATTCAAGCATTGTTTGATTTTATCTGATTATGAAGGATGTGGGTGTACTCTCGAATCACATGGATAAGATCCCCAATGCATGTTAAAAATGATTTTAACTAAATGAAGATGTGATATGATGCGGAAATGATTAGAAAAGCTTGAATCAAACTAAGTTCAATCTATTAAGCTATTCTAGGATGTGCTAGAAAGCATGAAATCTAACAATATTATAAAAAAGCTAAGATCTAGAATGAATTTAGTATGATAACAATGCATGAAGATAAAAACTAAGCTAATGGCTTGTTCTTGGAAGTGAGGCTTTTTATAGGATTTGAGGAAGGGCTTGGGTTAAGAAGGAGAGTTAGAGTTAGAGGTAAGGTTTGGGGTAGAGTAAGTTTAACCTTGGTTATGGTTGCTCACATGTGTGAGCAACACTAGGGAAGTGTGTAAGGGATCAAGAGTGGAAGAGGAGACATGGGCTTCATTAATGGCTTGTAAGAAGCCTTAATGAGGATGTAAGAAGCATTTATGAGGGGTTTTCACCCAAAGTCAAAGTTTGAAGGGTTTAGGCTAAGAAATGTAGGAATCACTTTTTAATTAGGATTAGAGTGAGATTAGGAAATTCTAGAAGAGGTTAGGGATTTCTAGAAGATTTCTAAGGTTTTAGGATTTAAATAAATATTTTATTTATTTAAAGGATTTTTGGTCCATTTATCAATTAATAATTAATAAATAGGGGAAAATCACTCAAACTTGATTTAAATGATTTGGGGAGGGATTCTTTAATTATAGATGTTTAATTAAAATAGGAGGATTCAATGGCATAAAAATAAATAAATAAATAATTAACAAATGATGATGTCATCAGGGGTTTTTGGAAAAATAAAAATACTTTTATTTTCTAATAGATTTTTAGGTGTCTACATTTTGCCCCTCTTTGATGTGATGCCACAAGTGGTGTAGTGTCAAAGACAAAAAAATAAGATGCCCCAGGCTAGAATTTAGAGGATAAGGGGTTGTGCCCCCTCGAGAAAATAACGCAAAGAGGAAACTTTATGGAATTTTCTCGAAAGGAAACATAAGCGGGAAGGGAAGAAGGGGGGATAATTAACCAAACTTCCAAGAGAAAAGATGCATGAATGCAATATGATGTGAGATGAAGGATGGAGCTATATGAAGGATGCAAGATGCAAGATGCAAGATTTAATCTACATGATGTAGGATGGGGGATTAGGGAGCTCCATGCTTTGGATACTTTTGAGAGCATAACCTAGTTTGATATAGAAATGCTAGAGACATGCCAAGGATACTCGGATCATGAGGCCTTGTCACCAGCATTGCATAGGACTAACACAAAAGACAAGCATGAAAAGGGTTGCCCCAACATCACACATGAAACCTGTTAGTATATTTCAAATTTTACCTAGGAATGAACAAACTATAGAAGACTGCCAAATACTAAGCATGAAATAAACTTAAGGCAAAGGAAGAGATAGTACTCGGATAATAACTCAAGAAGTCTATCCAAGAAGTCTTTAGATTTGATCCTTCAGATATGGCTTGAGTTGACTCTCCTAGGGCTTTTCATAGATTAAATCTGAGATGACGTAGACCAACTCTATGTGCCTTATAATCTGCTATTGACTGCACCTAATCTGCACTTGAATCTGCACCTTATTTAGTATCATAAGCCTTAAGGTTGTACAGATCTAAGCCCTTGATGTACTGTTGTTAGGGCAGAGAGATCTCTACACTTTAACTAGAAGTTTGCTGTAGATGCCCTAGATTAGATTGCAGCTACCCTACTATAAGTCGTAGCTACCTTGCCGACTGTCGTAACTACCCTGCTGTCTTCTGTGGATATCCTGCTGTGTCCTTAAGGAAATTCGCAGCAGATTCTATATATGGTCTGTCGATTCTTGGATAGATGGAGCACGTTATGTCTTGTGTGTCCATTAACCAAGAATTGAGCTCCTACTTATAGGAGCCTGAGGGTGTATTGCCAAGAGGGCCAAATTGAATATTAATTCAAGAGGGCCAACTTCAAGGGCTCAAATAAATAATTAATTCAAATGCCAAAAATCAAATAAATAATAGATATTAAATAAATATATTTAATATCATGATTTATATATCAGCATTAAGCTCTTTAACAATTAAATTATATTGTATGGTACCCTAGATATTTGCCATCAAGGCCATTATCTTAACACTCCCTCTTGGACTTGAGGCAAAGATCAACTCAATGATCTCCCTCTATCATCCCTTAAGGATGCCAAAGACATAATCAACATGGATTCCATATCCAATAGAGTTATAGATCTCTTATCTATGACAGTAGATCTTTATCTACAAGATTTAATGAGAGCACAATTGTTCTTCATAAACCATGAGAAACATCATATCATGTGATGTGGATCTCTTAGATCCTTTCGTCTCCTAGACGCAAGAATATTAGACCATGATATTAAATATCCAATCCATTTGTGAATTTTTTAAATCCACTAGTCTCCTTGACTATTTTGAATATCAAGTCCATGATTTTCAAGGTTGTATCAAGTCCATGATACAAGTTATCATTAAATCTAGTTTGAGAATAACTTAGATCCTTGAGTCCTCTTGACTCAGCCAATAGAATTCCAAATCCATGATATTCAAGGTATGATGTATACCATCCAATTTTGTGGATAACTAAGTCCACGAGTCACCTTGACTCAATAGTTTAGAATATCAACTCTATGATATTCATGGTATCATCAAGTCCATGATGTTACCAAATGCTAAATTGAGGATCCCTGATCCATGAGTCTTCAAGACTCAAAGGATATCAACTCCATGATATCCAGAGCATTGGGCTCATGAATATCAAGTCCATGATATTCACCAAGTTCTCAGAGCAATGGTCTTTTGACATCAAATCCATGATGTCTCACCAATTGCTGGGAGTAATGGACTTTTGACATCAAATCCATGATGTCTCACTGATTACTGGGAGTAATGGACTTTTGACATCAAATCCATGATTCCTCACCGATTACTGGGAGTAATGGACTTTTTACATCAAATCCATGATGCCTCACCGATTACTGGGAGTAATGGACTTTTGACATCAAATCCATGATGTCTCACCAATTATTGGGAGTAATGGACTTTTGACATCAAATCCATGATGTCTCACCGATTAATGGGAGTAATGGACTTTTGACATCAAATCCATGATGTCTCACCGATTAATGGGAGTAATGGACTTTTGACATCAAATCCATGATGTCTCACTGATTACTTAGCAATGGATCCCTGATCCACGAGTCCTTTTGACTTGAAAAACATCAAATTGTATTCTTCAATACATAAGAATAACTTAACCAAAAACATAAGTATAAGATTAATCAATATGATGAAAAGTTCACTCATAGAACCACATGTATTTAGTAAATGAAGGAAAGTATGATCCATTCATACATAATATTAAAGTAAGCTACATAAAAGATGTATGCCCCATACAACTAGCATAGTTTATCCAGCATCTATGCATCACATAAGTCTTCTTCACCTAAAGATAACCAACATCTAACCAAATGTAATGTGGACACAACAAGATGCAATATAGTTTTCTAAATGTTCTTATGTAGATAAAAACATTAACTCTAACATGTTCCAACCAATAATGTATGTACCTATGCATAAGGAACACAGTAACTAGCACCCATCTAGAAATCAACTATGATTTCCCACAAATGAGTCAAAGAAGATATACAAATCAATGCTAAAGATATGCCAATGCTAACATAAACCAAGAGATGTATTTACTCATAAAATTTCCTAATATGTTCACTCATGAACAACATAAACAAGATAATGTGAAAACATAGAATATGCCAGTCAGAATATTATAATGTATGTTCCTATACATAAAATATACCAGGTATCCCAATAGTTATGAATGTTGCCATCCATACATCAAATAATAGAAATATGACAGAGCTGCAACATAAAGTATAAACAAGGATGTAGATGTAAGCAACCAATAGAAGGAGTTTATAACTTAGATGATTTTATGCGTGAGCTCATTTAAAATCCCTCTCAAATTGCAACTCCCTCTCAAAGTGCAAAGTGCTCTGATCCTGGTACATTTATCTCTGCAAAGGATGCTTGATGGTTGTTTCTCTCAAGACAATTTACAGCAATATGACCAAACTTCTCACATTTAAAACATTTAGTTTTAGAGAAGTCCTTCTTGAAAGGTTTCCTTTTCTTAAAGTGCTTCTTTCCCCCTTTGTCCTTTGAACTTCCTTCATTTTCATTCTCTTGATATTCCCTCTTCCTTTTGAATTTTCCTGCTCCCCCCTTAGAGTTTTGGGAGAAAAGAACTTGAATGTCTTCCTTGAAGATGGAGCCTCTTGATATTAGTCTTGCTTCTTCTTGAAGACAATTGGTCTTTAGTCTATCAAGAGTAGGAAATCTGGAACGAGCACTAATCCCTTGAATGAATGCTTCCCAAGTAAGAGGCAATCCGTTGAGAGCTGTTACAACAAGATCTTTATTATCATAATTGAACCCAATTGATGATAGTTGATTCCTTAAATCATTGATCCTCATGAAGTATGAAGTGATGGACTCCCCTTGATTCATTTTTATTCGGGAGAGGTTATTTTTAAGGGCTAGGACCCTATTTGTATTGTTGATGTGAAACATGCCAAATAATGAGGTGAACATCTCATATGCATTTTCTAGATTTGCAATAGTTGGCACAAGGTGGTCTTTAACACTATCAACAATTATCCTCATTGCTTTATTGTTTTTTTTGTTCCATTCCTTCTTTTCATCATCATCCATGTTTTCTTTAAGAGGACTCTCAATGACTGAAATAATTTCTAATTCTCTTAGAATGATTAATAACCTCATTTTCCAAGATGTGAAATTAACTTCTCCCTCTAGCCTATCTTCAGGTCTAATTCCGAAAGACATGATTACTAGCTTAGTTGAAAGAATTAGTTTGAATTCCTAAATCTGAAATGGATCTTTTTTCTCTCTACTGTAGCTTTGATACCATGTTAGTATATTTTAGATTTTACCTAGGAATGAACAAACTATAGAAGACTTCCAAATACTAAGCATGAAATAAACTTAAGGCAAGGAAGAGATAGTACTCAGATAATAACTCAAGAAGTCTGTCCAAGAAGTCTTTAGATCTGATCCTTCAGATATGGCTTGAGTTGACTCTCCTAGGGCTTATCATAGATTAAATATGAGATGACATAGACCAGCTCTATGTGCCTTATAATATGCTATTGACTACACCTAATCTGCACTTGAATATGCACCTTATTTAGTCCTTAAGGATTTATAGATCTAAGCCCTTGATGTACTGCTGTTAGGGTAGAGAGATCTCTACACTTTAACCAAAAGTTTTTTGTAGATTCCCTAGATTAGATTGTAGCTACCCTACTGTAAGTCGTAGCTACCCTGCTGACTGTTGTAACTACCCTGCTATCTTTTGTGGATATCCTATTGTGTCCTTAAGGAAATTTACAACAGACTCTATATATGCTCTGCTGATTCTTGGATAGATGGAGCACATTATGTCTTGTGTGTCCATTAACCAATAATTGACCTCCTAGTTATAGGAGCCTGAGGGTGTATTGCCAAGAGGGCTGACTTGAATATTAATTCAAGAGGGCCGACTTCAAGGGCCCAAATAAACAATTAATTCAAATGCTAAAAATCAAATAAACAATAGATATTAAATAAATATATTTAATATCATTATTTATATATCGACATTAAGCTCTTTAACAATTAAATTATATTGTATGGTACCCTAGACATTTGCCATCAAGGCCATTATCTTAACACTGGAGGAGGCATGGCCGAAACAATGTTGGAGAAATGAAAAACACATGATTGACTCACAAGAAGAAGCAAAAGATCAAAATACCTTGCCCCAGATTGTCCTCATTCACAACACACCATGATATAAAGGATCGAGGTGACTTTGAGTAGAGGATAATGAGAAGCCATAAAAGATTAACAAGACCCAAAGGACAAAATCCAAGGTCAAAACAAAAACTCCAAAAGACATCCTTTTCCAAGGAGAGAGATTGATGGGCTGATTAATGGTGGGAGATTTGGTCTGAACATGACGAAGGATACATCGACACGAACCTCAGTTGATTGGTGGGAGATTAGGTTGGACAATACAAAGGAATACATTTGTGTGGACCCATGATTAGGCTTAGGCCGGACAATACAAAAGCATACATCTGTGCGGACCCGTGTTGATGGGGAGAATGTGTGTTGTTGTTTGCTGGTAGATGATGAGTCAAACAATAACCATTGTGATCAAGGATAGTTGAAAATTGATGTTTCTAAAGTACAAGGTTGGATGGGAAATGATATTTGATCAAATATTGTTGCAGGACTAATGAGGACAAGACTTAGGATAGGATGTACAAGGGATCTAGAGATGCAGAGGGTTTAAGACTCTAGTGTTCTTTCCTTCTCTCAAGTGTTTCCAACCTCTCCTAACCATCCAATGGTTACACCTTGTAGTGTTCTTCTTCAATGTGGATCTCCAAGGTCCTCTCTATTAACTTCTCCTCCAAGGTATATTTGATTTGTAGAAGAATCAATACTTATAGGCTCACTTAGCCCTTCAAAACTTTAGGCTTCTTCACTAGATCTCCCCTCTAGAATCCAAAACCCTAGCTTAGGATCTCCACACACATCACTTCTACTCTTAATTAAGTCCTTGACACTTCAAAATTCATTTGGAACCATTTCCCACACTTTTGGATACTCTACCAAGTCTTTTGGTATCAAATTCACTAGGAGGCTTAATTGGCTCATTTCCTAGTAGGTCTATTTTCACTGATTTTGGGATAATGCTCCCAAATTACCCAAAAAACCTCATAGAAGACCTTGAAAATATTCAAGGTATCCAATAACACTATTCAAATCCAAATTTTATGCTTCTGGTTGCATCTATAACCCTAATTACCAATAGGCCCTAGTTTTTAGCCTATTAATTATGCCTCTGGACCAGTCTGCACAAATGACCACCAAATTGGTCTTCAAACTTTGAGTCACCTTCTCCAACCTTTTTAATCTTCAAGGAGACTAATTAGGTCTTCCAAAAATGCCACTAAGTCCCTTCTCCAAGATCATGGGTGCTCGAACCAACTCTTTCTTTACCCTATCCTGGCTCACCTGTTCCTAACAGTCAGCCATAGTGCTTCCTTCCTGGCCTAGAAAATTTAGTGCCACAAAAAAATTGAAAACATAATAACTATTTATAGACTCTAACCTTTCATCCCCTATGGTTTCAACCATTTCCACCAATGGATGCTTAGGTTAGAGCCATTTCAAGCACTGAGGCTCTGCAAATGGATTTTACAGACCAGTGCCTTGAAATGTCTTTCAAACTTCACTACACTAACCTAGAACCTATATAATCAATTTAGAAGAAAGATAACTCAACACTCTACACTTCCATGGGTCCTAATCACCCTGACCAATCCATACAGGCCGAACAAGAAATAAGAAAAACCCTGCAATTAATGAGAAATAATGTTTATCATCCATACATGAGGTTCTAAATTATGGAAATCACATTAAATCTTCATTAACCTTTCAAATGCATCAAATCCATGCTCATATATCGGGCATGGTTGGTTACAACTGCCATAACCTCCTTTTAGCAACTTTTACTAAAATTTGCAAAAGTTGCTCGAGCAACTTTTCAAAGTTGCTAGCAACTTTTCTCATTGAGTGCTCTTTGGCTCTTTGGGTCACCTCAAAGAGTGTGACTAACTTCTAGGACCCTAGTTAGGAAAATTAGGGTCCTAAGACATATTCTAGACCATTTCTATGCAAAAATAACACTTTGAGCCTTTATAGGCCATTTAGGCCAAATAGACCACTAACCCCTCATGAGCTCATTTGGCTCTTACAACATAACCATGGATCCAACCTAATGGATCTTATTCCAACTCACACCAAACACCTATCAAAACCCTAAACACTCACTAAATTAGTGAAATGGGAGGTGCTCTGTACCATACTCCCCTAGGATAAAGAACTCAAGTCCCTTGAGTTAGGAGGTCTTCAATGGTGACTGCATGCTTCATGATATCTAGCTTTGTCATCTATATGGCTTCAAAATTAGGTAACCCCTTCCATTTAACTAGATATTCCTTATAAGTATCCTTCATTGTCTTCTTGATCACCTTAGAAT
Organism: Chamaecyparis obtusa; assembly: GCA_027943335.1. Taxonomy (NCBI): domain Eukaryota; kingdom Viridiplantae; phylum Streptophyta; class Pinopsida; order Cupressales; family Cupressaceae; genus Chamaecyparis; species Chamaecyparis obtusa. The sequence continues at coordinate 775,077 of BSBK01009712.1, forward strand.
CCAATATACTGTCCAATTTTAGTGGGATTGGGGTTGGAAAATCTTTGACCCAATCATCATCTCCTAGGTCTGAAAGAATAGTTGGACCTATGTCTAGAGATGGTCCCTTATAGGGATACAGCTCACACACATTGAAGATGGTTGAAATGCCTAAATCAGGAGGCAATTCCACTTCATAAGCATTCTTGCCATATTTGTGTGAGATCTTCAAGGGTCCTATCTTCTTCATGAGTAATTTGGTAGGCTGGCCCTTGGGTAGTCTCTCCTTCCTGAGATAAGCAAGGACTAAATCACCCACCTTGAATTGCAAATCCTTCCTTGACTAGTCTACCTTATCTTTATACTTCTCTCCCTATTTTTTTTAAGGTCCTTTTGACTTGCTCATTTAGCTCTTTCATCTATTTTGCAAATGTCTCCCCTTGAACACTCCTCTTGTCTTGAAAACTAAGATCTCTCAACTCTAGGATCCCTCTAGGATGAGTCCCATAGACTATCTCAAAGGGGATTTTACTAGTACTATTAATGGAGTCATTATAGGAAAATTATGCCTACCCTATGATGTGATCCCATGACTGTCCATGTTGCTTAGATAGGCATCTTAGCAAATTACCTAGTGACCTATTCACTACCTCTATTTATCCATATGATTGTGGATGGTAGGCTAAAGAGAAAGTCAAGTTTGTACCTAGCATCTTCCATAGGGTCCTCCAAAAGTGGCCCACAAACTTGCTATCTCTGTCACTTACTATATTAAGTGGCAATCCATGGATCCTAACAATATCTCAGAAAAATAGACCTACAATTTGGGAAACATCATTTGTTTGCTTGCATGGTATGAAGTGTGCCATCTTGCTAAAATGGTCCACCACAACAAATACACTTTCATGTTCCCTAGGTGTCTTTGGTAACCCCAAAACAAAGTCCATACTCAAGCACTCCCAAGGCCTTTGAGGTATGGATAGAGGTTGGTACAACCCACTATTACTACTCTATCCTTTAGCCCTCTGACAGATCTAACATTGCTCCAAAAACTTGCTAACATTTGACTGTAACTTAGAACAATAGTAATGACTATTCACCTGCTCAAGTTTCTTATCCACTCCAAAGTGGCCTCCCAAGCTTCCTTGGTATTTCTCCTTCACTATGTTTTCCCTCATTGAGCACTAAGGTATACACATTAGATTTCCTTTGAACAATAGTCCCTCCTTCAATATGTACTTAGTGAATTCCACCTTGAATCCCTGTCTAAACTTTTCACATGCCCATAGGCATCCTTGAAGTCCCTGTCCTCCTTGTAGAGATCTTTCAAGTCTCCCATAATCACACTTTGCAATTGAATTTCCTATATAGATAGTACTCTTCTACTAAGAGCATCAACAACCTTGTTGCTAACTCCTTTCTTGTGTTTGATAACAAATCTGTAGGCTTGCAAAGACTCAACCCACTTAAGATGTCTTTGGTTCAATTTTTCTTTTCCATTCAAGAAACTAAGGGCATGGTTATCTGTATAGACCACAAATTCCCTTGGTACGAGATAACGTCTCCTCATTTTAAGTGCTTTCACCATTTCATATAACTCCAAATCATAGGTGGAGTACTTTTGTTTAGCCTCATTTAACTTCTCTGAGAAGAATGCCATAGGGTGTCCCTCTTGGCTTAACATTGCTCCAATGGCTAGCTTGGTAGCATCACATTCCACCACAAATAACTGATTGAAATTAGGAAACCTCAAATTAGGTAGTTCTACAATCCTTTTCTTCAACATTTCAAACCCCTTATCAGCTGCCTCTATCCACTTAAACTGACATTTGATTCCACCTTTAATGGTGTTGAGGATAGGTTCACATACATGACTAAAGTTCCTCACAAACTTCCTATAGTAGGATTCTAATCCATGAAAACTCCTAGCATCCCCTATGGACTTAGGTGTAGGCCAATCCAAGATTGACTTGACCTTATCAGGGTCCATCTTCATGCAACCATGAGCAACCACAAAACCAAGATAAACTAGTTTAGTTTTCAAGAACTCACACTTGTCCTAATTAATCATCAACTTCTCTTGAAGTAACCTCCTCAAGACCTTCTGCAAATGCTCCATGTGCTCCTCCTTAGACCTGCTAAAAATCAAAATTTCATAAAGATAAACTATTACAAACTTACCTATAAAGTCTTCTGGTACTTCATTCATGAGCCTCATGAATGTGCTAGGGGCATTTGTTAGGCCAAAGGGCATCACAAGCCACTCATATAACCCTTCATTTATCTTGAAGGCTGTCTTCCATTCATCACCAGGCCTAACCCTAATTTGATGATAGCTTGACTTCAAATCCACCTTGGAGAAATAACAAGATCCTCCCAAATTGTCTAACAAATCCTCAATTCTTGGCATTGGAAATCTGTACCTAATTGTAATCTTATTGATGGCCCTAGAATCAGTGCACATCCTCCATATACCTCCCTTCTTTTGTGCAAGGATAGTGGGTACAACTTAAGGGCTCAAACTCTTCCTTATCAATCCCTTATCCAACAAATCTCGGATTTGGTTTTCTATCTCTGCATTTTGGCTTGGTGTCATCTTATATGCTGCCTTGTTTGGAAAATTTTCTCTAGGAATGAGGTCTATCTGATGGCTTATTTCCCTTATAGGTGGAAATGCACTTGGCAACCCATTGTCTACTATTTGATGATACTTTTCCAATAATGTTTATACCTCCGGTGGTATGCTGACTTTCTCCTTAGTCTCCTCCTTTGGCTTCACTATCACTGCACAACATAACCTTTAGAAACTCCATCCCACTCAAGAGCATATCACTCACTCCCACATGCTTCTCTTCATTAGGTTCTTGTAATGGATCCATCTAAAACTTCTTTCCTAGCTTGGTGATTACATAGCTATTCCTTTCACCATCATGTATGGTCTTCACATCATACTATCATGGGCATCCTAGAAGAAGGTGACATGCATCCATGGGCAATATTTCACATAGGACCTTGTCCTTGTATTCTCCTATTTCAATTTGAACCATAGTTTGTTTATCAACTACTATTTTCTGTCCTTTATTTAGCCATGATAACTTGTAAGGAGTGGTATGAGGTATCTTTCTAAGCTTTAGTTTGTCCACCATCTCTGTGGATACTATGTTCTCAGTGGATCTAGAGTCCACTATCACTTTGCATATCATCCCATGAGACCTACAAGTAGTCTTGAATAAGCTCTTCCTCTAAGGTGGCTCTATGGTGTTGGGAAATTTCAACAAAGTCCTTCTCAACATAAGGTTCTCTCCATCCAATATTGGCCCTGCCTTGGAGATAGGTGAAGTGACACTTTGAGTGTCCTCTTCTTGCACTAACTGATTCCTCCTTTCACCCATTCTTGATGAAGAACCCTTTTTAAGACACCTGCCCATTGTATGGCTCACTTGATTGTAATTATAACATATTCCGATGAAGATTGAATTAGCTGTTCCTTGTGACTAAAACCTACCTCTTGGTGGTCCTCTTCCTTGGTATCCTCCTCTCTGAAATGAACTCCTATACTGATTTCCTCCATTATTGTTAGTAGTTGGTGTCTCTTCCATCCTATTTGGACTTTGTCCTCTTCCAAAGGTACTCCTACCTCTAAATCCTCTAGTATTGCTATTACCCCTACCTCTTTGTTGGAAATCATTTCCATTCCTCCTCCTAGCCTTCTCCTCTACTCTCAAGGCTAATTGAAAACACTTGTGCCTATTGTTAGGAGCCATCATGCTAATTTCATCTTGGATCCCTTACCTCAATCATTGAGGTACCTTGCTACCTTCTCTACCTCTTCTTCCTACCTTCTTCCTCTTAGACTCAACTTGTTAAATTCCTCAGTATAGGTGTTGACTATTAAATCTCTTTGCCTTAGATTTTTCAACTTTTGATACATTTGTATCTCATAATCAGTGGGTAAGAATTGTGCCATCAACCTAATTTTCATCCTTTCCCATGAAACTATCTTCTTTTTCCCATGAGTTATTCTATTATCCTGCATCATGTTCCTCCACACCAATGCAGATCCCTTGAGCCTAGCTTTGGCATAGCTGAATCTCTTCTCCTTTGCCACTTCTTTGTAATCAAACTAATTATCTATGGCCTCTAAGCAATCCAATAACTCTTCACCATTCAAAATGCCACTATAGTAAGGAATGCGTTCCATACTATCCTTGTTGATGGATTTGAAAGCATCCAAGAACACCTTATATTTATCTTCAATCATTTCTTTTCCTTTGCTAGATGTCTCACCTACCTAACTTTCATCTTCATCCTCACTTTCATCACCCCATTCAGTGATTCTCTTACCTTTTGGTTTTGACAGGCTGTCCTTTGCCAATAGTTCTTGGACCAAGTCCACTATGGAACCCCTATTCATTTCCTTGGGTGGCATGCTATCAACCTCTTGACTCTCCTCCCCTTCTGACATACACAACCTTGAAGAAATTCTGGCTCTGATATCACTCTAATGTAGAGGGTTTAGGAATCTAGTGTTCTTTACTTCTCTCATGTGTTTCTAACCTCTCCTAACCATCCAATGGTTACTCCTTGTAGTGTTCTTCTTAAATGTGGATCTCCAAGATCCTCTCTATCAACTTATACTCCAAGGTATAGTTGATTTATAGAAGAATAAATACTTCTAGGCTCACTTAGCCTTTCAAAACTCTAGGCTTCTTCACTAGATCTCCCCTCTAGAATCCCAAACCATAGCTTAGGATCTTCAAACACATTAATTCTACTCTTAATTATGTCCTTGACACTTCAAAAGTCATTTTTAACCCTTTCCCACACTTCTAGATACTCTACCAAGTCTTTTGGTATCAAATTCACTAGGAGGCCTAATTGGCTCATTTCCTAGTAGGTCTATTTTCACTAATTTTGGGATAATGCTCCCAAATTCCCCAATCAACCTTATAGAAGACCTTGAAAATATTCAAGGTATCCACTAACACTATTCAAATCCAAATTTTATGCTTATGGTTGCACCCATAATCCTAGTTACCAATAGGCCCTAGTTTTTAGCCTATTAATTAGGCCTCTAGACCAGTTTGCACAAATGACCATCAAATTGGTCTTTAAAATTTGATTCACCTTCTCCAAAATTTTTAATCTTCAAGGAGACTCATTAGGGCTTCCACAAATACCACTAAGTCCCTTCTCCAAGATCATGGGTGCTTGAACCTGTAATACCCCAAAAATGGGCTATAAGTTCATTAATCTCCTACATCATCAAATCAAACGAAATCGACATCAAAGTCCTAACCTAAGGCACATCTGAATATCATCAAATCTAATTAATTATCTTAAATTCTGCATCGGGGAATATTCCTAGCAATATTTCTAACTATCTTAATTATCTTTAATTTAATAATTATTTGGCAATAAATCACATTTATCCTAAAGTTTGATTAATTGAATATTTTCATATTTAATTAATTAGATTTAATATTTGCCACTTAATTGTTTAATTAAATTTAATTCTATCTATTATTAATTGTATTATTTAATTTTGACAATAAATCCAATATCCTATGAATAATTGATTAAATTCTTATTTAATTAATTAAAGCATGTTGTCATTATTTAATAATATAATTTTTAATAAAAGTTTGATAAAATAGTTAATTAACCCATAAATTAATTATTTTATTTCAAAAATCAGTTAAGTTGAGCATAAATCACTTTATTATTAAATTAATTCATAATTAAAACATGCACAATCATAAAAGCAGACAACTGTCAATTATCAATTAAAGCTAAACTCTATTTTGAGTTAAAGCTTAGCTTTTGCATGTTTTTGTGACTTGATTATCTATTATTATCAGATAACTCAAAAATCAAGCTGAGTTATTTGAGTGATTTATGGCTTTTATCCATGCACCTCTAAAGCCCTGGATTTCTATAAATTAAAGGCTTCAGCTCTTCATAATTCATCTCATATTTTGCACAATCACACTGGAGAATTGGAGGCTGAGGAATCAACTTGCGAATTCAAAGCTTTGTGAGATCAGTTTCAATTGCATAGTTTTTATATCTTAGCATAGAATTTCATAGTATCATATCATTGTTAGAATCTTCATTGTTAGATCATTTAGCATTCATTTCATATCAGTTTTCAATAGCATTCATAGCATATCAGTTTATCATTCTTATTGCATAGAAAATATAAAAAATATAGCTTAATTGCATTCAATTTCATATCTAGATCAATTGCATTCAAATCCTTCATTTAGGTGTCATCTAGGTCACTGATCTCGATTACAATCTGAGAACATCAATCTCGCACCTATTAGAAGGCAGTAAATCGCTTGGTTAGGTTAGATTTCAATTTTGCACAATTTTGATTATCACTAACCTCTAATGTTTTACTGAGTGTTGTGTCTACAGATCAGGTACAATTTTCACACACACAGAACCAACTCTTTCTTTACCCTGTCCTGGCTCACCTTTTCCTAACAGTCAGCCATAGGGCTTCCTTCGTGGCCTAGAAACTTTAGTGCCACAACAAAAATGAAAACATAATAAATATTTATAGACTCTAACCTTCCATCCCCTATGGTTTCAACCATTTCCATAGGTGGATGTTTAGGTTAGAGCCATTTCAAGCACTGAGGCTCTGGAAATGGATTTTATAGACTAGTGCCTTGAAATGTCTTTCAAACTTCACTACACTAACCTAGAGCCTATCTAATCAATGAAAAAGAAAGATAACTCAACACTCTACACTTCCATGGGTCCTGATCACCCTGACCAATCCATATAGGTTGTACAAAAAAAAAGAAAAACCTTGCAATTAATGAGAAATACTGTTTATCATCTGTACAAGAGGTTCTAAATTATGGAAATCACACTAAAACTTCATTAAAATTTCAAATGCATCAAATCCATGCTCATATACCAGGCATGGTTGGTTACAACCGCTATAACCTCCTTTTAGCAACTTTTACTAAAAGTTGCAAAAGTTGCTCAAGCAACTTTTCAAAGTTGCTAGAAACTTTTCTCATTGAGTGCTCTTTGGCTCTTTGGGTCACCTCAAAGAGTGTGACTGACTTCTTGGACCCTAGTTAGGACACTTAGGGTCCTAAGGCTTCTACCCAAAAATAACACTTTGAGCCTTTATAAGCCATTTAGGCCATTTAGGCCAAATAGACCACTAACCCCTCATGAGCTCATTTGGCTCTTACAACATAACCATGGATCCAACCTAATGGATCTTATTCCAACTCACACCAAACACCTATCACAACCCTAAACACTCACTAACTTAGAAAAATGGGAGGTTCTTTGTACTATCTAGGGATGAAGCTGATGCTACAAAGATATGTAAGATGATGCCCCAGTTGGGTTGGAAAGCCAAGATGACTTGATGGTGGATAGGCTGATGATGGATGATGTGTCTTGAAATGACATAGATTTGGGAAGGATGTATCCCAATGATGATGATTGGATTTAGATCAAGGCTTGCAACAAGACTAAAGATTTGATTGGATCAGTTGGCTTGATCTTGGATGATGGATTTTAGATAGCTAGAGGATATGGATAGGATTATTAGATGTTGGAAGATTGCTAGGAGCATTTAAGATATGGATGAATGGCATTTAATTGTATGGGGGTAGCTTATAGCTAGATACCAATGACAAGGGATGATACCACTTGATGGAAAGATGGAGGAAATGCTTAGGGATTGATGATAGAGGAAATATTGGAAGATTTGGATGAAGGAATGCTTTGAAGGATTTATTTGGGATTTGGATGAAGGAACTGCTGGGAGAATTGGAATGAGGGTTTGTTGAAGGATTTGGATATGCTTGAAGGATTGGATTGGGACATGGAAGATTTAGATGAAAGATAGTCTCCAAGGAATATGTCACCAAGGAATAAGATGCCCCTACTTAGGATAGTTAATGTATTTCAGAGGAATTAGGATGTGGTATGCTTGGATGGAATATATGATGACAAGAGGATGAGGAAGTTAGATGGACGCTAGGAAGTGTGGATTGGATAGAGGATAGGTGGCTGAAAGATGTGATGGATACCAAAAAGGTGCCCAAAAGTATGTATACCTGGTGGTCTCTATTTTGTCATCAAGATCCAAAGGAGGATGAAGGAAGTGAGCAACAAATGGGATAGAGGAGATGCTAGATAAGATGTGATAGAAGGGAATGGCCCCCAGTTGTAGAGAGGAAATAGAGGGATGGCCTATGCATGATGCCTGTTTGCCAAGTTTTCATCGTGGTACTTTTCCAAGGTGCTTGAATTGCCAAGTTTTCACCATTGGACAAATGTTTTTCTTTTTTTATTTTATTTTTTGATATTTTTCTCTTGATTTTTCTAATTTTTATGGATTTTTTGATTTTCTGCTGACCTTTTGCTAATCTTTCATTGAATTTGATTTTTTGTTGACTTTTTTCTGATTTGTCTGGATGTTGGTACAACTTTATTAGGATGGAGGAATTATGAAAAGACATGGATGGGATGTGAGAGATGGGAGATATGGTGGTAGAAATAGTTTGGATGAAAGGATGGGAATTGATCTTGGTAGGGAGATGTTGTCAGGACCAACATTGGCACATGTTGCACAGAAGGTGGATGAAGTGGATGGGATGAAGATGGTAGATGTGAACAAGATGGAAGATTTTTGCTAGGAGATCTTGGGACATAGGGAACCAAAATAGATTGAGGAGATAGAGTAGAGGTATGAGTAGTTGGTAGATTAGCAATCTTGTATGCCATTATGGATATTTCTATTAGATGCATTGCATCTTTTTTCTTTGGGATCGACATCATTTTTTCTTTTTCTTTAGTGGGCCTTTGTGGCCATTGGGATGTATTGAATTTTCTCTTTTCTTTGCGAGGCCTTTGTGGCCATGTGATGCATGAGATTTCTTGATTGGATTTTTCTTTGTTTGAGCATGTCGTTTAGAGTGGACATGGAAATCTTTTGATTTTTGTGGATGGTTTCCTTTATGCATCTTGGATATGGCATCCAAATTGTGAGAGACATTGGAATGAATATGAGGAGTTGTGTGGGATGGAGGAAATACAGAATGAGAGATGGAAGGAGATTGGTAGATAGGAGATATGGGAATGTGTCTTTCTTGATTCAGACTAGGAATGTTTGGATTTTGGATGAAGGATTGAGTAGGATAAGATGAGGAATTATATTTTGGAATGTAAGGCCCCAAAATGGATTTGGTATGTAGAGAATATATTGGAGGATATTGGAACATAGGGACCCAAAATGGATTTGGAGAATGAAGGAGGAAGGTGATAGGTTGTTTTGGGTTGCAGTGATGGAGGAGGAATAGCATTGTATGCTTTTGAGGAATGATGGGAAGATGTGATGGTGGGCTCGGTTGGATGCTTGAATTTATCTTTAGTTGTACCAATATTTTTGGAGGAAGTGCCTTCTCTGGATGTATGACCAATTCCACATGGTTTTGGATGTTTCTTGTCCTGAATGGGCTCTAGATTTCCTTGTTCATGAGCACCTAGGCCTTTACCTTGATAATTCCATTTCTTGAGCATTTTATCCAAGAAAGGATATTTATGACTTGTGGAATAAGATAAACATTCAATATCAGGTGCCATAGTGGGAGACATGGAACTCTTTTCTTTTGTCTTGAGTGGACCACCATTGACAAATGTAAGTGGACCAAGAGGATAGAGTGATGGTAGTAAGATAGTTTGGATTGGAGGATCCTCAAGTGGAGAGGATGGGTTGATGGGATCTTGACTAGGATTAGGAGATGGTAATGGATCTTGAGATGGAATAATTGGGATTGTAGGATCTTGGATTGGGGGTGATGGAAGAAATAGAACATGCAATAGAGGAAGTGAAGGGATTGGATCTTGATTTTCATCTATGGGTACTTCAACATGCTTTTGGACAAGATCTTGACATGATAGGATTGGTGTAGATAGAATGTTGGGGGATATATAGATGGACTCTTTAGATGGAGTGAATGGAAGGTTGGGAGATTCTGAAATTGTGATGACAGGAAGAAGGGTGAACTCATGAGGCTCGTCAGATATGTGTTGGATAATTCTAGGAGGAGGAGATGTGGATGGAGATTAGATGGAGTTAATAGATGGAAGGGACTCAATGATGCTAGGATATGGAAGAGGATCAATAAGTGGGATATATGGAAGAAGGATAACAGATGGGAGAGGTTGATGGGGCTCATCAATGATGAATTCATTTGAAGGAGTAAGATGGCATGACTCATCAAATTTAGGAGATGGATTTTTTGCTGGCTTCCTTGTGAAACTCCTTGGAGACTTTCGTGATAGAATTTGAGATGAAGGATTTGAATGCAGAGGAGATGGAGAACTAGGATAGTCCTTATATGAAGATGGGGTCAAAAATTGTGAACTTGCTTGAGGAGATGATGGTGTAGATGAGGATTTGGAGGATGGTATGACTAGATAGTTCACATAGGTGGGTTTTGAGGAAGCTTGTAAACTTGATGGAATTTTTGGTGAGGTAGGGGAGATGGGTTGAGATATAGGATATGAAATGGATTGAGAAATGAATTATTTTTGTGAAAGGGGATTTGTGGAAAAGTATGCAAGAATGGAAGATGCTAGATTTGGATAGGATGAAGTAGATGGTGGATAGGATAGGAGATTAGGATAATGGATTGGAAGACTAGGATTTTGGATTTGAAATTGGTTTGGAAGATAGGAGATAGAGGATTTGGATAAGGGATTGGAAGACTAGGATTTTGGATTTGATGATGATTTGGAGGATATGAGGATGGAGGATTGAAGGATGCATATAGAGGATATGTAGGCTCAAGATAGGAAGAAGGTGTGGATGAATGGGATAATGGATTTCCTTTGTCAAAGGTAGGATAAGGTGTGCTGGTGGATATGCATGAAGGCATGATAGGATAGTTTGGAGGAATGATTGGATGCTAGGGGATGTTTAGAGAAATCTTGCTAAGGTTTTGAAAATACTCATCATGATCCACAAGATTCTCATCATCATTGGGATAGGATAGAGTGGGAGAAAAGACATGAAAACCAAACTCATCATAATAGATTTGAGAGATGTTGACTTGTGGATGAGTTGGATAGGGATGAAGGATGAAGATGGATTGGAAGACTAAGGCTTTCGATTAGGATGACTGACAAGATCAGACTAGGATGACAGGTTTCCAAAAGCTTGGATGACTACTAGATTTGGATTGCTGGGACTGACTTGGGAACAAGGATTTGATTATAGAACTATTCATTTGTGTATGTTTTAATAGATGTTTTCACTGAGATTTTGACTACACAAATCACTTCAAGAAGATCTACCTAAGGGGAGGTTAGTATTAGAATCCTTTCCCATAGCTTGATACCCCCTAAAAGGGGATACATATGGTGAGTATGTTAAGGTGATCAGGGAAACCACAAGGATTGGTCCTTGCACAAGGATTGTGATACTTTCAGGGCTAGATTGGGTAGCTTCTAATTTAACAAGTTTGTAGTTATTCTGTGGAGTCCTTCCAATCAGTTTGTATGTGCGACTCACTTAAGAGCCTAGTTTACCATCCTGAAATAGTAGGGATATTCACCTACCTCGGGCTACCATCAACACGCATCACCCAAGATTGAGTGGATGAAGTGAGAATTTTCTTAGTGCTTTATTTCTATACTAGCCAGGGAAGTACTGGTTTGAAGTCATTCTCCAAAGAGGAAGCACTTTTCTCTCTAGACAAGCTTCACTAGAAGTAAAAAAAATGAGCTTGTCTAAGTTCAAGTGTTTTACGTCACTTAGCTAACAAGGATTTGCAGAATGGAAGACTCCTAGAAACCACATCATGAAGAGAATTCTTTCCAAAATTGATCTTTAAGTGTTTGAATTGAAATCTTACAAGCACAAATGATTTAGATTTTGATTTGTTCACTTCTGAAAAAAGCTTTTGAAGGAAAATTGCAATTTTGGTTTACTTCATAATTTCAAGATTGAATTTTACTTTTAGGAAATTGATTTGAACTTTTAAATGCTTTGTTTTCCAACCTTAAGTCATTCAATATTTGTGCTTTTTGATGTAAAGAAACACGAGTCTTTGATTTGAACTTTGATTTCTTTAGAGGCATTCAAGATTTGTGTGCTTTAGATATCAATTTTATGCCCAAAATAGGTGTTCCTAGATTGATTTGATGCATGAAAATTTAGAAAACATTCAAGATTTTGAAACAAGACATTATTTTTCACCAAGATCAAAGCTTTAGGAATGATTTAGGAACTTTTAGGAAAGATTAGGACCCTTTAGGAACCAAATAGGAATGATTAGGAAAGATTTTGTAGATTTTGTTCCTAGTTTTCATGAGATTTGAAAGACACTTGAAACAATGCAAATGTAGCCCTCTTTAGCTAGGCACAATTGTTTTAAGATTTATTTGAGAACACTTAGCATTAATTAGGATTTATTTAGGAACAAAATAGAAATGACAATGCAATTTTGTGGTTCTTTTAAGCTCCCAAAGTTTGAAGTGTTCCTGACTTGCATAAATGACCCTTAAAACCCTAGATTTGCATGAATGAGGTTGTTTTTATCCAAATGAAAGTCATTAGAGGTGATTTTTATTTCTTTTAGACCAAATAGGAATGTTTAGGAATGATTAGGAACAAAATAGGAAAGAATAGGAAAGATTTGCAGATTAGTCCCTTAAGGGCACTAAAAAATGACTAGGAGTTCGTTTTAAGCCTGAAAATGAAGTGTTTTTGGTTCCTAATCATTCAAGAAAGTTAGTGAGCCTTAAGGCCTTAGTGATTTGATGAAAGATTAGCCTCCATGAAGTGTCGGGTGTGCTAGAATGTAAGCTACAGTTTTGAGATGTTATCTATTTTGAAAGGTGTAAACAAGAAAATGCTAGATAAATCTAAGCAATTATATCAGTTCAAAAACATAAACATAAAAACCAAGCCACCTCAGATTGAGCCAAAACAAATGCATTCAACCATTGTTTAATTATGAGGGATGTGGGTGTGGTCTTGAATCACATGGATAAGATCTCCAATGCATGCTAAAAATGATTTTAACTAAATGGACATGTGATATGATGCTGAAATGATTAGAAAAGCTTGACTAAAACTAAGTTCAATCCATTAAGCTATTCTAGGATGTGTTAGAAAGCATGAAATCTAACAATATTATCAAAAAGCTAAGATCTAGAATGAATTTAACATGATAACAATGCATGAAGATAAAAACTAAGCTAATGGATTGTTCTTGGAAGTGAGGCTTTTTATAGGATTTGAGGAAGGTCTTGGGTTAGGAAGGAGAGTTAGAGTTAGAGGTAAGGTTTGGGGCAAAGTAAGTTTAACCTTGGTTAAGTTTGCTCACACATGTGTGAGCAACACTAGGGAAGTGTGCAAGGGAACAAGAGTGAAAGAGGATACATGGGCTTCATTAATGGCTTGTAAGAAGCCTTAATGAGGATGTAAGAAGCATTTATGAGGGGTTTTGACCCAAAGTCAAAGTTTGAAGGGTTTAGGCTAAGAAATGTAGGAATCACTTTTTAATTAGGATTAGAGTGAGATTAGGAAATTCTAGAAGAGGTTAGGGATTTCTAGAAGATTTCTAAGGTTTTAGGATTTAAATAAATATTTTATTTATTTAAAGGATTTTTGGTCCATTTATCAATTAATAATTAATAAATAGGGGAAAATCACTCAAACTTGATTTAAATGATTTGGTGAGGGATTCTTTAATTAAAGATGTTTATTTAAAATAGAAGGATTCAATGGCATAAAAATAAATAAATAAATAAAATAAATAATTAATTAACAAATGATGATGTCATCAGGGATTTTTGGAAAAATAAAAATACTTTTATTTTCTAAAGGATTTTTATGTGTCTACAGTTTTAAAATTCTAGTTTTGTATATTCGAAAGATAGTTTGGACCATTTGGTTGACCCGAAAGATGATTGAGACAATCCATCTTCCGCGTTTGGTTGCTAATTTCAAAACTAGAATTTGAATAATTGTCTAGAGAAATTGTATAATTATATAACTAATATTTCTATTTTATTTAAGAATCTAAGCTTTTGAAACTCTAATCCTTTCAATTTGAATATATCTTAATAGTATATCCATTTAATATTCTTCATTTTAGATCCAATTTATAGTATTTTCATTATAAAAAATAAATGAATAAATTTTTATATTGGGGATAAAATATTAAAAATTAAAAAATACAAGACGGGAACGCCATCAATTGAAACACAACAAAAAATATATAAGCATTCTAGAAACCAAACCCTAAAGTAAGAAGAAAATTCATACATCATAAATGTGGTAGCCCAATCAGGCTATTTTCAATTAAATTCCGTTACAGTTGTTTCTAGATTTGTAAAATCCTTCTTTGAATTCTGTTGTATTACTGACATGAGGAAATGGTGTACTAGCAGGCAGCAAAGGAACACACTAATGGTGTATTCTTTGTCTACAAATCTTTTGCCAACAACACCCTCCCACACTATCAATATATTGAAGGCTACTTGCGTTTGGTCATTACTGCAAAGGTGAGCATTGTAAACAATATCGTTTAAACTCTGTTACCACATTTTTGTGTCACACACAAACAAAATTATATTTTCTTCTGGACACAATTCCAAATCTAATAATTTTTTGGCAGACATAGAAACCCCTTTCTCAATTCAGAAACAAACGGACCTGACGGGATAATTAAATGGGATTCATAAAATTCCAAAACCAGAAGATGATTTTAATTTCCACCTATTGGGTGCAAAGATAGTGTCGCCCATTTCAGTGCCTAAACCAAATTTTGATCTCCAAAATCTGAATTACAGTTTAGCCTCCCAAATGGTGGATTTGGAAAAAAAGTAGAAGTTCTGTCCCCAATTCCACCTCAATTCCACTAACCAAATGGTGCCTTAGTGACTACATCTATTCCATCTATTCCTATGAATGTTCCATTGATGTCTCTATCTACCTCACAACCTTCTTACCATAGTGTTCCTTTTACCTATTCCAAACCTCTTCTCACTGTGGTTCCAAGTGTTCCACCGCTTGTGTCTTCTATTCCCGCCACTTCCTACACTTTCCCTAGTGTTTCTAATGTTTCTATGACTCCTATTTCTTCTAATGATTCCAAAATCATTAGTCTGGCTCAAATTGTGTCCTCTTCACAAAAACAACTTGCGTCCTTAACTCAATCCAAGTTTAGTATTCGTACATGTGACATGGGTTTTCCTTTATCCCTAGATATTATCTGTGCTCCTATCCCTTAGCAAGCCGATATGCCTCATCTTGAGAATTAAAATGGTAAGGGAGACCCTGTCACTCAAGTTAAAACATTTCAAATCCTTTGTAGTGACTATGCTCATGACCATAGGATTTTAGCCAAGTTGTTTGCTAGAAATTTTCATGATAAGGCCTTGCAATGGTATTATTCCTTGTCTCCCGATTCTATTGATTCTTTTTGAAAACTTACTAATGCCTTTATCCAATAGTTCCAAAATAACATTGGTCAGCAAGTGTCCTTAACTAACTTGATGCATTGTAAACAAAATACTAAAGAAAAATTGACTAAATTTTTGGTAGATTTAAGCATTTGTATGCTCAAATTTCTTATCTTGTTCCTGATATTGATATTCAACATATGTTTATTTCAAATTTACAAAAGGATTGTTGGAGCTAAAAATTTCATTCTATGTTTTGAGTCCAATTTCAAATTTTTTGACTAAGTGTCAGATCAATGTCCTGGAAATCATTAAAAGATGCCTAGTTTGAGTGCATATAATATAGGGTCATGTTGTCCTTCATGATGTATCACTTGGATAGGGTATTTTTTACCTTTCATTTGACATTTTTAATGGGGTTTAACTTTCAATTTTTAGTTCTGACAAGTTTTTGAAGTGGTCAGTTGAAGGTGTTCTTGAAAATTTGCATAATGTGTGTTTTATGATTTTCACTAAGTAGCTCACTTTGGAGGTCTGCATGTTTTGTCCGGTGAATTTTCATAACATGCGAGTTTTTGCATCATGTTGTAGGCATGAGAGTGAGTGTTTATACCCATTTTCAGCCCCCCATGTGCCTGTTTGACCTATTTACCAGAGCCATTTCATTCAAAGATTGTTAAGTTTTACTGAGAGTGCCTAGTCTAGTTTTCTAAGTGGCCTACTTTGAGGCCTTGTAGTTTGCACCATGTCCATGGTTAAGTATAATAGTGAGATGTTCCATACTGTAGGCCTGGAAGTGTACTTATTGATGAGACAATTTATTGTCTCCATTTTGTTATAATCTTCATGCTTTGTTGACACTCTTTATGCTCTGATAGAACATTTCCAAAACATTTATGACTTATACCTATGAGAACTTATGTTAAGTACAACTAAAGCCACGAAGTCTATGGGTAGCTAGAATGACATGTTTTTCTAACTATTATAAATATAATGTAGTACTTCATATAGTTATTTTAAGCTATGTTTTAACATTTGATTAGGAGTTGAAATGTTGACTTGAGTATATATATATATATATATATATATATATATATATATATATATATATATATATATATATATATATATATATATATATATATATATGTACACCAAATGCTACTAACCTTTTAGGTAAACAAGGAGTAGTACAAAGAGTGGTGCAACCACATTAAAGAAGGAGCATTAGAAGACCAACCATGGTGGAAGAATCCAGCACGATTCCAAAGGATATGCCGCTACTAAGAAGGAGCTGCTGTTCCAGAGAATATAGGAAATAAGTCCTACTATATTTCCTCAGAGTTGTTATTCTGTTAGGGCCCGTTTGGACCATGACATACCAAATGCTGGATATAGTCAATTCTGGAAGATTTTGAAATTTTGGAAGATACAAATTCTAAAAATGATATCTACAAAATGGAATGACCTATTTGGTAAACTGAGATGATTTTGGTCAGGACTCGGAGATGGCTGTGACGTGCGCTACCTCTCATACAATCCAAGCTTGCCAACTAGCGAATCTCATGCTAAATGGGATGACCTATTTGATCTTACAATCATACCAAAAATAATTTAGCTAATCTGAAAAAAATCAATCCATTTTGATATGATCGTTTGCTTGAAACTGCATAATAAGAAGAAAGTTTTTGTGCAACCCTTCGCCACATCCTTGCGGGATTGGAACCACTGAACTCTCAAAACCCTCCTCTTCAATGAAGAATATAGACAAGATCACGTAACACAAGATTCAAAAATTGTGGATGTCAAACATTATTAACGTAGGTGGACCTGATAGACATAATAAAATTGGCATACGAAATGGGAATATGAGCCTCTAATTCCAATTCCACCTTTTCAAGTGGAAGATGATATGCCCATTTTTTTGGTAAAATTGGAATATCAAAATTCTAATTCCATCCTTTGCTATCGACCACAAACAATGGATACCATCTTTGGCATACAAAATTTTTGTATATTGGCCGATATGCCGTGGTCCAAACAGGCCCTTATCTACAGTAATTATAATATGTTGTGGTTGTTTTATTGCCTCCTTATTTGATGAGGTTTAATCATACTTTTCTATTATGTTTTCAATAAGCGTCAATCCTCTATATAAAGTGATTTGATTGACTTAGTTAGGTAATGAGAAACTATAGAATGATGTATTCAATATAGTAGAAGTTTCTATTTTTTGTTCTTCATGAGTTGTTCAATTGTTATGTAACCAGTTAAGAAGAATTTAATGGAAGAGTGATTTTGGATTATTTTATGTGTTAGTAGTTAGCAGAAGCCAACCAAGGGGGCCCACTTGGGAGGTGGATTAGATTAAGTTAGAGTAGATTTTCTTTCAGTATTTTGCCTGCTTTCAAGTAGAGTTACTATTTCACTCCTACAACATTACTACTGTGAATGTTCTTGTAGCACTTGTAGAGATAGACATAGTGAATGTTTTGGGCTGTTAGACAGGCTTAGATTCATTTCACAAGCTTTATATCATAATTCCATTAAGTAGTTGAGTGTGTTTACTTTCCTGCAGCAATAGCATAGATTCCTTTCATGCATTTTATCTTCCTGCAACATAGGTGTTATGACTCTTAGAGAAACTTAGTGCACAAACTGTGCTATCCCATTTCAAGTCTACATCCCTGGGTTGACAATCTAAATGCATTTCATGATGGGAAAATTAATCCTTAGTATAGATGTATTATTCCAAAGAGAGACAATGGCACATGATTATTATTACCTATTGTGAGATTGTTCATTTTTGGCGCCGTTGTCGGGGATGGTGTCAAACTAGGAACCTTAATGAGTCATTTATTTTTCAGATTAGTTTCCTATTTGTAGTCAATACATAGTAGTTGTGAGCTTGCTTCACAAGTCATCAACTTACTTGCATGCATCAAAGAAGGCAAGATGTTCATGGTAGATTTCTTCCAAAAGAACTTGTTAAACTAAAAGAAGAATTTGAAGAACTTGAGTTACCATTTCTTGACACAAGTCTTGAGTTTGTTGCATCATCTTCAATAGAAGAAGACACTCATGAAACATTTGACCTCTGTCCTTTTGCAAAAATATTAGCTAGTTTCCATAATAATCCTAATCCAGGACCACCTATTGTCCAGAACCTTCCCATCAACAATACTTTCCAGCCACAATTTCAATATCCAACACCTCTAGTAATGGCAGCTCCTACATTTACATTTCCTATTCCAAGTCTTATCAACAATTCTAACCTCAAGAATATACCTACATCAACACTACCAAAGTTCTATGGCCTCATCATAGAGGATCTTGACACCTTTTTGTTCAATCTTGACATACTGTTTCAAATTTTTGACTATAATACTGGCAGTCATAAGCTTAAGCTATTTCCAGTGACATTGAAGGAGTTAGCTCTCAAATGGTTCATGGGCTTAGGAGAAAATGTAGTAGCAAATTGGGATGGGATGAGAGATTTGTTTCTAAGGAAGTATAAGGAATATTGCAAAGGAGGTAATTCAAAAGGAGGTGAAATCTTCCGTATGTCACTGAAAGAAGATGAGACATTGGAGGACTATATATCATGCTTCCTATATAACTTGCAAAAGAACCCTCAACATGCATTGTAGGAGGATTCATAGAAGCTAACTTTTCTAAGAGGAGTGAATGATAACTTCCTTGAAGCATTAGACCTCATGGCTGGAGGAGATATATCTAAATCTTCCTAGGATGACATTTAGAAGATTTTTTTGAACTATTCTAGAGCAGTAGTGAAGAAAGGAAGGGGATTTCGCTCAACACTGGCCAAACGAAGTGGCTCTAGTATTTCAAAGATGGATATTTCAAAACTATTGTCAGACTTCAAGAAAGACATCATAAATGATGTCACTACACACCTAGACATGATGACTACCAAGAAGAAATATGAAGATGCTAAGGCACAACTAGCTGAATAATGTCCCCATTTCCACAAAAAAAAGAAGGATTGTCAATGCAAATTGGTTGCAAACCTGGAGAATCAACATCTTCCAACTGAATAATTAAAGATAGAAGGAGAGGATGAGCAAGTATTCTTTGTTGCTCAACGTCAGCCATGGGCCACGAGACAAGGTATGCCTCAAGACCCATTAAAAATTTTTAAATCCTTATAATAGTCAATGGCAAAACTGGAATGTCTAAAGTCCTCCACAGTATAATCAACCCACTTGGGATAATGCTTAGCCAAATAAACAACAGAATCAATGGTATCCTCCATAAAAACCATAATGGCCACAATTTCCAAACCAATGGCAATAACCGCAAGGGAATTGAAAGCCCACTAACTAGTGGAGAGGACCTCAACAATGGCCTAATCCAAATCTTGGATATCCACCTTTACCACCTCCAATGAATACACCTAAAATAATGCCACCACTTGTAAATACATGTCCTCAAAAGAAAAAATAGTTACCTGCTCAACCACAGCTGAATCCCAACAGTCAACAACCACAGGAGTAATTGTATGCTACCGATGCTCAACAGTATCCCACCTATGCACTTAACATAGCTGATATACATTTAAGATCATGTACTACTTTTCCTGCACTTGGACTATCACTGAAGTTCTAGACCTTCTTGCAGCATCAGTACCGATTCCAGAGAATGCTTTGCCAAATACTGTTGCCCTAGAGAATGTTTCCAGCTCAGCCAATGTTCATACATTAGTTAAACCTCCTTTTCTATAGAGGCTCAGCATGGACAAGCCCATACCAAAATAAGACCAACCATTTGATATCCTTGACCAGATAAAGAACATGCATGTCCATATTCCCCTGTTTCAAGCAATAAAGGATGTACTAGTTTATGGAAAAGCAATAAAAGAAGCTTGTCTTAAGAAGCCTAGAAGAAAGGAAAAGGATCCTACAACAGTTCATGTTATAGGATAATTGGCTGATATCATGTTAGGAAAATTGGTAAATCCAAAATATTTAGATCTAGGGAGTCTAGTTGTGAACATCATCATTAATGGTTAGTCTTTCAAAAATGCATTAATAGACTTAGGTGCTGCCATTAATGTAATGACTAAGGATACTATGAATAAACTAAGCATTGAAGGGTTGAGAGCTACTCCAACAATATTGAAATTATCAGACATCTCTACTATCACCCTTGATGGAATGATAGAAGACATAATAGTTTCCTTAGATTCTTGGGAGTACCTTGCTGATTTCATGATTCTATCACCTAAGGTCAATCTTGTTGGTTACCCTGTTATCCTAGGATGTCCATGGTTGGCAACAACTAATGCAAACATTAGTTTTAGATTAGAGAACATGACAATTTCAGATGGGCAAGCCACTAAGAAACTAGCATTGTATCCTCTAGCTCAATCGCAACCAGATTTAAGTACACCTATATAGCCAGATTTAGGAGATGGGGAAGAAGAACTGAATTCTATGGTTCAGCTCATGATGTTACATAGGAAATATTTTTTGAAGCTGTAAGAAGAAGATGAAGTCATTTAGAGCATTCTTAATAATGACTATGTTGTAATCAAAGATATATGTGAGAGTTTTGTGTTAGAGTTAACTACATATGAAGACAATTTTGAGAACTGCATATTACCTTCAGAACCCAATATTATCCATCAATTTCTACCTAGTGAAGTAAAAACAAGTCCTATCCTTGAAGTGTCCATGCTTGACCTTACAACTATTGTTGAGTTTTCTAAGGGTCATAATCTCCATGTGAATAATAAGCTGCCTTCACAACAGATGGAGAAACTAACCAAACTACTGCAAACACATGAGAAAGCCTTTGCATGGGACTATGGGGACATGAAGGGATTATGCCCTACACTATGTTGTCATAGGATTTATATAAATCAAGGAAGCCTACCACTCCTTCAACCTCAAAGGAGGATGAACCCAACATTAAGGGAGATAGTCAAAATTGAATTACAAAAGTTATTAGATGCTAGCTTTATATATCCTATATCTGATAGTAAATGGGTATCACCTTTAGTTATAGTGCCCAAAAAGGGGGGTAAATGGAGAATCTATGTGGATTATAGGGAGTTAAACAAAGCTACCAAGAAAGATCACTTCCCATTACCATTCATTGACCAAGTACTTGATACTTTAGCCAGTAAGAAGTATTTTTCCTTTTATGATGGATATAGTTGATACAATCAAATAATGATTGCTCTAAAAGACCAAGAGAATACTACATTCACATGTCCATGGGGGACATATGCATATTCAATCCTACCTTTTGGGTTGTGCAATGCTCCAACAACATTTCAGAGGGCTGTAATTAGTATTTTTGCTGACATATCACATGATTGTATTGAGATATATATATAGATGACTTTACAACATTTGGAGTGACATTTTAAGAGGCTTTGAAAAATCTTGAAAAGGTGCTAATTCGATGTAAGGAACACAATCTATCCCTTAATAGTGAGAAATACTTTATGATGATGCAGGAAGGCATGGTACTTGGGAACTTTATTTTAGTGGTAGGAATTCAAGTGGACCCAGCTAAAGTTGAGGTAATACTCACATTACCTACCCCTACTAAGAAAAAATATGTAATATCTTTCTTAGGACATGCTGGATACTATAGATGCTTTTTTCAAAATTTCAGTCAAATTGCTAGTCCTTTGTACACATATCTTACAAAAGAAGCTTAATTTATATGGACACAAGCATGTGATGAGTCCTATGGTTACATGGAAACCCAAATAGGTAAAAACCCTAGTGAGAATTGACACCCACTAATATTTTGTACTAGTGTTTTATGATCCTTTTTAGAAGATCCTTAACCCTGTTAGGAGTTGCTTTACAATGTGTTAAGTATAGTAGAACTTGTTAAGGGTCAAACCCTATTAGGAGTCTTTTACAATAGTCCCTGTTAGGGGAGTGGACACACTTTCCTAGAGCTCACTGCTCAAGTGGTGAAGGCTACAACCTTCAGATCTCAAATACACACTATATCTGCTGGATGAACTGTCACTGTGACACTGCCTGTCAGATCAGTTCACTTGATGCGCTGATGCTTTGACCTCTTTCAAAGCTCTAATAAATCTTATAGTCTCTTCATACACTTTTGATCTTCTTATTACAACTCTATATCAACTTCCATGCCAATTACAATGGGTGCATCTCATATTTATATGCGCATACAAAATAAACAACTAGGTCGGCCCTTAAACCTATTACATAAGACTCTTCCAAATGAATTGGCTCAAGTGTGTTTAAAAAAACACATATATACATGTTGGAAACCTAATTACTATAGGTTCATAGCCTTTACATCATTAGAATATAACCACAACTCAAAATGATAGAAGTCAGCTGCTTACTCTATTCTTCACTGACACACACTGGCTGTGTAACTTCAACTGTCTGTATCTTTCTCAAACTTGCATAGCTGATCATGCACTCATAGACTAAGCATGAATATAGTCTAACCAACTTAACTTCTAGGGCACACACCATAACTCGATCGTATGCACATGTGTTGATGCTCTGAGCTTTAGGAACTCTGTACACTGTCCAGTCTTCAACACTTAGCCAATTTATGATCTCTACATCAAGTGCGCTAACTCCAAACTACTATATGAATTTTTTGCTATAATGAAAAAATTATATTAAGTCATATACATTAGTATAGTGAACTTTCAAACAATCTCCCCCTTTGTCATTGATGGCAACAAAGGAATATGGCCAAGTTGCTAACTGTCCTTAATACAAAATACTTTTGTCTCCCTATACATATATTTCTATCCTATATCTTCTTATACATATCTATTATCCATATTATATACATACTCCCCCTTTGACATTAATGAAAAATGTGTGTCAAAATTGAATCTACAAAAACTTACTATGATAGTACATCCAGATATGCAATCTGCAGATTTTGGATCTCCTTGTTCCAAAATGTGATCAGAGAATCTACAATCTGTAGATGAGTGCATAAAGCATATTGAAGCTTCTCTATCTTCTCCAAATATATGGTAGCACCTTGATCATATGTCACCATGGTGGCATCAATCTCCTTGATGTTCTAATTGAGGATGTCTAATGAGGGTGCAAGAGCATTCCTCAGCTAAGTCTTCCTTCCCCTTATCTTAGTCATCTCTTTTTCTGCCTTTTCAATTTTATCAATTTGACCTTGGTAGACATTATTGCACATGTTCACATCCACTGATGGATCTTCCACTAATTTTATTATGCTATCTATCATAGCGTCAGCCTCTTGAATCTTCTTTAATAGTTCACTAGTCAGCTTGTCCTAGTTCATACAGTCAGCAATGATTTTCCTGCCTTTTGCTACAAACTCCTTCAAAGATGCTTGACCAGACTTTAGTGAGCTTAGGTCAAGTGCATAGTTGCTAACCAATTCATTCAATCTCTTCTTCAAGTACTTCTCCTCTACAACTAAGGATGTAGATTCTTCCAGGCTTGAGAAATTGCTTTTGAATTGTGAAATGACTAAACTTACATCATCAACAGAGTGTACTTTGGACACTTTCTTGTCTATAGGTAAAAAACTATTCAGGATGTTCACTGACTCTAGAAGGAGGGGATTCCTCATCACTTGTTTCTCCTTGGCCTTCTCCATAGCTAGGACACTAAACTTAATCAAGTCTTCTTCTCCCCATGAGTACAAACTAGTTGTGCTAGGTGTCAAACTTGACAACAATACTGCTAAAGGAGTGATGGGAGTGCTATCCATCACTTCTTGTTTCACCTTGATTAGTTCTACTAATGTTTCATCCTTTTTCTCACTTTCTTTTACCTCTTCTTCTTCCTTTTGTTTTTCAGCTTCTTTTCCTTTTTCTTCTTCTTTCTCATTTGTTGTATCGTCAATCAATATTTCTTCTTGATGAGTAGGAGGAGTGTTGCTGCATAAAACTTCAACTTCTTGTGTGCTCACAAAATCTTCTTCAAACTTATCCAATTTAGTGTTAGTGGCCGCCATGGCTATCTCTACATTGTCAATGATAAAGCTGCTATCCTTTAGTGACTCTGTCATGGGTGCAAACTTATCTAACTTAGTTTGTATTTCCACTATAGGTGCTAAATCTTGAGGACCTATCACTGATGCATTTGTGGGCTCTGCCATCTTGACTTCTTCTATGGGTACTTGTGCTATGGGCACAGTGGTTGGATACATGTGCCTATTCATGAATACTTTCTTGAATGCCTTCTTTGTTTCCTTAGCAACAAGATCATAGTTCTTTTCCATAATGTGCAAAGTCCTTGAATTTGTTTTGAAATGTGGTTTCACTAAGTCTAACAACAAAGACTTCTCCTCTAGAGAACATACAGGAAGGTTATCATCTAGAATCTTTTCCCTTATCCGTAGGTCTTCTTCAATAGCATGTCTCTTTTGGAATTCTAGGATGTTCCACACATTATCAGGGATCATAGTCTTAAGCTCCAAGACTATCTTCTTGAACTTCAACATGTGTTTGAATATTATACCATGTATCTTAGATTTGTCTATTTCACTATATTTTTAATAAAACTTCCCTACTTGATCAATTCTTCCCTCATCAATTATTCTTGCACTTAGCACACTGAGACTAGGTTTGAAACTTACTTTAGGAGGTGCTTGTGAGTTCTTTCTATTCCTTGTGACTCTTGAGGATAGATGACTAGTGATGATCTCTTTCTTCCTCTTTGACATTGCCTTATACTCAGGAGGAGCAGTAAGGTCAATGGTTTCCTTGGGCGTAGAAGGAGTAACATTAGTTTTACCCTTCTGATCATTAGATTTTTCTATCTTCACCTTCTTTATTTTGGGATCATTTGATTATGCCTTTGCTGCATCTGTGCTCTCTAATTTTGAAGCAATCTTTTGTTCCCTTGCTTTGTCTAGGTCTGCTTGAAATGCTCCATATATTCTCAATATTTATGAGGTAACCTTAGCAACCTTTCTTTTTGTTGCCATGTTGTTCAAGACTGCATTAATTTCTCTTGTCTTCTCCTCATAGGTTCCCCATCTTGGCTCATTAGGGTCAGTAGGAGCTGAAAGTAGTACTTGAACATATGCTTCTCAAACTTGTTCATCTACTTCATATCCAAGTGGATGAATCCACTTTGTTCTAGGTTCAACTGCCTCCATGCATGTTGTGTCTATTTCAACCATGAAGCAAATAGTATCCTTGTACTTTTCCACTATTTTCTTTGGTATCCTATACCTCATCTGCATCTTAGCCCTAAATGTATTTAGCTCCAATGTCATGTAATCCTTCAAGGTGCTCTCAGTACATGCCTTGAGAGATATCTAAGGCATTGTGGGAATGGATTTGTCTAGATACAAATTAGATACTTTTCCAACAATGTGAAAGTACATATAGATGATCAAAGACCCAAATCTGAATATTTTGGTCTTATCATGCTTGATTGCCTTAATGTCATCAATTAGTTGTATGCACAAGATTTCACACAGGTTGAACTCTCCATTTTCATTAACAATTCTTATGGCTGTAAGAATTATGGCCACAGACACACTATTCACCTTGCTAGTGTGTTGCAACTTGTATCCAAGTATCATAGACATCAATTTGATGTCATTTTTCTCAATAGGCTCTATGGTCATTCTGCACCTATCACTCCTTGACTTGCAAGTATGTTCAACAATATTCCTCACATCTTTACCCAGTGGAAGGATGATGCCTATCCTTGAGAGCCATGTCATCTCATGAATTAGGTTACTGGTAATTCTAATTGGCACTTCACCTATCCAAACTAGGTCATCATGAATCCCACTCAAAAGAATCTTGATCCATTCTAATTCATAGAACTCATATGCCATAGCATACTCCACTATAGGGTGATTATCCCATCGTGCATACTCATCCAATAAGGTTTTGTCTGGTTTTAACATGGTTTCCATGTGCACCCTTAATCTGTCCAATCCTACTAGTTATTTCTTATAGTAGATGTATGCCCTAATGTCCTCGACATGCATAACATCCATATATTTTATACTATGGCCACAATTTTGAGATTTTGAAGTTGTACACTTAGCCAATTTTCTCATATGTTGCCACCAATCACAAAGGGGGAGATTGTTGGCAATTTGGCTGAGTTGATTACATAGATGTTGTCATTATGGAAACATATGATCCACATGATGATCGTACAGGTCAGAGAGCTAGTAGGATAGAGTGCATTGCAAAATTGTCTAAGTGTGAGACAGTATTTTTACCAGTGAACCTAGACATAGTTTTTGTTTGCGATGTTGATTGGAGTAAGTTAAATGATTGCACACTTGAATATAGACTCTATGATGACTATTGATCACCCATATCAGAGCACAAGTCAGTACGACATGTACAAAAGAAGTTATGACGGTTTTATCGAAGATAGTGTCAAGCTGACAGGACATAATATGAAGACAAAATTAGTAAAGAGTTTTTGGAATTAGGAGAGATAGTTACTAAGAGGGGAGTGGTGAATTAGTGCCCTCAAAACTTAACTTGTAACACATTTCTAATCTATAACTAAATACTATAATAAACGATCAAAATAACTTGAACATAATTTCATAAATCAATCATCTAGTTAACTTCAGAAAGTCAACAACATGAAATAAATATGACAATCACATAACACAAGTATTTTGGTAATGCAAAAACCCTTGTTAGAAGGTAAAAACTGTGGTGGGGATGACACCCAAAAATTCTTCACTACTGCGGATAGAAAAGGTTTGCCTGTTAAGGCTACAAATTTTGATCACTTCTGGTGATCTTACCCTGTTAGGAGTAACATATTAGATCAGCTAGATCTACCTAGTTATAGGATTTAACAACACTAAATGAAGTGTGTACTCAATAAAGAGATTTATAGAAAGACTACTAAGTCTACTCGATTAAGAGATTTATACCAAACTCTATCACAATTATCAGAAAGTAATAGGTAACTATTTGCTAGTTGACAACTCAATTATCTGAAACAAATCTATAAGTGCTCATCAAAATATCACCTTAACTGTGATGATTCTCTACTCTATTCTGCTAGGTAGCCTTGACTGATTCTACTCAAACTGAAATCCTCTGTGCTTTGTTCTGCTCGGTAAACTGATTGTCTTGAAGATAGGTAATTTCTTCAAGTGCTCTGTGATTCATATATTTTAGTTCAACAACCCGATAAAATGGTGTGAACATATACAATATATAGTGCTCTATTTTGCCGCTTAAGCAAAAATTAGGTTACAAAGAATAATCATAACCCTAAGATCTATGGTGCAAAATAACCTAGATCAGCTATTACAAAATAAGATAATCATTGCATTTAATGAATATCTTTTACAATAAATGCTCCTCGATCTTGGTAAACCATTTTACGATCTATTGTAACTGTCTGCATAGAATAATGTGCCATTTTTTAATTACTATGCCATTTTCTATGATCATCAGTAAACACTGTATAATCTACTCGATTTATACTATGATGCTCAATGTTTACTGACCGTCAGTGTCGGTGATGCTGGTGCTTGGTTAATTGTGTGATGCTCGGTGTAAAGGCTTTACTGACTATTCTATCTTACTTCTAGTTACCGACTGTCTCAATATAAGTAATTGACTAACCTATTTACTATCCTTTAATACTAATGACAACCTTAAATGCTCAATAGAGATTAACAATCTCCCCCTTTGGCATTAGTATCAAAACTTCAAATGTATATAGACAAAATGTTTCTATATATTCCTTATGTCTCCGCCATATACATATCCACAACAAAAAATTTCTAAGTACAAAAGTACTCCCCCTCGGTGCATGCTCCTGATAGTATGTAATATACTTATTTGGCATATACATGATTTCCCCCTTTTTGATAATAATGCCAAATACAAAAAAAATATAAAGTATACTTACATCTTGTCAAAAATGTGTGGATGGGTTTTCTTCACAGACTCCAAGAGGTTGTCCCACTCCTCTTTCAAGTTGGTAAGAGCAATATGCTCTATACCAAGTTGTGCATGCATGTCAAAGATATTATCCAACATTGAAATCTCTGGTGTTGCAACAAGTTGCTCAGCTTTGACAATATGTGTTTCAAAAATCTTTAGGTAAGGAATGAGTTCTTTTTGTAACTCTGTAACCTGATCAGTGATGTGCTCGGCTTGTTTCCTTAAGTCTGCTATCAGCCGTTGGAGTTCCTGAACTCATTTAATATGCTTTAAGAAAGTAGTTGGCTCAGCGATAGCTTCTTGTGTACTTGACATTATCTCTACTTCTAAACTTGTTATCTTTTCACTGACTTCTATAGTGAAAGTGTTTGAAGTACAAAGATTGATGAGAAATTGATAGATTATTTGGGTGATAGCTTTTACCTTGGTAATGATCTCAGATAATTTTACCTTGTTTAGTGCTACTTCGGTAGTAATCCTTTCTACCAATTTGTTTTGAATCTTTGACTCTGCCCTTTCTTCTATTCTTCTATCTGCATCTATGTCTAGGACATTGATCTTGTCGGTGAGTGTGGCAAGTTGATCTAAAATGGGAGTATTCTCATCAATATTTGTTTCCGGTACTATCTATTGTGAAATATTTCTCACATCATTAAATACTTATTTGCATTTTTGTTCTTGCCTTAACTTCTCTTGTGCTACTTTCCTTGAACATAACTCCCCATATTTACTTAGTTCTTCAAGTCTTAGGGCTCTCGGGTCACATTCTGGTATAATGATAACTTCATGAATGGTGATCGACCCTTTGGCTTTCTTCTTCTTCTTCTTCTTCTGTGCAAGAGGTGACTTCTTCTCACTTATCACAGTAGATTTTTCTTCACTTTGTGGAGTATCTTTCCTAGTTGACACTGTATCATCCTTTTTCTACTCCTTGATAGATGGTGTATGGGTCTCAGTTGTAGTGTCAGGTGGGTTCACTTCGGTTGACTTTGTTTCTACTAGTTCCTTTGTTTTTGTAGACTATGCCTCTAGTTGGTTAGGCTCATGTGTATCTATAGGTTGCTCAGGTGCTTGAATCTCAGTTGTATCTTTGGTGACCTCAACAGGTTTATCTACCCAAAATTTACCATCATAAAATATGCTTAACACAATTCTTATCCAGTCATTGTGAAATGATTGCGGGAAGTATGTAAAACACCATAACCTTGATTCTTCAATCTTTTTATACTCAGGTTTAATCTTTCCATCCAGTCCACAGACTTGTTGAAAAGAAACAATAGTCTCAAAATCACATACTTCACTGATCTTGCAGTGAATGTAGGACCTAACATCTTCTGTCAACAAAACCCTATCTAGAATACTAGAAAATGCACCCATATCATCTATTTGTGCTACAACCTTGGGATGAGGTTTGAATTTCTCCTCGGTGAAATGTTCCCTAACAATAAGTTCTACTTCCTCCTCAATGTTCTGTGATTTTCTTGTCGTTGATATCGATGCCATAAATTGTTTCTAGGGTTTCACCAAATAATAGATAACCAGTGTTCGGTAGGCAAATGGACTTACTCATTATCGTTGAAGATTTGTCATTGGTTCGATCTATAGTAGCTTTGAATCTATTCTAAAAATCTTTAGCTCAAATTCTTCTCTGTAAAATCTCCTTTCTTCGAAAGCACAATGTAACAATGAACTCTATTTCTACGTATTTATAGGTTTTTTGATATTCCCGCTCAAACTTTAATGCATTAAATGTGTGACCTAACTTTTGGTACAAAACAACTGTCAGCTCAGTAATGTCTATAATTTCTTTTGCTCAGTTAATATAGAATTTCTTCATTGGTTTGCTCTGTTGTTGGTTAACCTTGTATAGTGATTACCCGTGGGTAACCAACTCACTTTTCTTCTTTTACCGACTATATGACATTAGTAAACTTATAACACATAAACCATAGTGCATCTTTATTCATGCAGATTTGGTATTTGTACATCATGTATAAGGAACTGCATGAAAAAAAATATGATCATTTAAAATGTCAGTTCCATACATACCTTTGTCATCTTAAGTGGAGGTACCAATGTCACCCAATCCAGTGGACCAGGTTTCACCGACAGTGTTACTTGACTCAACATTCTCATTAGATTCCTTCTTCCACATTGTATTCCTTAACTTCGTAATTTCTACAATGTTATATCCACTTTCAAATATATGGTTTTCATCAAGTGCTTGGTCTTTGTAGTTCTTGCTTATATGACCAACCTTGTGACAGTGCAAACATGCCATTCCTGCTTTTGACCAGTTTCTTGATTTTCCAATCCGACTATTTCTGAAATAGTTTGCTGCAATATGTCCATACCAACCACATGCAGTGCAACTAGTCAATGTATTATAGTCCCAAACATATGAGTTACCTTGTCTCTTTGGTTGATATGGATTTCATTGAACTTTCTCTTTACGTGTCCAAACTTGTTTCATTTTTGCCTTGCACTCCCTTGCAGTGTGTCGATGCTTATTACAAGTATAGCATACTTTTGCCTTAGTGGTATTATTAGCAATTGTCCAAACTTACCTCAATAATAGCAATATCCATTGAATTTAGGAATAACAGGAGGTTTACCTTGTGCTTTGCTTCTGCACACATTAGATGTATGTCCTGGTTTTCCACAGTGATAGCATATCAACACTTTAGGTTTTTGAATTTGATTGTTGTTGACTTCTTCAGCTTGTTGTGATGATTCTCCTTCACCAGTGTAGCCTATACTGGATCTGCTTCCGAATCTCCTCTGATTAGTCAAAAAATCATGAATCTTTTTAGAACTATCCTTAGCTATCTTCATCATTTGATGGTGTTTCTTTTGTGTCTTTATTTCATTTCTCAATTTTTCATTATCTTCTCTGAGTATTTCAACATCTTCAAGTCTTCTTGATAATTCTCCATTTACTCGGTTCATTTCTTGATTAACTATCATCATTTGATTTGATACTTGGAAGTGATGATCAGTGCGTCTCTGTATCTCACTTTCTTTTTCTTGAAGTTGTTCTGTCATCAGTCTTCAATATCTAGATTCTGATCTTGTTCAGCTTGTCTACCATTGTTCATGATTTCCACCATTCTCACCATTTGAGATTCATGACCGATTTGAAGTGCTTTCACTTGCTCAGATAGATGCTGATTCTTTTCAGATAACTCAAAGATTATGCTTTCGGATCCATCAGAGATGCTTCCAGAGCTTGACCCAATATGATCAAATATGTCATCAATAGGTTCTTCATGGTAACTGATTTCATTCAGCTGAATTGCAAGATTCTTCCTTTTAACCAGTAATTTCTTCAGTTCTTCCATAGCCTATTTATACTGTTCCACAAACATCTGCATTTATTTCTTCTGATTATCAATAGTCTTGTCAAGCTCTTATCTCTCCATGACTTAGATCTTTACCCTTTAGTGGTTAGACTGTTCAATAAGAGAACTGAGCTCTAATAATAATTGTTGGAATAAGGAGAGAGTTACTGAGAGGGGAGGGGTGAATCAGTGCCCTCAAAACTTAACTTGTAACACCTTTCTAATTTATAATTGAATAGTGTAATAACCGATCAAAATAACTTGAACATAATTGCATAAATCAATCATCTAGTTAACTTTAGAAAGTAAACAACATGAAATCAATATGACAATCACATAACACAAGTATTTTGGTAATGCAGAAACCCTTGTTAGAAGGTAAAAACTGTGGTGGGGATGACACCCACAAATTCTTCACTACTGCAGATAGACAAGGTTTGCCTATTAAGGTTACAAGTTTTGATCACTTGTGGTGATCTTACCCTATTAGGAGTAACATATTAGATCAACTAGATCTACCTAGTTATAGGATTTAACAACACTAAATGAAGTGTGTACTCGGTAAAGAGATTTATAAAAAGATTGTTAAGTCTACTTGGTTAAGAGATTTATACCAAACTCTATCACAATTATCAGAAAGTAATAGGTAACTATCTGCTAGCTGACAACTCAATTGTCTGAAATAGATCTATAAGTGCTCATCAAAATATCACCTTAACTGTGATGATTCTCTACTCTATTTTTCTCAATAGCCTTGACTGATTCTACTCAAATTGAAATCCTCTATGCTCTATTCTGCTCGGTAAACCAATTGTCTTGAAGATAGGCAATTTATTCAAGTGCTCCATGATTCATATATTTTAGTTCAACAACCCCATAAAATGGTGTGAACATATACAATATATAGTGTTCTATTTTTTCACTTAAGCAAAAATTATGTTACAAAGAATAATCATAACCCTAAGATCTATGGTACAAAATAACCTAGATCAGCTATTAAAAAATAAGATAATCATTTCATTTAATGAATATCTTTTACAATAAATGCTGCTCGATCTTGGTAAACCATTTTATGATCTGTTGTAACCATATGCATAGAATAATGTGCCATTTCTGATTACTATGCCATTTTCTATGATCATCGGTAAACACTGTATAATCTACTCAGTGTATACTATGTTGCTTGTTGTTTACTGACCATCAGTGTCTATGATGTTGGTGCTCAGTTAACTGTGTGATGCTTGGTGTAAAGGCTTTACCGACTGTCTAAATATAAGTAATTGATCGACCTGTTTACTATCCTTTGATACTAATGACAACCTTAAATGCTCAATAGAGATTAACATTATTTTGTTTATCAAAATAATGACTTAATAATATAAAGGGATGACATCCTATATTTTAACTCTTGGATAAAGTTATTTGTATAAATGTAATTGTAATTGTAAGTAAAGTATCGTAGTGATGTGATGTAATGAAGTAGTGACATGATGAGAAATATATGATGCATATGTAATAGTGATAGTGAAAGTGCAGCGAAGAGCTATTGATGCAAGCAGTATAAGGTTATGTACCTTAACCTATTTTTGTAATCAGTATATATTGTACATTACTTGTTTGGGCAGTGGGCTCATCTGGTAATCACATTTTGTACTGTCAACTCCTAATAGGGTTAAGGCTTCTAACAAGGCCTATAGTCCCTTAATCAGGACTGATACACTATATGTTTGTAATAGACTCCTAATAGGGTCAACATCCTTAATAGGATACTTTTGATTAGTGGATCTTTGTGGGTACCATCCCCACCGAGGTTTTCCCTTGGCCAGGGTTTCCTCGAGAACAAATAATGTGTTATGAGTTCTTTAGTTTTATTGCTATGCATGTTGTTTAGCTTCTTATATGCATCTATTATATCCATAATTAGGCAAAAGATAAAGTTTGTAGAATACTGATTCAGCCCCCCCCCCCCCCTTAGTATTCCCTATTTCTAACAAATCTTGGTTTTCCTTGGTTGAATGCCATGCATGTTGTTGCTTCTCCTATCCATAAGTGTCTTAAATTAATTCATGAAGAAAAATTGAAGACAATTAATCATAGTTTATATCAACCTTCTAGGCCTAGGGATTGTGCTACCCTTGACTTCTTTTGGCCTTCATTACTTAATTCATGTCCTTCTTGACCTAATAATATTTTTCGCTCATATCAAGCCTATAAACATCACAAGATTGTTGAGTTAAGCATGCCTCAAATGGATCGTAACTATGGTCTTTTTCCTGTGCCTTCCACACCTCCTTTATCCATTGCGTCTAGTTCTGTTAATCAATCTCCTAGTGTTTCTTTTCAGTGTACTAAGAATCCTTCTAATCCTCCTATAGAACTTGAGAAGGAATCGGTGGTTGTTCCTCCTAGTTCTCAACATATTTCAAACAAGACAAAATGTAACCGATCTTCTAATGAACATCATAAGAAGCGTCGAGCTTAAGCTAAGGCTTGTGCCTTTGTTCTTCAAAGTTCTTTACCTTCTTTTGACCAGCCTATGTCTGATGTGTTGGAAGAATTTAATGTTACTAATGATGTTAAGATGAACAATTATGATGATTCTATTCATATTTTAGATTCTATCTTGATTAATCTTGATGAAGAAGATACTCTTGATGATCCTAATGATGCAAATGATGAATATGTGACTATTGAAATTGATATTGATTTACCTAATATGATTTCAACACAATTGATAATTACACCTAGTATCGAACATCACGATTCTCAAGAGGATCCTTGTTTGGAATTGGCTATTATTCCTACTGTGTTGGATATAGTCCCTCTTGTGATTTTTCCACCTTCCCTAAATGAGATAGACTGAGATGGGGAGAGTAGGTGACATGCTTGATTGCCTTGTCCTCCATGGTAGCTATTTGTGTGTTTTGTTGTTGTATTGTGCTTCTCCCATAATGTGTTTGCTAAATGTTTGTTAGATTCTCTTATATGACTCTTGTTACTTTGTTGGTGCAAGGTGATATAGGAATCAAACCTGTTGTACTATTCCTCTATATGTATCTCTATTCTTCTATATGTTGTTTTCATGTTATGGTGTACCTATGCTATTGTTCGTAAATGTTTTCCTTGTGTAGTTTTCTTGGATTTGTGACTTGGTAGCACTAAATTTTTTGGTCTCCATTTTGTGGTCTGAAAAGACTCTTCTTCATAATTCTTTCATTTTCTTTCCTCCATTGTGATTGTAGTTCTACTTTCTTTGGGGAATGATGTCAATTCATTTGCAATAATATCATAAGATTATATATATATATATATATATAAATATATATATATATATAAATATATATATATATATATAAATATATATATATATATATATATATATATATAAATATATATATAAATATATATATATATATATATATATATATATATATATATATATATATATATATATATATATATATATATATATATATATATATATATATATATATATATATATATATATATAAAATCTTATGATCATACTGATCCCATGATAGGTAGATAACTCTTGTGTTCTCTATATGTTTATGTGGTATTTCCCTTGATTTGTCTTTGCTTAGGGGAATTTCATAGTGGAAACATAATTAGTGGAGTTGCTTATGTTTCTGTTCAAGCAATTGCTCCTATTAAAGTGTTAGCAATGACTTTAATGTGGGGGCATATGCTCTGCTCACTTTTTACACACACACACACTTTCAAAATATTTTTCAAATCTTTTCTCCTTTTATGGATTAGAGACTAATCATTAAATCATGGATTTTTACCTTATAGGATCTCTTGATCCCTCCAATTTCAATTTACAATGTTTTTATCCCTTAAGGTTGGGAGGTGTCCTTAAGACTGAATCTCTCTTGTTTTGGCTTTTCTCTTTTGGAATAGAGTACTCTTGAGGGTGAATCCTTGATGGGTTGACTAGTGAGTAGCCACATTCACAAGGCGGTTCAAATCCATCTTTCTGGTTGGGTTGTTTCCTTGTGTGATTCACAATGGGACATAAGTTCTCATTGGGAAAGGTAATCACACCCTCTTTTTCTTTCCTTTTTCTAGTGATTTATCTCTTATTGTAATCTTGGAGTTGACAAAGACTTGAGTCCTTGGGGGCTTGAGGATTGCTTTGTCCCTTTGATTTCAATAAGATTTTCTTTTTTTCTTTGTGATCTCCTTTACCAAGAGTTTGCATCGAGTCCATACTCTTGCTAAAGTGCGGGCTAAATGTATCATCAGAAAATGGAAGCACTTCCATTTACGACTGATTTAGCCCTTTGAGTAAGTGGTTTGGCATCATGTCAAATGCTTTGAATGGGTCTTTCACTTGGATCTGGCTTTTTCCCCTATTCTGCCCAATTTTACACTTCTTTCCTACCTGTTTCTAGCATCCTGCTCTGTGAATTTGAGGTTCTTGATCTCAGGGTCAAGGTTGACCTTGACCATGACCTAGGTCAGGGTCAACCTCGACACTAGCCCAAGGTTTAAATTTCAAAATATGAGGGTTTCCAGATATTGGGTTTCAAAAATATTTCTTTTCCCACTTCTGGGTTAGCTGTTTCATGGTTTGAAAAGGTAAAATATTAAAATATATTTAATATATGTCCACTTCTAAGGGC
Organism: Chamaecyparis obtusa; assembly: GCA_027943335.1. NCBI lineage: Eukaryota > Viridiplantae > Streptophyta > Pinopsida > Cupressales > Cupressaceae > Chamaecyparis > Chamaecyparis obtusa. The sequence goes on from BSBK01009712.1 coordinate 811,442, forward strand.
ATAGGCTTAATGGGAATTTATTTCTCCTATGTCAGCCTCTCTAGAAGTTTATGCCCTAGAATAGTATATAAGGAAGCCTTTTCCTCTCATTTTGGTATGCATGAAGAAGCAAGAAAGAAAGAAAGGAGAGAGAAAGAAAAGGAATCAATCATCTATTCTCAAGCATTCAAGCATTCAAGATTTAATTCATCAAGGAGATCCATTAGTATCCATTGAGGATTCAAGCTCTATGGAGCCCTCTTGTTGAAGATTACTCCATCCACATCCATTCAAGCTTCTTCCTATTCCAAGATCCATTCAATATTGGTTTTGAAGATCTAAAGGAAATTGATTTGAGACATCCTACATCTTACATTCTACAATTCTACATCCGTTTGGAGTATCCATACTTGTAGATTCAATGACTCGAATCCTCCACAAGTGGTTTTTAACATAAGAAAGGTGAATTGTTCGATTTACTTTATTTATTAATGCAATTTCAATTCTATTTCAAGGTTAATTCCAAAACTAGGGCTTGACCAAGGAAATCCCTCATTCAAACAACAAAACCATTTTTCTTACAGGAACAGGTGTAGAACATCGAATTACATAGCAGATTCAAATACCCTTTTTGACAAACTTTCAAGATCCATGAACAAAATTTCCATCGGATCTATGAAGGTCAAGGTCGACATAAAGGAGTCAAGGTTGACTTTTATTTGGGTCAAGATTGACCTAGTACAGAAAAGAAAGATATTTCTAGGTTTTCTTTGTCTCTATGTTTCCATCCTAGATCTGGTTGTAGAATTTCTAGAAACTCAGTACAGACACAAGCAAATAATATTTTCTAGATCTGCAATACTTCAAGAGGTTATTATTTTTCTTTAATTCATTTCAATACTCTCTTCTAAAATGGAATGTAAGGTTTTCCTCTTTTTTCTTATTACTAATCGATTGATTCATTTATGCATTGACCATTTCCTTGTGGTTAATCAATTTGGATCGTTCCTTTGGGAATTTGGGATTAAGAAGAGAATCTTACCTTCCCCAACTCCTCATATACATTGAAGTATGATTTTATTTTCTTTACATTTTGGTAAATTTACATTTTGGTGAATTTATGTCTTTACAACATCTTGCTTCACAAGGATTGAAGATCCCTCACAATTTAGATGTGGAGATACTCATACAATGTGAAGAAGAGTCTCCCATACCATTATTAATAAACAAGAAGAAGAAATGAGGGTTGAACTCATACAAATGAAGAAGGAAAAGGACCAAACATCTAAAAAGTACTCATTGGAGTCTATTTGTTCTTACCCCTTTGATCAAAATATGTACATGCCACCATTTCCCTTAAAGATCAAAATTCCTAAGTATGAAAAATATGATGGAATGGTGACCCACAAGATCAAATCAAAGAGTTTTGTACTCTTACAATGGAATTTATGCATGAAAAAACATACGTTATGAGACTCTTCCCTAGGAGTCTCAGAGGACAAGCCATGGAATGGTTCACAAAACTCACACTAGGTATCTAGACATTTGACAAATTGGTGAAGAGGTTCATCCAACAATATACTTACAACATCCAAAACACATTAACCATGTTGGATCTATGTAACACCAAGAAAAAAAGTGGAGAACCCTTTTTTACATATCTCTAGTGATGGAGAAATATCTTCGCAAGATATCCCAAAGAAATTTCAGAAACAGAGAAAATAGATATCTTTGTCAACAAACTAGTATTGGAAATAAATTATGTGCTTCAGATGCAAAATCATGCAACTTTTAGTAAAGTAGTAGAAAGTGTAATACGAATAGAAGATGTTCTTGTGATTAAAGGTGAACTTACCTTGAACAAAGACAAAAAATCCTCTAATGGTTCTAGCAATAACAATAGTAACAAGGACAAAAACAAGTACTAGAAAAAGAACAAGAATGTGATCACCGATGGAATTCTGGACTTGTCCAACATCAAACCCAAGGAACCTATTTTCAATCTCTCTAATAGCATTCAAGATGCTAAGAGTAGCACAAATACATCATCAAACCTCAGACCTATCAAGAGACAAACAAAGATTAAAAAACCTTAGATTCCCAAGCCCAAATGTAATTTCACTCCTTTGGGATAACCGATGTATGTTGTCCTAAAGACATTATTGTCAAACAAAATCATCATGTTACAAGACAAATCTAAACCATGGGAACCTAAGATCAAACTAAAATGGTGGAATGATAACCTATACTATGACTATCATCGTAACAAGGGTCACAAAATAATGGAATGCGTGAAACTTGAGAATGTCATTTAGGATCTCATTGATAGTGACACCATAATGGTCAATGGCCATCAATAAAACATTGATCACAAAGTATACAAAGAACCCTTTCCTAAGTATGAGAAAGGAGAATCTTCAAATTCCAAGGGTGGTGGAAAGGTTAATTACACCTATACCAATGATGACAATTTTATAAATATGCTTGAATAGGCTGGTCAGTTGATTAATGTGGTACCATAAAAGGTAAACAAGAATCATAATATTTTAATGCTATGACTTGAGGTCAAGCTAAGGTCACTATCAAAGGAGTTGGTTCATCCTCCTCTTCAAAAAAACCAAACAATAACGACTCAGAACCTTCTAACATCGTGACAAGAAGGAAAACCAAGGTCACTCTGAAAGGAGTTAGCCCATAAAATAACTAACTTTTTAGACATCCAAATCTATCACATCAAAACAAATGTCCTCCTCTTTAGTATAAAATTACAACTTATTCGACTAGTTACAAAGAATGTTAGCACAAATCTCAATCTTTGAGTTGCTAAAAATTTCTCCTACCCACATAGAAATTTAAGAACAAGAAATATTGGCTGCTATTCTACCCAAAGACTTATATGTTGATCAATTCCAATCTATGGTAAGTCATTTGACCTCTCCTCATTATCTATCTTTCTTTGAGGAAGATTAAAAATCATTGAATCATCCTCACAATCAGCCCTTACACATAGAGGTTCTTATTCACAAGCATCGTGTCAACTGCATTTTGATAGATGAAGGCGTTAGTTTAAAAATTTGTACATATAATCTCATCAAATAGTTGGGTTTCCTTGAACATGTTATAGACCCACATAAAAAGATAACCATTAAGGAATATGATGAAGAAGAGTAGTCCTCCAAATGACTAGTAGTGTTGTCAATCAAGGTAGGACCCATTAAAAGAGATGTAACATGCCAAGTCCTTGATTTACCTCTGGCCTACAATATTTTGTTAGGTTTCCCCTTGATACATGACATGTATGTCATCCCTTCTACACATCACAAATGTGTCAAGTTTCCTCACAATGGAGTCAAGGTTACTATTCCAATAGATTCCAATTATTCATGACATACCTTGAGATGATGTATAGATATTCTTTTCCCTCATAATAGGGAAGTTTCTAAAGCACAACAGACTAAAAATCTAAAAGTGGCAATGTAATATTTTGAAAGGAAGCTTAAAATCAAATGTACTGGAATGGATGAGTACAAATTGGAATCATTTCTATATCTTCCTACATCCCCAAGATCATATGGGGAACCATCTAAAGCTATGAGGCCTTATACCTCACATGCCCTAGCCATCCATGATGGTTCTTTTATTCAAATGTAGTGTCTCTCGCTCTGATGAAAAAGAGAAGAAATTTATTTTAGAATGGATTTATAGGGGAGAAGATGAAGACAGAGAGGTCAAATATTGTGAGATATACCCTAAAAAATATGGTAAGGGGTATGAAGTAATAAAAAAAATTATTTATAAAGGGAAGGGTCCTTTAGGCCTAAATGAGACAGGACTCATCAAACCATTTCATGCAGAACTTAGGAATTCAAGAGATAAAACCGGTGTTGATTTTAAAGAAGAAAATTTCCATCCTATAGTCAGTCGAGGAAGGCCTGTATTTGATACAAAAAGTGAGGAAGAAGATGAAATTGAAAAATTAACCCTTCGAAAGGCTATTGCATATCCAAATAGAGAATCTTGATTATCAAGGAGAACCATATCTTCCACGATGGTAGAGAGATCTCTTCAAACCAAATTAACTAGTAGAAGGACCCTTGATAACTCAATATGAGGAGGATTGATAATCTAATATAGAAGAGAATGAGTTGAACCAAGGATCAGATGATAGACACCCTAACTAGGGGAAGTTAGTAACTATAGTACATGTAATGGATCTACCCCACTTAATTGATCCCCATGAAGTACCACTATCAGTACAAGAAAATAAAATGATAAGACCTATGTAAGAGGGTAGACAACAAGAGAGAAATAATCCGGGTGAGGATGAAGAACCTCCCATGACACTTGCACGATACTTAGGTAGCTCTGATGATAACAAGACCAATTCACATGAGTAGAAATAGGACGTACTCTCATATGCTATGATAGATATAAAAGTGGATGTAATACACAGATATGACACTTAGTTTGAACAAGGAGAAAAATAAAATGCAAGGGATACAACAAATCTTTTGGAAAACATCAATTGGAACTTTGGAGGAAATGATGGATCTCTATAATTCCTTCTGCAAACAACTCGTAGGATCTCCAAATTAGTGTTTTAGGATACAAATAGAATAGACAAAGACACTCAGATAATTATAGAAGAACCTGAAAGAGCATCTGAAGATAGAAACTCATACTTGAGAAACAATGACATAAGCCTAAACAATAGAATCCTATCAAGGTCTAGAATCTATTAGGAATAACAGTCCACAATACAACTGAGAGGGGGGGTGAATCAGCTATATGAAAAAATATTAAACTTTAAAATTTAAGCTCAACAATATCAGATCCAATGAACAAAATGAATGCCAACACAATAACACAGTATTTTGGTTACGGGGAAACCCTGTTAAAGGTAAAAACCCCTATGGGAATTAGCACCAACTAATAATGTACTGAGAGTATAGTAGTCCTTGTTAGAAGATATAATCCTATTAGGAGCTTATTGAAACATTACAATACATAGTCCTTGTTAGAGGATAGACCCTGTTAGGAGTCAAGGAACAAAGAGGGATCACTACCCAAGGCTCACTTTCCAAAGAAGGTTAAATCCACCTTCAGAACTCACTAGTTCACAACAAGTGTATATGAAGAAATACACAATCTTTTGAATTATTTTCCAACAACTGTCTTTTCTTGATTAGTTCTAATGAAGTTCAATAGTAACCCTCTACTCTACATGCAATAGACTCAAGCTCAAAGCTTTCACAACCGCTCTATATCACATATATTCCATTCATATCTTTTCCAAAGAAAAGACCTTTCATTTATACCTTATCACTTTTTACCAAGATCAAGTCAGCCCATAAGGCTTTCCTAATTACAAAAAATTATATAAACCCTTGCTAAGATACAAATGATATTTAAAACAAGCTTACAATGATTACATTACAACAATTAAGGACTGACATCCTTGATTTATGCTTTCCAAAAAAAACACACTTCATTCCCCAAGTCGGCTTGAGAATAAGCCATCGCCAAAGCACATGCCATAGATGATGTCACCAATCACTCCATACCTTGCACTAAAAAATGAACATCCATTAGTACCTCTTCCATCATCCTTCAAGTTCACATACCTTGAATCCAATCCCTCTGAAAGATATATCAAGAACTCAGAGGCTAACTCAATCAATTCTCACTATCACAGTCCAGTGACCAGTCTTTACTAAAACAACTATAACTTTGTTAATATGAAATACCTAATGATGCAATCATAGATATAAGATCACAACATCCACCTGAAATCTCATCTAACTTCGCGGTATCTGAAACATCCATACACTTATTGTACACTGTGATTACCAGTCTAGTTCCTTCATAAAAGCAAATGTTGACATCAATGACAAAACAAAAATGACAACAATATGATTGGCCATATATTAACATAGTGATTAAACATATTACATGTCTCAATCACCACCCATGCATTAGCAATATCCAATAATCTCCCCCTTTTCCATTGATGTCAACATATGGGAAAATCCTATCCCAAAGTTATATCAATCCAAAGTCCTTCAACTGAATAATCTCCCCAAACAATAGATATTTTCTCATCAAAACACTCCCCCTTTGATAGCAATGGGAAAGGGTGCCATGAGCCTTCAACTACCTTCACATATAAACTTTCTTCCATGATCAGTCCTCTTGAGGAGTAGATCCCTACATCCAGTCCAAAAAATGATAAGGCTCTGAATACTTCTGGACCGATGCATCTCTGCATCATTTAGTTTTGACTGGGGTGGGCTTGAACCCCTAGCATACCTCTGAGATATTCAAAGGTATCTTTTGAGAGTGGATTTGTGAAGATGTTTGGAATCTTCTCTTCTATACTGATGTATTCTAATTTGATTTCTTTTTGTGCCACCTTGTCTCTCAAGAAGTGATACTTGATAGAAATATGTTTAGTTTTAGAATGCATCACCAGATTCTTTGACATGTTTACTGTACTGGTGTTGTCACAATGAATAACCATAGGCTCTTCAAAATTTATTCCAATGTCTATCAACATTTGTTTCATCCAAATAATCTGAGTGCAGTTTATATCAGCAACAACATAGTTTGATTCAGTAGTAGATTGTGCTATACAATCTTGTTTCTTACTTAGCCAAGAAACTGACTTTTTTCCAATGAAAAATGCACCACCACTAGTAATTTTTCTCTCATCAATATTTCCTACCCAATCAGCATCAGTATAGGCATGAAGTTCAAAGCTATCATTCTTGTTATACCATAAACCATAGTCTATGGTTCCTCTGAGATACCTTAGTATCCTTTTCACAGTAGCTAGATGTGTCTCTTTAGGTTCTACATGATATCTAGCCACAATTCCAATAGCATTAGCAATATCTGATCTGGTATGAGTCAGATATTGTAGCCCTCCAACCATTGATCTATACAAAGTTTGAAAAACACATTTTGATTCATCATCAATTGTTAGCTTGTTTCCAGTCACCATAGGTGTTCCTACTAGTTTACAATCTTCCATACCAAATTTCTTAAGTAATTCTTTGAGATACTTGGTCTGAGAAATGAAAATACCATTCTCATTCAAAGTTATTCGTAGTCCAAGGAAGAATTTCATTTCACCTATCATGGACATCTCAAATTCATTTTCCATTTCCTTAGAAAACTTCTTACATAGATCATCATTACCTCCAAAGATAATGTCGTCCACAAATACTTCAATTATCAGCATTCCATCTTCTATAGTTCTTAAATACAAATTACTATCCGCATTACCTTTTTTGAATGCAAGTCCAAGTAGATACTTGTCCAAACTTGCATACCAAGCCCTAGGAGTTTGCTTCAACCCATATAGGGCTTTCTTCAATTTTTACACCATGTCTTTGCCTTCACATAGAGGAAATCCATTTGGTTGTTCTATGTATACTTCTTCTTCAAGATCTCCATTCAAAAATGCAGATTTAACATCCATCTGATACATTTTGAAGTTTTTGTGTGCATCATAAGATAGGAATAATCTTACTACCTCTATTCTAGCAACAAGAGTAGATGTTTCTTCAAATTCTATGCCTTTGCTATGAGTATCCCTTACACACTAGTCTTGCTTTATTCCTTACAATTGTTCCTTCTTCATCCATTGTGTTTCTAAAGACCCATTTTGTTCCTATAACATTTTTATTTTTAGGTCTTGGAACCAATTCCCATGTATTATTTTTCTTTATCTTATCCAATTCTTCTTTCATGGCATTTATCCAAGATTAATCTTTAAAGGCTTCATTTGTAGTTTTTGGCTCAACTTGAGAAATCAAACAAATTTCTTCTCTAGATTTAGATCTAGTTAACACTCCCTGACTGGTATTGCCAATAATTTGATTTTTAGGATGTTTATTTTTTACATACCTTGGAGTTTTAGGAGTTTTATTATTCTTTCTTGTATCAGCATCACAAGCTTCTTTTTCACTTTCTTCCTCAACAAGTTCTTCTTCTTCGGCAACAATAGTGGTTTCTTTCACTTATGATATCTGATTGTTGTCATACATTCTTTCTTGTATCTGAAATTTCTCATCTATTCTTACGTTGTTACTTTCAACCATCTTCCTTAATCTCAGATTGAAATATTTGTATGCCTTAATTTTAATAGAGCAACCAAGGAAGATCCCTTCATCACTTCTAGCATCAAATTTCCTTATCTCATCATCCCTCTTGATGTAACATTTGCTACCAAAAATTCTAAAATATTTTATAGTAGGAGTATGATCAAACCATAGTTCATAGGGACTCTTACTTGTGACATATCTAATTTGAATTCTATTTAATGTGTATACTTTTGTTCCAATAGCCTCTCTCCAATATACATGAGATACATTTTCTTCAATCAACACTGTCCTGGCAGCATCAAGTATAGTTCTGTTTCTTCGCTCTGCTATCCCATTTTGTTGTGGAGTCCTAGGAGCAAATGTTTGTCTTTTTATCCCATGCTCTTCACAGTATGAATTAAATAAATCTAATGTAAACTCTCCACCTTTGTCTAATCTTAAACACTTAGTTTTCAGTCTTGATTCATTCTCTACTTTTTCTTTAAATAACTTGAATTTGTCAAATGCTTCTGATTTCTCTCTCAAATAAGTAACCCACATCATTCTAGAAAAGTCATCAACAAAGAGTATAAAATACCTTTCACCATTGTATGACTTTGTTCTTGTAGGCCCACATAGATCTATATGTACATGATCCAACTTTCCTTTTTATGTAAATGTTTTTCTTTTATGACTGCTTTTAGTTTTCTTTCCCATAACACATTCTCTACATATAGTGTTAGAAGGTTTCACAATCTTCAGTAGATCTCTTAATGCATTAGCCATACTTTCCTTCACAATGTTATCAAAGTTAACATGACAAAATATTCTATGCCATAACCAGCTATCATCTACCTTCGCAACAAAAGAAGAGGCTCCAAATGTGTTTAGTTCAAATACACTACCTTTAGATCTTAAATTGGTAGCAATCAGTTTTCCTTCCTTGCTTCTGATAAATCATTTACCATTAACAAAACTTAATTGAAATTTTTTATCCATTAACCGTCCAACACTCAAAAAATTGTGTTTCAGTCCTTCAATAAGTAGTACATTGTTTGTATTAGTCTTTTCATCCAGAGTGATGGATCCAACTCCTATGATGGACTTTGGGAGATTGTTCCCAAACCTTACAACACCCCCATCATAATTTACTAATTTAATAAACTTTTTCTTATCACCAGTCATGTGATGAGAACATCCACTGTCAATTATCCATTTAGTTTTCTTGTCAACATGAGATATTAAGGCTTTTTCTTCATGAACAGGTTCATCTTTAATAGAAACAAATCCAATCTCTTCATCATCTAAATCATCATCAAAAATTCCTTCACTAGCATAATAACATTCTTTGTCTCTTCTAATCTTTGCATAATCAGGTTTGTACTTAGGAACTCTTGTAGGACATCTAGATGCAAAATGACCTATCTTATTGCATGAAAAACATTTCAAAGGTAATTTTCCTTCAAATTTTCCCTTACTTATTTTCTCTCTTCTAGCAATCAGTGCAACAAGTTCTTCCATATTATTTTTTCCTTCCATTATCTTCTCCCATTCTTCAGCATACTCACCAAGCTCTTCTTTTAGGTCTTCTTAGCTTGTGCTCAGAAGGGAAGATACTTTCTTGTGTGCGGATGCCCTAAATGAAGATTCAAATTTAGGTGCAGCTTCTCCTAATTTCATAGCTTCAAAGGTAGTTAACTTTGCAATCAACATCTCTTTGCTAAAGTTTGGAGTCAGGGGTATAGTTTCTTGAATTGACGTTGCCTTGAATTTGTATGTAGGAGTTAGAGATCTCAGAATCTTTGCAATAACTTCATCTTCATCATAAGTGCCTCCACAATTTTTGATTCCAACTACAACGTCTGTAACTCTTTGAACATAGGCTCTAATGCTTTCATCTTCATTCATTTGCAGCCTTTCCATCTTTGTCTTCTAGTTTTGTATTTTTGCTTGTTTGGTATACTTGTCTCCTGTTAGATTTGACAAACGCAAATCATCCCAAGAACACCTGCATGCAAGACTGTCACAAAGAAGAAGCAAAAAGATAGAAAGCTATGGCGGCCAAAAGGCCAGAGACAGGAAAATCATTGTGATAGAAAAAAGCTTCTATTAACCAAAATGAAATTACAAGACAATCTCCTCATTGAAATGAAAGAAGTGAATCTTTATAAAAGGAAACACGAAACCCTAAAGGCTAAAACCCTAAAGAATTATAAAGCGCCTAAGTGAAACTTAAGCCTAGAGTATGATAAACTAATAATTAAATGATTTAATTATTAGCTAACATAAGACTACTCTAACACCCCCACTTAAGTGTAATTTAGGGAGAAGCAAAAAAAGCTAAACTACTGCAGAAAGCAGGAAAGATGGGTCCCGGCAACTAGGCCTGATCAGGTACCCAAACATAAAGCAAAAGATGTCCTAGAGAAAGGAACAAGAAGAGAGCAAGAAACTCCTCTGAAGCATGTCTGAAAACTCTGTCAGAAGATACTGCTGGAACCCCCACTGAAGTGCATGACCAGGTAGAGAAGACAAGTGTCTGAAGAGCTGATCAATCGAAGAGGTGACCTCCAAAAAAGGAATGAATGAGTGTCTATATAGTAGATGATCCATCTCACCGAAATGCATAGGTGCCTAGCCACTGCATCCGCCTAGTACATAGGAACAAAAACTAAATACGTAGATCACTCAACCGAACCAAGGAAGCAATAGAACCAACAGGTGAACCCCCCCATAATGCTGAACGGGGAGAGGTGACAGGAACACTGAAATGCGATGCCAAAAATAGCTGCAGAAGAAGAACCAGGAACACCAACAGTGCAACAGAAGCACACACACAGGATAAAGGGCGGTGTCATAGACACAGTCTACATGGGCTAATGTCGTGGAAGGTACGCTCACTTGACAAGAGTGGATGCGCCTATAGTGGCAAATGCATCAGAATCCCCCCATGGCACTTTATAACTGAGTGCGAATACTAAAACTGAACCAGGTGAAAAAGATCCCAAAAATGCAGAAGAGGGCACTTTATCTCAATGCGTTTACAGAACAAAGATACATCAGAAAGAGCATGCAAGCTCAGAAGTCAGAAAGAAGAGTGCACTAAGAAACCAGAAGAAGAGATCCCCGGACCTGTAGAACCAAGCACACCACCAGAGGGCATAAACTGCATAACTCGGAGGAGTGAAAACCTAGAGCAGAATCTAGAAGAAATACCTCTGCCACTGAATAGTACACAGAAACAGCTTTCTGACGATATCTCGTTTGCCGAAAAAGGAGTCCGGATGAGCCAGATATGACTCCCGGAAGGCAAAAAAAGACATCAGACTTCAACAGAAAAAAACACTATTGAAACGGCAGAACCCAAAACCCTAACCTCCATCATCGGAAAGATCTCGGAAAGAGCTTTCCGACGATATAAAGAAGTCAGAAAAAGACCCCCGTATGCTCCTTGTAGAGCGAAAAAGGCCCAGGTACCCCCAAAAAGGCCAAAAAAGAGCCCCAGGGGCTAAAAAAAATAGGCCCTTGGGCGCATGGCGCGCTCCGGGGGCTGGGCTGCAGCCCCTGGTCGGTCATATGACCGCGCGGCTGGGAAATGAGCCCGCGGGGGCTGAAACGGGCCGCCATCGGCCGCGGGGGCCAGCGGAGCGGCGGTGGGCCGGGCCGGCGGAGCAGAGGGCGCGGGCGGCGGGGCCGAGGGCGGCGCTGGTGCCGGTGGTGGGCGGGGCCGGCGGAGCGGAGGGCGCGGGCGGCGGGGCCGAGGGCGGTGGAGGCCGCAGGGAGGTGCTGCAGCGGAGGGGGCCGCGGCTGCGGTGGCTGCGGGGCGGCGCGGGGGTGGCCGCTGGGCGGCGGCCCCAAAATATAATTTTTTAAAAAAAAAATCGCCGTGTACCCACCTCAGAGTGCGTGCCAGGGCCGTACGGCCCTGGTATGCAAAATTTTTTTGCCTCAGATGCCACTGTGTCCAAAATGGACAAGTTTTATATGGATTTAGGGGTTCTTGGGCCTTCCGGACACAATGGTGGTGTCCGTTTTTGCCCAAGGTGAGCCAAATTTCGGCTCCCCCCAGATCCACAAAAAAAACTTCTGAAACCCTCTGTGCTTCAATAAAACTCGAACAGCGAACAACAGGAGAGCTCTGATACCATGTTAGATTTGACAAACGCAAATCATCCCAAGAACACCTGCATGCAAGACTGTCACAAAGAAGAAGCAAAAAGACAGAAAGCTATGGCGGCCAAAAGGCCAGAGACAGGAAAATCATTGTGATAGAAAAAAGCTTCTATTAACCAAAATGAAATTACAATACAATCTCCTCATTGAAATGAAAGAAGTGAATCCTTATAAAAGGAAACACGAAACCCTAAAGGCTAAAACCCTAAAGAATTATAAAGCGCCTAAGTGAAACTTAAGCCTAGAGTATGATAAACTAATAATTAAATGATTTAATTATTAGCTAACATAAGACTACTCTAACATCTCCTTCATAGCTTGCCTCTAGTCTATTTCAAATATCATGTGCAGAATCTAGGTCTTTGATTTAAGTAAACTCACCCTCAGATAGTGCACTGATCAATGCTTCTCTTGAGACCATATTGCATGAAAATAACTTCTTTTCATTCTCATCAGTTGTTTCCAAGTCATTCTCAGCCTTCAGAGATTCCTTCTTCTTCACAATCATCCAGTAGTCTATGCCCATACATAGCAAATGTGTTCGCATCTTTTTTTTCCAACTGTCAAAGTTTTCAAGATCAAACTTAGGACTTTCTTTCCTATAGAATGCCATCTCCAAGATCACCTCAAGCTGTTAAGCTTTCTCTCTGAGGACCATAAGCTCTGATACCAATTTTTAGGAATAACAGTCCACAATACAACTGAGAGGGGGGGTGAATCATTTGTATGAAAGAATATTAAAATTTAAACTTTAAGCTCAACAATATTAGATCCAATGAACACAATGAATTCTAACACAATAAAACATTATTTTGGTTATGGGGAAACCCTCTTAAAGGTAAAAACCCCGGTGGGAATTAGCACCCAATAATGATGTACTGAGAGTATAGTAATCCTTGTTAGAAGATATAGCCTTGTTAGGAGCTTATTGAAACGTTACAGCACATAGTCCTTGTTAGAGGACAGACCCTATTGGGAGTCAAGGAACAAAGAGGGCTCACTACCCAAGGCTCACTAAAGGTTGAATCCACCTTCAGAACTCACTAGTTCGCAACAGGTGTATATGAAGAAATACACAATCTTTTGAACTATTTGCCAGCAACTATATTTTCTTGATCAATTCCAATGAAGTTCACTAGTAAACCTCTACTCTACATGAAGTAGACTCAAGCTCGTAGCTTTCAAAACCTCTCTATGTCCCATATATTCCATCCATATCTTTTGCAAAGAAAATACCTTTCATTTATACCTTATCACATTTTACCAAGATCAAGTCAACCCATAAGGCTTTCCTAATTACAAAAAATTACATAAACCCTTGCTAAGATACACACAGTATCTAAATTTTTTTTACAATGATTACATTACAACAATTAAGGACCAACATCCTTGATTTATGCTTGCCAAATAAAACACATGCTTCATTCCCTGAGTTAGCTTCAGAATAAGCCATCGCTAGAGCACACGCCATAAATGACATCACCAATCACTCTGTACCTTGCACTGACCAATGAACATCCATAAGTACCTCTTCCATCATCTTTCAAGTTCACATACCTGGAATCCAATCCCTCTGAAAGATATATCAAAAACTCAGAGGCTAACTCAGTCAATTCTCACTGTCACAGTCCAGTAACCAGTCTTTACCAAAACAACTGTAACTTTCTTAATATGAAATACTTAATGATGCAATCACAAATATAAGATCACAACATCCACCTAAACTCTCATCTAACTTCATAGCATTTGAAACATCCATACACTTACTATACACTATGATTACCAGTCTGGTTCCTTCATAAAAGCATATGTTGACATCAGTGCTAAAACACAAATGAAAAGAGTATGATTGGCCATTTAGTAACATAGTGATTAAACATATTACATGTCTCAATCACCACCCATTCATTAGCAATATCCAACAAAATCAAGATAATCCCTCTCATAACATGGATTCATAAAATAAATGAGTGAGATGTTAGGGAAACACGAGGAGGGAATCTAAGTCCCAAAAATGGACCAAATGAGTTAGGTTCACATATAGGCAACACAAGTTTTGATGAAAACCTTGAGATTAATTCCGATCTAAACACTCTATCACAAAGTAATGTTCTAGATCTTGACTTACCAGTTGTGATTTATGATGAACATATTGTGAATTCCTTGGAACCATCCAACGAACTATCTCTCATGAATTTCAAGCTAATTGAATGTCCATAATAAAATGAGCCACTTGATCTCCCTACCTTTCATATTGAATATTCATTGGCTTATTATCTTAACTCTATTGAACCCTTGAACTCTTCCATCAGTGAACCTAGTGTGAATTTGACATAGGAGGATATCAAGTACCTTAGTCTCAAAATAAAATGAAAAATAATAAGCATTCTAATGGTGAAAACCACATTGTAGCAGTATTAGAACAAAAAAATATAAAAAGAAAAGATGGATCTAAAGGAAAAAACCTTATTGAGGCACCTAAATATGGGGTACTTGATATTTTTCCTAGTAATTTCCAAGAAAGATCATCAGTATCAATTGAGCCTACACATACAATCAATATGGGAATGAAAAAAATCCTCAAATCATAAACCTAGCACAATCTCTCTCAGAGGATGAGAAACAATGATTCATAGACTTCTTGAGAGAAAATAAAATTAACTTCACATGGACATATTCAGATATTCTGGGGTTGGATCAAGACCTGAAAATGCATCACTTATCCATTACACCTAGTGTCAAACTTGTCAAGAAGAAACCAAGAAAAATACATCCTCATATTGCATTATTAATCAAAGTTGAATTGGAAAAATTGTTGAAGGTTGGATCCATCTGAGCTATTGATTATGAAAAATGGATTTCAAACATTGTGCATGTATCCAAACAAGACAAGTCAATTTGAGTGTGCACAGACTTTAGAGATTGATAGGGAGGCTGGATGAGCCAATCACAAGCTCATGCCTAGGTCTCACAAGTAACCTTGAGGCATTATCTCCTAACACCTAATGACCTATAGGATCCCCTTTTTGTGGCTTGATCCCCTATTCTATTAACCAACCCAACTATCATGTAGTAACTACCAAGACTATCTAACTTCTTGGTTCTCTTCTTCCTTCACATACACACTAACCCTTAATGTCATCTAAGGGCTCACCACCTCCAATACTAACATAGAATCTTGTAAAGGTGAGGAGGTTCTCAAACATGTATTATTATTTTTCATTTATAGGTCTTGAAGCTCTAACTTCATGTATCTTCCTTACCGATCTCATGGATCCTTCACAAAATAGGGCTACAAGGAAGAGCCCCAATTAGGCCTCCTATTCCAGGAAAATAGGAATTTTCTCCCAAATTATATCAAAGAACCCTACAACTTGATTATGGATTCTTGTTTCAATAACCAACCTCTCAAGGATTTTTAAGGTTTTAGGGTTCCACCCTTCTGTACAATCCCCTAACTAAAAATATGTGTTTTTGTGAGGGTTTTAGGGCTTCTATGATTGCATGACTTGTCTACAAGTCTTGGGTAACCAAATAGATTTGTTAGACCCTCTCCTCTTGAAAAGTTTTTGGAAATTACATTTTCTTTGACCTCCAATTACTAATTTGTGGTTGTATGCACACCTCTGCAAGTAATCATTGTCGTGGCTCAGTCTTTCCTATTCAGACTCACCATAGGGTCACCAAGGCCAAGAAATTTAAATTGCTTCCCAATATTTTTAGGGCCCATGCTCCTTTACAATATATATACATGGAGTCTAATAACTATCTCCAAGAGGCTATACAGATTTAATGGTGGGATAGTGAGTTGGTTCTCCATTTCACCCTCCTTCCTGGTTTGATCCAGTGAATAGGGATAATGAAAATATTTAATATAGAACAAAGAAACAAACAAGAACTCCTAATATAATGACACATAACACAAGGAAATACACTAATATAATATCTACATTAATTTTATTTCATAACTCAATCCAAAACATTCTTTGCAATTCACTGATCACAAAGACATACACAAAAGCTTATACATTGTCAACTCTCCAAAATTAAAGATCCGTACATATGATTCTCCAACCTCAGGATTTGGTCCAAAACTAACTTCAATAATCTAATTTTTGTCTTATTTTTTGATTAGGGCACTCCTAGGTCTTCTTAGGATGTTTGGACAATCTTATTCGAGTAACTTTGAAAAGTTGCAAAAGTTGCTAAGCAACTTTTTGTAATATTTTAATAACTTTTTCAATTTCTAAAATCCATGACTTTGGCTAAGTCCTTGATAGACCTAGACTCCATGCTAGGTTCTAATATGACTTCTAACACATCCTAGACCCAATGAAATCACCATAAAATCATCTAACACCAAATAACCAAATAAGAGACTCTAACCCTTAAGCCTCAGAGATTAATAATACCTAAGACATACAACCTATTTAGACCTCTCATCCCTATTGGATTACACACTGTGGTCAACATGACCTTAGTGAAAAATCACACATTTGAAAGATGTCTTAAAAACCAAAATAGGATGGACTGGATCAATGAAACCTTGGGTGCGCCTTCACCATTCTCCCCCTCTACACAAAGAGTAGCTAAGGTATAGTAGGGGATATAAGAGAAGGATCAATACCCAACTATTTGAGGTTTCTCTCCTCCACCCAAGTAGCTTCAGATTTAGGGTAGTCCTTCCATTGTACCAAGTGTTCCACGTATACCTTGTGTCTAGTTTTCTTCTTCACTCTAGACTCCAAGATCCTCTTTGCTTGAGGCTTGGTCTTAGGAGGTATGACTACTATTTTGACATCTAAAAGTGCCTCCTGGTTATTTTGATTGATCTTAGACAATGGTCCCTTGTACTTGACTAGGTCTACAATATAAAAGACTGGTGAGATGGTTAGATCTAGAGGAAGGTCCACTTTGTATGCATTGGTTCCATACTTGGCCAAAATCTTACATGGTCCTACCCTCTTCATCTACAACTTAGTAGGTACTCCCTTCTATAATCTAGAATTATTCAGATAAATGCTAGCATAGTCACCTACTAAAAATTGGACATCTTTTCTCCTTTCATCCACCTTGGCTTTGAGCTTTTGAGTTGCTTCTTCTAGGGTCTTCTTGAATTTCTCTTGGATTTCCTTCATATTTTAGGGGAAGTCCTTAGCATGATCCCTCCTATATTTCATGATCCCTAGATCTCTGAGTTCATTAACTCCTCTTGGGTGCATCCCATACACTATTTGAAAAGGGATTTTTCCAGTGGTTTTGTTCACACTATCATTATAGGAATACTCTACATGAGGGAGGGCTAAGTCCCATGTTTGTCCATACTCTTTGGTTAGGCACCTGAGTAAGTTACCTAACACCTTGTTGATCACTTCAGTTTGACCATTTGTTTGGGGATGGTAAGCTGAACGAAAAGATAAGTTAGTATCCAATCTTCTCCATAGATTCTTCCAAAAATGGCCCATGAACTTAGCATCCCTATCTGACACAATTCTAAGAGAAAGTCCATGGATCCTCAAAATATCCTTAAAAAAGAGATAAGCTATCTGGCTAGCATCATGGGATGTCTTTCAATGGATAAAGTGACTTAGTTTACTAACCTATCTATCACCACATAGATGTTATCCAACCTTGTCTTGGTCTTAGGAAGCCCCACTATGAAGTCTATGTTGATGCACTCCCATGGACTATTGGGAATGGGTAAAGGCTGGTATAGGCCTATATTTCTTGCCACTCCTTTGGCTTTCATGCATACAACACATTGTTCCACATATCTCCTAACATCCCTAGGTAGTTTAAGCCAATAGTAAAACCTTTGAGTAACTCCATGGTCTTGTTGATGCCAAAATGACCACTAAGACTCCCATTATGATTCTCCTGAATGAGATTTTCTCTCATTGACCCTATTGGTTCTTCAAAATGGACTTTATGCTTATGAAAATAACCAATACATCCACAAATAGATTATAAGGAATGGTTAATTCCAAGTATGAATATCTAGGATGAATGGACCAACTATAGGGACAAGACTGCCCTCTTCACTTTTGGCTTTGCAAAACCAAGGAGGGTGCTTCCAGTTCAGTAAAATAAACCTCACTTTTACAACTCAAACTAAATTCAATATAACAGATAAATAGTAAGAAAATACTAAATGATAACCAGTCATTTATTGATTCTCCATTACCACTTGATAGGATACAACTTGTAGGTCATAGTACCTCAAAGATATTTTGACAAATTGATATCAATAATAGGAATATAACCAAACTCTATTTAGCACTTGTTATTGAAAAATTAACTCATTTATGGCCAGTGCCTTATCCATTGGGAAATAATTTTTTGCAAAGTAAGAAATACAGAAACTAATCAAAGTTATTGATTCAGGATCCCTTTAACACCACCACCTTATGATGATATTGATACAAATATCTCTGGACTCACACTACTTATAGGAATCCCTATGCAAAACCAAAAGAATTTATGTTCTATCCAAAGCTATTTAATTTGATCCTAGATCAAAGCAGAGGAATAACAATATATGCATAGAAGAACTCTATGTAATGAATTTGAAAACTCATAACTCAAAGAAGTAATACATAAAGGAGAGATACAAACCCTAGATTTTGTATTCAAATATATTGAATCATGTTTCATGTATACATTGTGCTTTTTAAATCACAAACCACTTCAATAATGGCTAAGAACCATAAATTTTGCTATTTCTCATAACAACATAACCTAATACAATATGCTATACCCTAGACTCAAAACTTGCAAGAAAAAAGTATTCAAGTTTCGGTCCTTCGAAATGATCTTGGAAATCCTTTTATAGAAATAAGGATTGTAACAAGCTACAAATCATTTAGGAAAAGACAAAAAGTTACATCATATGAGACAAAAGTTAGTAAGTACAAAATAGCTATTCTATTGCACTTTTACAAAATTATTCACTGATTTGTGAGCCAAGATTTTGCAACAGTTTCCAAAAATAGTTATATCTTTTCCAAGTGTTGCCTTTGTACTTACTCTTCCATACAAAATTATCCATGTAGTTTTCTTTGTTTAAGGAGCTGGGGAGGTGCCACCTATTGTAGTCTCAATGGGTGTATGTTATGTCTTTGCTTCTGCCAAGGAGTGTGTATCTTCCCAAGACTTGTACATTTCTTCACTGGGCCAAGAGAAAGTAACTACCTCATATCTCTTCTCTACCAAAACATCCCAACCAACCTTTACTTGTTTAACTTCTTTATTAAGGAATCCAACTTGTATCATAGAATTTTCCAAAACTTCAATTGTTTGGACAAAAAGGATGTTGTCTACATTTAAAATGCTACTTATTTTGATTGAAAACTCATGAGCTAGTTGTCCTAGCCATACCTTTTTGTCTTTTATATCTCCATTCTTTTTTAAAAGACTAGGAAACTTTTAAAAATAAGCCCAATAATGTCTTCCCCTCAATACTGATGCCTTTCTTTTCACATTCTCCCTTTTGACTGCAAACTCAAACAAGTTTTTACCTAACTTGTGAGTATTTTTTATTTGTTCATATACAACTTGTTAAGCTTTATTTAAAGAATAAAAGAATTTTATTCTATCCTTTCTAGCAACCCACCTATCCAAAATTAGGTCCACAGTGGCAACAACATCCTTTAAAGAATTCAAAATTTATATCAATTCTTCCCCGCTCTGGTAAATCCCTTTTGGATCAATACCCTTAGCAAACTAAAAAATTGTATCTCTTATTTTGTCCTCTTATTTCATATGGACTTCTAACTTTCTTTCATTAAATAATTGTCTCTCACTTTTTGTTCTTTTACCCTTCTCAGTAACTACCCTTCTAACATCTTCCAACATTTCTCTCTCAATTGTATAGGCACCTGAATTTGTCCTTGTTCTCTCAACTACCTTCTCAATTCTGCTATTATTTTATCCTTCTCACTGATCTCCTTTTTCATCTCACCATAAGCCTTCAAAATTGTCTCAAGTTTTAATGTCATATCCTCCTTCTCTTTAGCTTGCCTCTCTGCTACCTTCATACTAAGTTTAGAAATTTCTAGGGCCATTCCTGAAGCTTCAACGCTTGAAGTTTCACTGACTCTTGTCACTAGGAGACTTCCTGAGAGATCACTTCTGACAATCTGTTTCCCCTTGTCTCCTTCATATTTTCTTAGAGACCACATGACCAAATCTTAGTGGTCATCACTAAAAGTGACACCTTTAATAGCCTTTTGTGCTTCTTGTTTGGTCTTGTGCACTGGTGTGACCTACTTCCTAACATCATCTACAACAATTTCATCAATAATATCCCATTGAGGGAGGATGAGAACTCCTGCATTTCTTACCAGCTCTCTCCCCTATTTTGGAGTAACCTTTTCAAATCTCTCCATCATCTCCTTCCTTACCTCATCCTCAATGATAGTAACATCTTTTTGTGGATTTTACTTCCACATCTTCTCACAAGTTTCCTTGAACTAACTTATATGAGTTCACCATAAAATCTGCATAAAAGCCCTAGCCTTGACAAAGGCATCATCTGCAAGCAAATCATCACAAGATTTCTTGGTGATGGGGTCTAATTCCTTCCCAGCCAACTCCCGAATAGTTAAATCCAATTCTACATCTTTGGGAGTCTCAAGGACTCCTTCATTGATCTCCTCATAGGTCATGAACATTTGACCTAAGCTCCCCATTCTTTTCAACTACTCACTCACCTCTTATTGATCAACAAGGTTAAGTGGTGAATGAGTGGAAGAATAACATTCCTCACTATGTTGTGGTCTTTCTTCTATCATCTATCTTTTGGGGAGGTTGGGAATCAGATTCAATGTCTATAGGCTTATTCTCTGGTGATACATGGGAATCCCTTGTTTGTTCTTACATTTCTACTCCTCTGGAAGAGGAAGCGATATCTTTTGTTAAAATAAATGAGGGGGGTGAATCAATTATCCATAGTCACAAATCAAAATGAATAATCCAAAACAATTTACTTAAACTTCTACAGCTTGGTAATAGAAAATACTATACTGTCTGTGCTTTTACCAATTATGAGTCAATAACATATAATGATTACTGATCAAATCCAACATGCAATATATAAATTATGATAACAAACAATCACCATAATGAACACATAACACAAAATATTTCATGTGGAAAACTTGTGAAGGGAAAAACCACTTGGGAATGACAACCCAAAATTGTTCACTCTTCTGAAGTGAGGTCAGTGAAGACCCAACCCTGTTAAAGGTTACAAACACACTATGAGGTGTGACCTTGTTAGAGGATTTTAGACCAAACATTATCATCCAACCAGCATTCACTATGGGGTTGATAGGATAATAATGTTCATTCTATGAATGATACATATAAGACTTTCCTAGTCCACTTTGTTAAGAGATTTGTTGGTATACAATGGTTAAACTATAATAGTAGGTGATATGATTACAATACAACTTCAATTACAGATGTTTAGATCTATATTATGCTCATTTAAATCCTCTAATCAATATATCAATTTTGTATCAACAATAATCAATGACTTACAGTCACTCGATAATAGCTTTCTAACACTCGGTAAACTTTGGAGTTTGGTTCTACTTAACCAGTTTGATCAGGCATACATGAAACTTGTTCATGCGATAATTATGCAGTCTCCTTATTCTGACATAAGTTTCATAATGAAACTCTAGTCTCTTAAATAGATAATTAAACCATTTTCTTCTCCTCCAATAGATTTTTTCGCTTAACCTTTCTCAGCTGATGTGTTAGTAACACATTTTTATTCCATCCTTTAGATCTTCCTTGAATTTTGTTAGCCATCGATCTTCATAACAAACTTTATCTCCATCTCTGATTTTGAGGTACTTTATAGCTCATCAATTTTTATTGGCTAAACTAATCATTTAGTTCCTTTCTCTTTCTCAGTTAACAAAAAAATGTGTCGGTGAACACAAGCTCAGTTTATACTATGCTCGGTATACACTACACTGCTCGGTCTATACTGTGATGCTTCATCAACTGACCACACTACCTTGTGGCTTTTATCTCTTTTCCTCATCATAGATGAATGAAACATAATCAAGTCAATAATAGAAGGTCATAGACTCATTAGCAAGTTATCCAATGTATTCCTTATCCTCATCTGTCATATACATCTTCCTCATGTAGATATTTTTGTTCTTCATCTCTCTTACTCCTTTTCTATAGATATTTAGGTATGTAACTTACAAGATAAGTGCTGTCAAACTAGTTGACATTAATGCCAACATATTACTTATTTAATCATATTACATATCTAATCAGCAACTCAATGATCTCTAATCACAGATCTTCAATTAGGTTATAAATCAGTTGTAGTTCATCAATCTCTACCTTTGGCATTGATGGAAACTCAAGTAATATAAAATATACCATACACATACCAAACATGTATTCTACAACTCTGTGAACAAATTCTATACAAGCTCTCCCTAGCTTAATATGTTTAATCACTATGTTACTTAGCAACATTATCAATGCAACTTTGACATTCTACAGATATGATCTTTTCAGCTCTTGGATTCCTTCTTCTGTTCTCAGTAACTGATCTTTAGTGCTCTCCCTTTCTTTCAGTTTGTCTCTCCCTTTGACAACAATGGAAAAGAAACAAATAAACATATAGCTTTGTAGTATCCATGTAACTCTCTGTTGTTTGGTGCATACTCTATATCTTTGTATACTGATATGCCAATCTGTTCCAGTTCTCTAAACTTTTCACAACCTTAGACATGATCCAAAGTGTGAACTATGTTGCATCAACATGTATGATCTTTTGATTAGATTAGGCTGATGCAACATCTAGTTCACATTAGTGACCGATAGACAGGGGATGAACCTCAAGTCTAGTCCTCAAGTATTCAAATGTATCCTTTGGTAGAGGCTTTGTAAAGATGTCTGCAAGTTATTCTTTAGATGTAACAAATTCTTGCTTAACTTGCTTCTCTTGTACTTGTTCTCTTAAGTAGTGATACATAATAGATATATGCTTTATTTTAGAATGCATCATTAGATTCCTTGAAATTTTTATTGCACTGGTGTTGTCACAATATATAATCACTGGCTCAGTGATTACCTCATTCATACCTTCCAAAACTTGCTTAATATATGCAATATTTGAACAATTTGTAGCAGTAGCAACATACTCTGCTTCAGCAATAGATTGAGAAATGCAAGCCTACTTCTTACTTGTCCATGCAACAAGTCTTTCACCAAAGAAAAATGCTCCTCTGGTGGTATTCTTTCTATCATCCACATTTCCAGCCCAATCAGAATCGGTATAGACTTTGAGTTCAAATTTTCCTTCCTTAGGATACCATAATCCATAATCTTCTGGTTTCTTCAGGTATCTTAATATTCTCTTTGTAGCAACCATGTGTGACTCCCTAGGATTAATAGAAAATCTTGTAACAATTCCTACAACATGTGCTATGTCTGGTCTACTATGCACTACATAAATTAACTTACCAATCATAGATCAATACAGTGTCTAGTTCACCTCTTTAGTTTCATCTTCCTTAGTCAATTTACATCCAGTAGCCATCAGTGTTTCCACAGGTTTAGCATCGTCCATGCCAAATGTCTTCAATACTTCCTTGATATATTTGGATTGTGTGATGAATATCCCATCACTCTTATAAATCACTTGTAGTCCTAGAAAGAACTTAATCTCTCCAAACATAGACATTTCAAATTCACTTCTCATTTCATCATTAAATGACTTAAAAATTTGATCTTGACCTTCAAAAATAATGTCATCCACAAATATTTCAGCAA
Organism: Chamaecyparis obtusa; assembly: GCA_027943335.1. Taxonomy (NCBI): domain Eukaryota; kingdom Viridiplantae; phylum Streptophyta; class Pinopsida; order Cupressales; family Cupressaceae; genus Chamaecyparis; species Chamaecyparis obtusa. The sequence continues at coordinate 835,492 of BSBK01009712.1, forward strand.
TAAGAATAGTATCACCAGTATCTCCTTTCATATACAAATTGTTGTTCTCACTTGTTCTAATAAATCCAATACTTAACAAATAAGTATGCAGCCTCTCATACAAGGCTATCGATTCTTGCTTCAAACCATATAAGGCTTTATTTAATCTACATACCATATCTTTCTTTTCTGGATCAATGAACCCTTTTGGTTGTTCTATGTAGACTTCTTCTTCAAGTATTCCATTCAAAAATGCTAACTTGACATCCATTTGGTACACTTTAAACTTTTTGTGTGCAACATATGCAAGTAGCATATGCATATGTGTGTGGAGAAGCCTATTGGTAACCCTTCTTTCCCTGAGCGGATTTTGCTGTTAATTTATGATTTTTTTAAGGCTAGGACTATAGGGAAAGAAATTAAGAATAGGAAGGTGGGAAAGGAGGGTAAAGATGAGGAGGTTGAGTCAGGAGAAGAGTATATCCCATCCAATACTGAGGACAACCAAGAGATGCATTTGAACACAGATGAGGATGCTACCCCACAAACCAAAAAGGGGAAAAAAAAAAATGGAGAAAAAGGAGACTCCCAAACCTAAACAGAGCATTGAGATCTCATCTTATAGAGATTACAATGAGAGGGTGGAGGGCATGGATATAGAGGGTGACAAAGATAATGAGGAGGAAGATACCTTTTGCAAAGAAGAGGAAAATAAGGAGAGGAAGGGGGGAAAGAGAACCAATACTATTAAGATGCCCACTGACAGAGAGGAGGTTTCTACTGACAAACCTTTCAGGAGGTTGAAAGAAGGGAAGGATATTGAAGAAGAACCCAAGGAGGAAAGGCAAGAGGAGGGGAAGGATAACGATGAGGAAGAGGAGAATCAGGGGAGAGGGGATGAGAATGAGTAGGGTTTTGAAGATTATGGGTCTGGCCATTACACTTGCAAGATTTTAGGCAAAGAGAAGAATGTGGTTTGGAGGAATTTTTATAATGTCTTTGTGAGGATGGGTCTCAAGAGAGAGATGATGAAAACTCTGGTTAAGGAGAATAAGGAGGGAAAAATTCAAATGGAGGAGCTTATTGATCCTGCCTTGGTCATTTTGAGTGACATCACTAAGGAGAACCCTCAAATGGATGTGCTTAATAATGCTAAGAATAGTGTAATTGATAGCTATAGAACCACTAAATGGACTTATCATGAAATCTAGGAGCTTAAATACAGTGTGGGTAGACTGGAGAGGGACAATTGTAGCAATAAGAATAGGAATACCAAGGAGGAGAAGGATATGGAAAATAGAGTGGAGGAAGTGAAGAGGAGAGTTCAGAGCATGGAGGGCACCTTGCAAAAAATCATTGAGAAAACCTATAATATTCTTAAAGCTTCTAACAACAACATAAAGGTGTTGATTAACAAAATTGAGGAACATAGGGGTAGTAAGGAGGAAGACCAATCTCCAAATAGTAGCAAAGATAAGTCTCTTGAGGAAGCACCAAGGAAGAGGACCAGATCTAGCACAATGAAAAAGGACACTCAGGAACCTGATAAAGATCTTTCAGACCTTAAGGAGGTGGCTGGAAGGGTGTTAGAGCTGGAGATTCGTGCTACAGAGATTCTCAGAGAAATTGCCTGAGCTGTTCTCCTAGCTTTGGGCCTATCTTGGTTTTTTGTTCTGCTTCCTTGTTTTCCTTTTCTAGCTTTATCTTGCTTGCTGGTGGGAGGTTGTGTTTTAGCCTATGGCTATTTTGTTGTTGATACTTTAAACACTTTATCTATGTTAAAATTTTATTTCTGTAAGGGTTTTAGGGCCCCTTCAAAACCTGTTCTCCATAATCAAAAACATTATGACTCCTAATCTAGCAACAGGTGCAAGTGTTTCACCATAATCAATTCCTTCCTCCTATGCATATCCCTTGCATACCAATCTAGCTTTATTTCTTGTTACCTCTCCATTTTCATTTTGCTCATTTCTGAATATCCACTTAGTACCGATAACATTCTTATCTTTAGGTCTGGGTACTAAGGTCCAGGTTTTGTTCTTCTCTATCTATTCTATTTCCTCTTTCAATGCATTAACCCATTCATCATTTTCTAATGCAACTTTTACATTTTTTGATTCATATTCACAAACTAGACATGTGCCTTGTCTTTTCTTACTCCTTGTTTGCATGCCAGCTTATCTATCTCTAATGATTTGTGTCTCAGGATGATGTCTTCTGACAAAACTTGCCAGTATTTGATTTCTTCTTTCTTGTTCATCCTATGTAGGTTCATTTGCTTTCTTGATAGGTCCTTCCTGCTTGTTGGTTTCTCTTTTCTGTTCCTCGGTATTGTTTTCCTACTAATCGGTTGTCATAGTCTGTGGCTTTGGTAGATACTCAGGTTGTTCAATGTAAGTGAATCTACCATAGTCTTTCGGTTCCTTTTTGCTTTCCTCTGCATTCTTATCATCAAACTCATCAAATCGAACATTAGTATTTTCAATCATTTTATTAGTAACTCTATTCAGACACTTGTATGCTTTACTTTTACTAGAATATCCTAGAAATATCCCTTCATCACCTTTTGAGTCAAACTTTCCATTTCTTTCATCTTTCAGAATAAAATATTTGCTTCCAAAAATCCTAAAATAACTTACAGTTGGTTTGTGTCCAAACCATAACTCATAGGGTGTCTTATTAGTGTCCTTTAGTTGTACTCGGTTTATCACATAAACAATAGTACTAACAGCTTCTCTCCAGTATGTTCAAGAAACATTCTTTTCTATCATTAATGTCCTTGCGCAGTCAACAATTGACCTACTCCTCCTTTTAGGAATGTCATTCTATTGGGGTTTCCTCAGTACAGAGACCTATCTTTTAATACCATGCTTGTTACAAAAATTAGTAAATTCATCAGAGATAAATTCACCTCCTCTATTATATCTTAAGCACTTCAATTCTTTACCAATCTCTTTTTCTACTTTTTCTTTATACCACTTGAACTTCTTGAATGCCTGTGATTTTTCTTTTAAAAACATGATAGTCATCAACCTAGTATAATCATCAACAAAAAGAATAAAGTATCTATCTCCATAATAACTCTGAGTTCTCATAGGACCACATAGGTTAGTATGAACCAACTCAAATATTTACTTTTTTGAATAATCTTTTCTTTTGAAACTAGATTTATTCATTTTACCTTTTTGACATTCATGACACATAACATGATTAGGATTTGACAAGTTAGGTAGACCTCTAACTCTTCTTTTTACTTATCTTAATCATGTTATCAAAATTCACATGGCATAACCTTTTATGCCACAACCATGCATCTTCATCTTTCATCATCAAACAAGAAGATTGATCATTATCAAGATAAAAGAAATTACCTCTGGATTGTGTACCAGTTCCAACAAATCTTCCTCAATCATCAAATATCTTCACCTTTTTTCTATCAAAAGAAACTCAGTGGCTTGAATTGTTCAGTTGTGCCACACCTAGAAAATTATAGTTTAATCCTTTTACCCAATAAGCATTTTCACATTTTAATCTATCATTTATCATTAGGGATCCTTTACCTCTTACCATACAGGGTGCATCATTAGCCATTCTTACAAATGCTCCATTGTATTCTTCAAGATAATCAAATTTTTCTTCATCACCAGTCATTTGATGTTTACAACCACTATCTATGATCCATGTATCATTTTTATTAACCTTAGAGATAAGTGTTGTCTCTACATACCTTTCATCTTCTTTTGAATCATTCTTCATTTCCACAAATACTACCTCCACATCATCATCGGTGCGAGTATTAGTGATATCTTCTTCCTCAACAAGGTAGCATACCTTCTTTCCTCTGTCATTATTGTCTCAGTTGTCTCTTTTGTAGTGTCGGTAGCCTTTTTTGTTTCTTCTCCCATAGCTTCCTTCATATCGATCTTTGGTTCTATCATCATCTTTCTTGTGTGGACATCTAGCAAAAATGTGGCCAACTTCTTTAAAGTTAAAGCATGCTAAAGGTAATTTTCCTCTATACCTTCCTTTACCTTTAGGTAACCTTTTGGACATAAGAGCTTCAAGTTCATCAAGCTCATCATCAGTATTGCTATCACTATCATCCTTATTATTTCTGCTACTAGACTTACCAATCTTCAGAGAAGTCATGAAAGTGGATTCAACATTCGGTACAACACTATTATCATAATTATTTAGTTAAAATGTTGTAAGCTTTCCAATTAGATTATCAAGAGTGAGTGTGTTGTTAGGTGCTAACCTATTTTCATGAATTGTAGATATTTGATGGCATAGATAGGCAATAAGGTCCTTAGAATTTTTCTTACCACAGTGTCTTCATCAATAACTCCATATGATGCTCTAGTAGCGTGAACTACCTCCTTTATTATGTTTGTGTATTGCACAATGTTTTCACCTTCTTTCATCTTCATGTCATCAAATCTTCCTCTTAAGCTTTCTTCTCTTGCTCTCTTGACATTCACATCACCACTATAAATTTGAGCAAGTTTATCCCACATCTGCTTGGCAATAGTACAGTCCTTGATGTCTTCAAATTAGGCATTTGAATAGGCACCATCGATCTCCATCATAGTAACATTATGTTCATGCCTATCTCTTAGTTGATCAAGAGTCAAGGGACCAGTGGGCGGTGCAAGGTATCCATTCTCCATCAGATCTAGGGTAGAATTCCCAATCCTGGATATATGCAGCTTCATTCAAATTTTCCATATTGTGAAGTTATCCTTGTTTAGCTTTGGCACTTCCCTCTTAAACATTTTGAGACCTTTGTGCTGAAGTCCTTAAAACTTTTTTCCAAGCAACCATAGATTTGGTACCAATTGTTAGAATAACTGAGAGGGGGGTGAATCAGTTATCCATAGTCCCAAATCAAAATGTATAATCCAAAACAATTTACTTAAACTTCTGTAGCTCAGTAACATAAAAGACTATACTATCTATGCTTTTACTGATTACCAGTCAATAAAATATAATGATTACTGATTGAATCCAACATGCAATATGTAAAGTATGATAAAAAACAATCACCACAATGAGCACATAACATAAAAGATTTAACATGGAAACCCTGTGAAGGAAAAAACCACCTGGGACCGGTAACCCAAAATTGTTCACTCTTCTGAAGTGAGGTCGGTGAAGACCCAACCTTGTTAAAGGTTACAAACACACTGTGAGGTGTGACCTTGTTAGAGTATTTTAGACCAACCGTTATCGTCCAACCAACATTCACTATGGGGTTGACAGGATAACAATGTTCATTCTATGAATGATACATATAAGACTTTCCTAGTCCACTCTGTTAAGAGATTTGTTTGTATACAATGGTTAAACTATAACAGTAGGTTATTTGATTACAATACAACTTCAATTGCAGATGTTCATATCTATATTATGCTTATTTAAATCCTCTAATCAATATATCAATTATGTATCAACAATAATCAATGACTTATTGTCACTCAGTAATATATTTCTGACACTTGGTAAACTCTGTAGTTCGGTTCTCCTTAACCAGTTTGATCAGGCATACATGAAACTTTTTCATGCAATAATTCTGCAGTCTCCTTTCAGCATAAGTTTCATAATGAAACCCTAGTCTCTTAAATAGACAAGTAAACCATTTTCTTCTCCTCCATTAGATTTTTTCATTCTCCTTCATTCATTTTGCCGCTTAACCTTTCTCAACTGATGTGTCAGTAACACATTTTTATTCCATCCTTTTGACCTTCCTTGAATTTTTTTAGTTGTCAATCTTCGTAACAAACTTTATCTCTATCTCTGATTTGGGGGTACTTTACAGCTCATCAATATTTATCGGCTAAACTAAATATTTAGTTCCTTTCTCCTACTTGGTTAACAAAGAAATGTGTTGGTGAACACAAGCTCGGTTTATATTGTGCTTGGTATACACTACACTGCTCGATGTATACTATGATGCTTCATCAACCGATCACACTACCTTGTGTCTTTTAGCTCTTTTCCTCATCATAGATGAATGAAGCATAATCAAGTCAATAAAAAAAGGTCATAGACTCATCAACAAGTTACCCAATGTATTCCTTATCCTCATCTATCATATACATCTTCCTCATGTAGATATTTCTATTCTTCATCTCTCTTACTCATTTTCTACAGATGTTTAGGTATGTAACTTACAAGATAAGTGTTGTCAAACTAGTTGACATCAATGACAACATATTATTGATTTAATCATATTACATATCTAATCAGCAACTTGGTGATCTCTAATCATAGATCTTCAATTAGGTTGTAAATCAGTTGTATATCATCAACCTTCTTCCCTTTGACTCTTTTGCTATACACTTGGCCCTAGAACCACCACACTATATCCAGTTCTTTTCTGTAAAATATATCATCCTAGGGGTACCATTTTTGAAAATATTGGCTTACTCAAGAAAAATTTAGCCCTCTCTAGCTTTGTCCACATCACTATATCCTTCTTTTCATTCAAGGTTTGCATTAGACCCTCGAAGTGGCTTATAAGAGCTTCCACCTTCTTCTCATATGGTTTAAAATATTTCAAGGGATCATAATCCCTGACAAAGTATTGGATTGAATCTAGTGTCTTCTTAGACACTAGCCGCTTCTCTTTCCTAATTTCCTATTCTTGTAAATCAAAAATATTTCTAATGATGTCTTCAAGGAAATTAAAAACATGTTCCATGGAAGCACATCTTGTTCTCCTTTTGAACATGTTATTATAAAACCCTATGCAGGCCTAGCTATTGAAGTAGCCATGTGATATGGTTCCAAACATTTAGCCATGTATGACCAACCACCCTTTGTATTCACTAATTGGTGGGCTATAGTGACTTTTGGAAAAATAGTTCCTCTTCCTCTTCCTATGAGGGTAGCATCCTGCAAACCTCCAATTTGTCTCAAAATTTTTGCTATTCCAATATTCATAGGAACCTGACATGGAAGGATAAAAGGAGTCCCCCTAAAGACATACACTCTAAAAATAGTAGATACAGGGTATAAAATAATATCACCCCAATTATGCACAATCTTGATGTCAGTAGCATATTGCTTAGGCCTAATAAAATCCAACAAGATTTTTGGGACTCTAGGGTTCTCTAAAAATAATAAATCCCTAAGCCTTGATGCAAAACATCTGTCAAAAGCTACAAAACTAGCTTCATTTCTATCCCAAGTCATATTTAAATTCCATAATTGGATCGACATTTCTTCATAGTCCTTCTCCTTCATTAGGTCCATTTCTTTTTCAAAATAATTTGCACCTTTGTACAAGAACATGTACATCATCAGGGAATACCAACCAAAAGGTCTATCAACTTTGGCTCTCTGAATTCCTATAAGCCCATCATGGGTCAATTCAGCCAAATAGGGAGCAAACTCAAAATTGACTGCTAGGTAAGGGTGCAAGATCTATGCCATCATAAACATGGAATGAACTGGTATCTCCTCTTCAAAATCTTCACCAAAAATCTGACACAATGACCAGTACATACCCTTTTCTTTTAGATTGAAATAATTTTATTTGAGGGAATCTTGTGTATTAGGTTCCACTATAATCAAAGCTCCAATTTTGTTGAAAAAATCCCTCAAAGGACCATTCTTGAGATAATCCATTTGGGCATTGTAGACCCATTTTAGCTCATCAAAGTCTATCTTTTCTAGTTCACTGGTTGGCTCACTTAATCTGTATACCTCTCTTATTTCTTTAGCTGAAACAATAATCAGAGGGTTTCCATTTATATCCCTAACAACCCTTGATACATGACCATAATTCTATGTAACTTGAAGTAGAATATCAACATCCATAAAAATATATGTTATAATAAGTTTTCCAAGGTCAAATTGTCATACATTACTACTGGGGGAAAAGGCATGCCTCTGTCCAAAACCAGCTCTAAACAACACCAGACCAGAGACCTCAATATTATCATCTCTCATATAATTCCCTTTGTCATATAGAACATCTGCAATCCTAAGCCTAGGGTTTTTGGGAACTAGCTCTTTTATCCTGGATGCATCATTAGTTGAGTGGTCAAGTTGTTCCAGGAGGTCATCATACACATTCCTCTCATGATATTCTACTTTCCCTTTAAAATATCTCCTTAGTGCCTTTATTTGAAAGTAGGGTTTTATCAAGCAAGTCTAAAACAAAAATACACTGAAATCTTCTCCCAAACCCTTATGAGAGAATTTGTAGACAAAAAACAACAGAGACACAGTAGTTCACAGAAGCACTCACTGGTTATCAAATTATTAGAAAATATCAGTCGCTCCACAATTTTCACTCTGCCAAAGTATTCCAAAAATTCTATAGCTTTACTTCTAAAATTGAAACACTTGAGAGATATACTACGTATGCAAAAATCATTAATTCTTGACAATCATGCTACACATTCCTGCCATAACTCTTTAAAAATCTAAAATTATGTATTCTAACGGGTATGAAATCTTTCACAAAAAATAGAGCAAGTTTAAAATAGAGTCTCTGATCTTCACTTAAAACAAATCAGATAGTTAATGTCCCGATCCTATGATTACTATCTATCGATCAAATTTTCATTTAGGCTTTATGCTTTTCATTCGATCAAAATAGATCTGACGGTGATCAAAATTGTATCCTTTCAGACCCACTTAGCATTTAAATTTAATGATCACCTTTGGATCAAGATCATCCAATGGTCATCTTTATTTCACTGTGATTTGACCCCACCGGCTTACTTTATGTTACCCTAGATGATCAGACAGTAGGCGTGATCCTACGATCATTAATCTTTCCTCACCTTTTAATTAAGGCATTGTGACAACCGTCTGATGAAAAGAGACAAGTTAGAACCTTTATGAAACTTTATCTCTCAGCCCCACTAATGTAATCCTTTTTTGATTGGAAGATCTAACGACTATCATGATCCCTCAATCAGTAATCCCTGGTTATCTTTTCATTGTAGGATTATGCTAACTGTTAGATTAAAATAGATCTAAAGGTACTTTAATTTCTTTATGACTGGGCCTAGTAAATACACACCATTAGATTATCTCAATCAGTCGGTAGATATAAAACCATAATGGTTGGTCCCACTTTCTTTGATCTTTTCATTACTGAAGCATCTAATGGCTGTTGTTATCCCACGATTGGTAAACTTCAATCACTTCTTCATTATGGGATTACGTTGACCGTTAGATCAAGAAGGGGTTTAATAGTTTTGATAAATTGTCAGTACTTAGGGGAAAATGACCTTAGAAACCTTAGGAAAAATTAAAAACTGTCAGGGTTTAAAACTTAGGAAAAATTAAAAGGCACATTAAGTAAATCATTTTTTTGAAAGACTTCGGCCCCGTCTGACGATGAAATAAGACACATGCTTTAATGAGGAACTTAAGTGGCTGAAAAAGTAATGATCAGTTAGAAAATTTATCACTTACCGAGGGCTTTTTCTTCAAAAAACAAGCTTAGGGTTATTTTAACAAGGCTCCTCCTAGGGTTTTAGGAACATAAAAATTAATTCCTTTGCAAACTGAGGACATGGATGAAATGTTAAAAATAGAAAATACTGAGAGGGGGGGGTGAATCAATATTTCACAAACTTTTACTTTTTCCCAATTATGGATATATGAAATTAACTTGAAGATTGCATAAGAAACTAAAATAAGAAAACTAAATAACAAGCATAAAAATAAAATGAATGAATTCATAACACCATTATTTTTCTTGAGGAAACCCTATCCAAGGGAAAACCCCAGTGGGGATGGTACCCATAACTGATCCACTAATCAAAAGTATCCAGTTAAGGATGTTGACCCTGTTAGGAGTGTATTACATACATATAGTGTCTCTATCCTAGTTAAAGGACTTTAGGCCTTGTTAGAAGCCTCAACCGTATTAGGAGTTACTATTACAAAACATATTTTTTTTAAGATGAGCTAACTTCCCAAACATGCAATATACAATGATAGCTTCAGATACAAAGGTAAGATACAAAAACCTTTTACTGTTGCCGAATAACTTTATTATTCTAATCTAGCTTTGTAGGCTCTTCACTCTGATACATAGTACTTTCTTCTTTTCTTCTTTACAACTTAAAATTTCACATCATACATATCATATATCAACTTCTTATAACTTCTTCATAATACATACTACTTTGCTTTACATTATTCTTACTTATATAAAAGCTATTACAAAATAACTTCCTATCAGCTTACAATACATTATACTCTCCTCAGAATATAAATTCATTATATGCTTCCTTAGGGTTAATATCTAGGATGTCATCCCTAATTAGTTAAGTCATTATTTTGATAAACAAAATAATCCCTTAACTCAATATAATCATATTTTGCCTTCTTCTATATTCTGGTCAGCTCAAAATTGTCTCTATAAAACATTAATATATTATTCCGTACATGTCGTACATACTTGCACTCTCAGATGTAGCTTGGATATACATAGAATGATCTATGTTCAAGTGTGCATGCACTGAACTTGCTTTTGTGAATACCACTAATCAAAACGATCTCTGTGAAGACTAGTAATCACTATTATACTTAGACAATTTTCAAGTGCACTCATACAAAATGTCTACCTTTGATCATGTTGTTTTAATGTTGATTATATGTTGGCATAATGACAACATTATGATATCCTCCTTAGCCAAATTTCTAAAAGTCTCCCCATTTGTCATTTGTGGCAATATATGGGAAAATTGGCTGTCCCCAAAACAAAAATACTTTATTATAAACATTCGACCATTACAAAAATTGTGGATCATACATGTCTACTTAGTTCTCCAAAATGATACTCCCCCTAAGAGTATACTTCATGCTATTCCACATATCTAGATCTTCTTCATTTATACAATTTTCATAATATATTACTCCCCCTTTAATAACTATGATGAAGGTGTCAATTTTATAAGTATGAATATGTCAAAAAAATTATTTACCTCTTTGATCTTAATACTGAAATCAGAAGACTTGTTATATAATCCTCAAAATTTGCCTTCATATTATGTATTTCCTTGTCCCATGTCTTGTTTACTGAGTCACAAACACTGAGTAATGCACATAGTCCATAAGAAGCTATCTCAACTGCCTTAAGGTTTGCATATGCGAACTTTCCATATGATATCTTTGAGGAAAGATATTCTTCCAATTAATTTTCCACATTACTGATATTCAGTGATAGATTCTCTCTAAGTAGAGAGAAACTCTTAAATTTTATGTCTTTTTCATCCTCAAGAAGTCTCATTTCATCAAAGATTTTACTTGTTCTCTTCTCAATATCTGTGATTTTTACATTATGGCTTTGCAACTCATTCACTATTGCTTGCAACTCTTCTTCTTTATTCTTTATCTTCTATGATATTTCTGATGTGTGGCTATGGGATAGTGTACACTGGATGTACAATGCTTTTCATCTCTCTAAACATCTTCTCAATTCATTTATGCATACATCCAAGTTATCTAAATTATTTTTTATATTCTAACACATAACTTGAAATAATTGTGCATCATGGACTGTTTGAGCTTTGATTGATGCAATATCTAACAAATTAGTGAATTCAGTGTCAAAATATTTTATTACCTCTTTGGCTTTAGCTTGGGGATCAACCTCACTAAGTACTTGAGTTGATATCATTCCTTGAAGTTTGTTGGTTACCTCAAGTAACATTCCTTCCAAGCTTTTTACCTTCTTATTCTTTCCAATTATCTTATTTAGAGATGAGATCAGCTCTATTTGATCATCATCATCAACTTCTTGTCCTAAGATTGCAAAAACTGATTCAATAGGTGGTCTAGATGGAATTTATGTTGTGGTTTTAGTCTGTGAAACAATTTTAGTCTGCTCTTCTTAACCTACATGCTCCTCTTATGCTATTTTAATTTGAATTTCTTCCTTCTCTTCTAATCTTATTTCTATAACTTATTTTTTATTTTCTACTTCATCCTTATGCTCATCAACTTCTATCAAATTTCCAACATCAGCTCCTTGATCATTAAATGGATTTTCTTCTCTATCTAAGGCAATGTTTATACCTTCTATGTTCATAGACTCATCTTCAATGTTGATGGAGGGTGGCAGAATTGGTGTTGATTCAATTTGATGTTATAATTTTACTGCATATTCAGATTCACTGACTATTTCTCCTGGTCTAGAGGTCATTACCTTCACAATCGCTTCCTCAGTTTCTCTATTTATCTCTTCATAATTACCTCCCATTATTAGTACTATCCTTCTTTTCCTTCTCAGATGTGTACTTAGATTCTTCATGATTTCTCCGAAGTGATCTTCATCCTTAATCTCACAAAGTTTCCTTATATACCTTTTTCTTATGCCTTTGTCCTCTTCTGTAGATCTCTTCTTCCTATTTATCAACTTCTCATATAAGTTATTAGGAATCTTTCCTTTTATATCTTCAAAAATTTTGTCAGCAAGAATCATATGTTTGACAACTAAATTTTCAAGATTTATCTTTTCAAAATTGTTGTACATTTCATAATACTTGTTTAGTTTAGTGAAATCACCTTCATTTATGATCAAAGGGTTCACTTTGTCAATCTTAGGCTTCCATTGTTTCTTTTTGTTTCTACCTACCTCTTCATAAGATCATGTTTCAACTGGAGTCCTTATTCTTTCTACTGATGTGAAAATGGTTTTCTATCTCTTGCATGGTCCACTTTCCATCTCTTTAACTCTCTTAGTTGGTGTAGTAGATGTGGATCTAGTGGATCTCCTTACTACTGGCACATCCAATTCTAGAATCTCTTCATCAATATGCTAAATATCTTTAGCAGGGGCTACATGGGTTGTCAAGGGTGGAACTGACAACACTTCTTTCTATGCAATATCCATAATTTCTTCTTTTGTCTGCTTCGCAATGAAAAATTCATGGTCGGTCATTCTTGTATCCTTTAATATTTTCTTAATTGTGTTATCTACTCTCTTCTTTGCCAATTTATGCACCTATGACTATTGTGTTGTACTGAAATTCTCTTCATAGGTTCTAAATCTAGAACTCTTGGCATCCAAATCATTTTTAAGTAATCTTCTCACATAACCTTCAATTTCTACTTTAGATACCCCATACTCAAGAGGATCTACAAACTCTATTGTTGGCTCAACTACTTCAATGTAGGTAAAGTCTATAATCTACTAAGAAGCATATCTCATCTTTATGTTTCTCAATAATAGATGGTGGAATCCTTGATCTTTTTCTCATTTCATTCTAAAAGGTCTTTATGACAAGAGTAGCACTCTCATTCACTTTATCAATAGGATGTCTCAAGTATACCTTGTTTATCCTATCCATTGAATTTATATCATCATTCCAATCAACATCTATGGTGTAAGGGAATCTTCTTAAAAGATGGAAAAACATATAAGTAATAAGGGATGAGAATCTAAACTGTGAATTCTTAGTCTTCTTGATCTTCTCAAGATTTTCAATCAGTTGTATCCTCAGAATCTCACACATATCTACTTCCTTTCTATCAACACACATAAGGTAGGCTACATGTACCATGCATGCTACCATGTCATCTTCCCTAGAGCCCACATAGAATTTTGAAGTCAAGCTTTTACACACATATCTTACATCACCTTGCTCAATTTTACTTATAACTATTCCTCTTCCATTATATGAAGACTTGGTGTTTTCCAACATAGTTTTCTTAACATTCTTCTCATTGCTCATGTTTTAGATAGACATGTTACCTCATGTATAAGGTCTGCAGTGATGTCTATAACTCTATCATCTAACCAAAACTTTCCACGATGTATTCTTCTCAAGATTATCTTGGTCTAGTCATCATTCTGAAACTCATAGTGAAATGTGTACTTAATGATATCCATTTGACCTAAATGCTCAAAACCTTATTTGTAGGTCATGTATTGCTTGTAAATCTTATAGTAATCCATGTTTAAATTTCCATCTCCTACAGGCTCAAACTTATATTTCAAATATCCTTTCACATCTTCCAAATGCAAAACTCCTTCTGGAATGGTTGACAAAGCCAAACTAGGGTCTTCCTCTAAGGGTTCTACTGGTTCCTTCTTCATCTTAGGTCTAGCTGAGTCTCTAATGTTGTGAACTAGTGATGCATCCATGATTATATCAAAATGTAACTTCTTTGATAATGAATACTTAGTTAAATGAAGATTATGACTTGGTGGGTTTTTTGGCTTTGCTAGGGTTTCATGTGTACACCTTCCTGTCTGTATCTTTTCTCTGAGTTCCCCATCTATCATACCACAATTACTGTAGGATTATTGTATTAGGGTTAGCTTTTATTATGGCTCCAACCAACTCCGGCCCAATAGTTAATGCTAGTGCACAAGTTAAAGCTTCAGATAGCCATGGTGCCTCCTCTGAACAAACATCCTCACAAGTTCATCTTGAAGGTCTTTCATGAGGTAACCCTGATATTGTTCTTAATCTGTAAGAGTTTGATGCTTCCTATGAATGGTTAGAAAATCATACTTTGATTGGATATTTTGTGGGTTGCACTCCTCCTGAAAGTATTCTCAAAGATTGGGTCAACAAGAGCTGGACCCCTCATGGGGTCCTCCTTGACGATGTGCAAAACCTTGCCAAAGGTTTTTTCCTGTTCCATTTTGCTAACCCTTCCCAAGCAGAAGCTATTTTTAGCCATGGGCCCTGGACCGTTAGGTCATCCTTGCTTGTTTTTCAGAGGTGGTCTCAAGACTTCACTGTCTCGGATGACAAGAAACTTAGGGTTCCTATCTAGGTTGAGTTTTTTGATCTCCCCTTGCCATGCTGGCCTTTTATAGAGTCCATTGCCAAAACCCTTGGCAAGGTCATTGTCATGGAGCATGACAAGTTATTTAATGCCCATCCTCAAAATTGTGTATGTTTTGAGGTTGACCTTTCTAGGGACCTCAAAGACACTATTGAGATTTAGGTGGGTTCCCCCACCATATCTCAAAAAGTGCTTTATTTGAACTTTCCAAACACCTGTTATAGGTGTCAATCGGTGGAGCACAAGATCAAGGACTTCCCTTTGGTCACCCCTAGGGTGAAGCCACCACCAAAGGAAGTTCCTGTCAAAAACATAGAAGTAGGGAAAAAAGAAGAATGGACTATAGTTACACAAAAAGGCAAGAATGCCTCAGGCTCCAAGCTAGCTCAAGCCACTTTCACAATTGTTTCACCTCCAGAGCCTCCGTATAGTGATTACCCTCTTACCAGTGAAGCACCTCTAGTAGCTTTGCCTACGTCACACCCTCCTCCTTAGGGGAAAGCTCCAGATGCGAGACTTACCACCTTAGAGGTGGTGCTCACACTATGAGCTGCTTCTACTATTTATTCGCAGTCTCTAAATTGGTCTCACAGTCCAGATGGTCATGCGAATGACCCAAAAGAATGGTGTTTTGTCTCCTCTAGAGATTTACTCCCTAGCTTTGGTTCAGTTCCATCTTTCTTACAGAATAGTTTCTCCTCTCTTGGGGATGAGGAAAGAATGCAAGAGTTTTTATGAATTTTTTGTCATGGAATGTGTGAGGTCTTACTGACCTCTTCAGAAAGTACTATGTTCATGATCCTACTATAGAGTGCAAAGTTTGGATGTTTTGTGTTTGTGGGAAATTAAAATTTATGGTTTCCTGCTTAATTTTGTCTATTGCATCATTTGGCCAAACGACATTGTTTTTTCTTCTCAGCACGAAGCTGGCAAGGGAGGTGTCATTACTATTCTATCACCTCACCTTCATTCTTCTATTATTGTGCATGGATATGACCCAATGCAGCGTGTCACTTGGATCTTGTTATCTTTACACAATCACTCTTTTGGTATCATTAATGTTTCTTCTTCCAATGATGTTGTGGAAAGATCTCAGCTTTGGTGCAAGCTGGCTGACAATTTGCCTCCTGCTACTTGGGTGATGTGTGGGGAATTTAATATGGTTTTTCTGGCCTCTGACAAGGAAGGTATTTTTCCTTTGTGATAGAGGGTTGGGGAGAGAGAAGCTTGGTACAATATGCTCAATAAATTGGGTCTTTTTTATCCCAATGCTAACTGCTGCCAGTAGGGTGAGGTCTGGCATACTTGGTCTGAATTCAGAGCTGGTTCTGACTATATATTTAAGAGATTAGATCATGCTCTGATAACTTCTCAATATTTTTTCTCTTTCTTTGAAGATCGAGGCTTACCTATCATTCCTTTGATAGATGTGACCTTGTCAGACCACTTCCTCATTTACTTTTCCATCACTTGGCATTCCTCTGCTAGGCGGGCTACTTGTACTCAAATTTTTCTCAACATGTCTGTGATGACACATGCTTCCACTATTTCTCACATTCTTCAGGTCTAGAATTTAGAGCCTCAGCCCTAGACTCATCTTGGTTGGATTCAATGGTGGAATGATGCCATCACCCATACTATGAGATTGTTCTACATTTACGGTCGCCAGTTAGCTTGCTAAAGGTAATGTGCATATGAAGCTAACACTAAGGCTCTTCGCAATGCTTTTGATGCTCTTGTGTTGAATCCCTTTGACATTAAGCTCCAGCTTAAGCTTTCCTAGCTTCATCATGAGAAGAAAATTGTAGAGGCCTATGCTGCTTGGGGAGCTCAAATCAAAGCTCACCTCCACTGGTTGGAAGTGGGCGATAAAGCCTCTAAGGAATTTTTTCATGCTCTCAGGGCCTGTCATACTAATGTTGGTATTCAAAAGATAAAATAAAGACCTGCAACCCTTACCGAGATTCTTTCTATTCTTTAGGCTTTTGTACAATACTATGAAAAAGTATTTTCTTTGTAGGGAAATTCTACTACTCGATAGGAGGCTCTCAAGGCGTGTATTGCTATTACTCCAAACCACATAGCAGTTGAGTAGCGGGCCTTTTGTGAGAAAATTATTACCATCAGTGACCTTAAAGGGGCTATCTTTTCTATGGTTGATGACAAATCTCCAAGAGGTGATGGTTTTCCTTGTGAGTTCTACAAACACTTATGGGATGGTATAGGTCCTGACCTGCACAAAGTTTACCTTGAGGCCTTTCACAATAAAATTTTAGGTTCTATCATAAATAAAGGGAACGTAAAATTCATATGTAAAGTTGGTGATCCTAAGGATATCTACAATTGGTGGCCCATCACCTTGCTGAATATATCCTACAAGATAATTGCCAAAGCCTTAGCTCTCAAGATCAGACATCTCCTTCCACTTATTGTTCACCTTGAGCAAACTGGTTTCATTAAATCTAGGTATATCCTTGACAACATTATTTCTATTTGGGAAGGGATGGAGTGGGCTCAATAGTCTAAATAGTCCACCTTATTTCTCAAGATTGATTTTACTAAAGCCTATGACCACATTGAATGGCCTTTCATTCTTGCCATGCTCCAAGCCCTTGGCGTTGGTCCTAATTTCTTGCAGTCTGTGGAGATGCTTTTTGGTGATGCCTCTGCATCCATCACTATTAATGGGTCTCAATTTGATAGCTTTGGGCTTTTTAGATCCATCAGGAAAGGTTATTCATTGGCTCCTACGTTATATGTGCTTGCTGCTGAAGGTTTTGGTTACTTGCTTGCTAAATCTATCTCTTCTAGTTTAGTTCAGGGTATTTCTCTTCCTAAATCTTCTTCTCAGCTTGTTAATGGTCACTTTATTGATGACTCCTTCCTCACCCTCATTGAGGATGAGGAGAATATCTCTAACACCTTGTAGTGCCTGGACACCTTCTGTCAAGCCTTTAGTTTAGCTATTCAGTGGCATAAGACCCTCTACTTAAGATAGTCTTTTCTGCCAGCTCCTCCTTGGCTTGCCAAGTATGACTAGAAATGGGTCCAGCATGGGGATTTCTTCCATTTCCTAGGCATTCCCTTTTCCTTCAATGGTTCCTCTATGGACTTATGGAATGTTGTCATTGCCAAGATCGAGAAAAAGCTACAATATTGGATTTGCAAGTCCCTCTCGCTTGCTGGGAAATTCTAAATTTGCTCCAAAGTCCTGGCTTCTACTCATGTTTCTTATTCTTCTTATTGGGCTCCTTCCAAAGCCTTGTATCTTAAGTTGGAGTGCCTTATCAGAGACTTTCTTTGGGCTTATGGAGCTGAAAACCATGGGTTCCATAGAGTTACGTGGAAGTATTGCTACCTTCCTAGAGCCTCTGGTGGCCTTGGCCTTCTCTTGACTCAGAAGGAAGGGAATGCTCTTTGTGCCAAGTGGATTATTCATGCTCTCACTAGTAATGAGGCTTGGAAGATCCTTGTTGGGAATTGCATTTCTTTAGGTTTCCCTATTCACAGTCCTGCTTGGAAGGGCATTGGCCTACAGACTCTTCTCATTATGAAGGAGCCTGTTCAGATTCAAGGCACTTTCATCATTAAGAGCATTTGGAAAGCCTAGAAAGCTATTAAGCCCTGGCTTTGGTGGGATGGTGATGACTTTCACAATGGGCTCTCTTTTAATCAACAGAACCTCTGGTGGTCCCCGTTGTTTTCTATTCAAGGCATCCCTATGGCTAAGACTCAAGGGGCCAGTGCTGTGCATTTTTTAAAATGTGGCATTCAAACTCCTAAGGATTTCTTCTCTAGGGCCACTATGAGTCTCCACTCTTGGGAGGATATGCAGGTGCAATACCACTTGGCTCGCATAGATCATCAAACTTTTGATCTGTTGGTTTCCGCTATCCCTAGTAATTTTCTTCATAAGCTTGGCATTCAGTCTGTTCGGCCCTAGTGGAAGGATTGGGAATGGTATTCGACCACTCCTTTCAACAATTACAAGCTGATATTGGGATATAGATGGTTGTATCCTCATCTTCCCATTGTGGATATTCTTAATCAGAGATGGCATCTTCATTCTTATGCTTCTCACTGGAGCTCTCACTTTCAGACCATCTGGGCTACCATTACGGAGCCCAAGATGGCTCTCTTTGCTTGGTGTCTTCTCTTTGAAGGGCTTCCTATGTGACCTAGGATTAAACATCTGGGTGTTCATGACCCTCAGTGTCCCTTTTGTGGCCACCCTGAGACTTTCTTTTACATCTTCTGGTTCTGTAGGAGAGCTCAATAGTATTGGTAGTGGATCCATGTTTTTTTCAAACCCTTCAAGCCTGAGCCTTTTTCTTGGCATATGATTGTCCTGGGGGATTCTCCTAGCCTTCCTTCCAAGTTTACCCATATTTATCATACTTTTAGGATGGAGATTTTGTTCACTCTTTGGAAAGATAGGAACACTGTTCTTTTTTCTCACAGCTTTCTTGATACAAATGTTGCTCTATATAACAAGGCTTGCATATGTAATAATGTCATGATGGAGATCCAGGTTCAAGCTAATAAGGTGGCTCTGGAGGTGGCTCATCTTCAAGAGCTTCTCAATCATTTTCCCAATGCTCCTTGCATGGTTTCTAGGGTGCCTCCTAATACCATTTCTGCAGAAGGTACCCCTCCCAAAGGTCACTGTCATGGGTGTAGTTCTTCAGCTTGTTGTTCTCACACCCCATGGTCAGAGGATCCCTACCACCACTCTCCTAGAGGTGGAAACAATGGCTAGTAGCACTGCTCAACTTCTCTACCTCACTGCACCTCTGGGTGGTCTCTGGCTCTAGCTCAGTTTGCCCCTCCTAATTTTCCTGGTACTCATAGTGGCTCTGCTTGGCTTCCTACCACTTCCTCCAAGTTCCCCCGCCTAGCTCTAGCTATTTCTCCACCTAGGGTGGAAGAGAAAGAAAAAGATACAAAAGATGGTGGTTGGTTGATTCCTGACCCTCCTATCAATCCCAATGATGTTTGGGGTTTTGATGATAAAGATCCTCCTCCTTTTGGCATTGCTCTTGCATCTTGATGGCTTTATGCCTATTTTTTTTTTGATGAATAGTTGTTAACATTTCTGGTTGTTGCCTAGTGAACTCTGTGGGGTGATTTTTATGTCCCTGACCCCTTTTTTTTAATATGAAACTTTAATATTTTTAATAGAAAAGGAACTATTCATAAAAAAAAAATACTTAGTTAAATACCTCAAAATCACAATTTAGGGCTTTGCATAGATTTGGCAAAGAATCTATCTCCAAATCTTGCAAAATTCTTTCAAACTCCACTGGCTATCTCTTTATAACACTTGTAAATACTTGAATGATCAGCTGATGTCAATTATATGTTTTTATCCTTCAAATCTTTCAAGATAAAGTCATCACATTAATTTCTTTAAGTGCATTCATGCCAAAAGCTATTCCTAGTTAGTTGCAAAACTTCATTCTTTTCATGTAGTGGCATACATGTTCATAAATTCATGCGCTCTTAACCATAGCTTCCTTATATCATATACTAGCACATATAAACTTCATAAGGCTTAATTTAACTTACTCTAAATTCTATAATATTCTGATGCTTTACTCTAATACACACATCATGAAATAAATGCTTAATTTCTTTTAGATGAATCAGGAAATGAGTCACACTTACTCTCAAATACTTCTCCTATCTGATTTCCTGGTATACTGAGTGTGCTCGCTTGATCTGTAGCTTTAACAAACTTAATTTCCTCCAAGTTGCTGCAACTTTCTTTCTATCTGTTGTTGGTGTTAATATTTCTCCTGGTATAGTTTGCATTTCTTCTAGGATTAGGGTTTTTCATGTTGTTCATTCTACAATACCTCGCTGTGTGACCAATGTTATTGCATATCTGACAAACTATTCCATTGTTTCCATATCTCGATCTTGACTGACTGATTTGTGATTTTCAATTTCTAGCAATGTGTCCAAATTTGTTGCATCTATAACACATAACTCTATTTGTTTTTTTCATGTCTCCAATAGGTCTCTTATCTATAGGGTTAGTATTTCTAAACATTCTACTATTACCATTATCATTAGATCTAGGTTTCTTGCAATCAATAGTTCTATGTCCAAAACCATGACAATTATAACAATAACCAGAGATAGGTTTGAATTTCTTACCTGTGCAATCTCTTTTCATTTGTCCAAAAGAATTGCATGAAAAAAATCTACCTTTGAATTCTCTTCACATCTCTTTAGGTGATTCATCTTGCTTAGGTGAGTTAGATATATCTTCAAATTTTTTAGATTCATCAGGCTTATTTCATCTTTATTCTCGGGATGTTCTGGATCTAGTTCTTTGCACTCCTCAATCTTCTTTGGGAATTTATCTTCAAGGTATCCAAGACTAATTTTATCATAAGATGGTTTCTGATAAGACATTTGTTCATCAATCTTTTCACTATTGGAATATAGTTTATCAAGATATTGTTTAGACTAAGTTAGTTCTCCTTTCACAATTGTATTGTACTTCACAAGTTCAACATGCTACAATTTTGTAGTCTCAACTTCAGATGTCACTTTGGTAAGTTCAGATCTCAGATCTACATTTTCAAATTTCAAATTTGGCTCATCTTTGTTGTTATCATCTTTCAAGCTTAATTTAAGATTTGCAATCTTTAGTTCATGTTTAAGGATCTCATTTTCTTTCTTCAGTTTTGAAACTTCATCACAGTCCTTGACTAGACTTGTAGGTTCTTTCTTTGATTTCAGATCTTCTATCTTTTCTTTTAGTTTCTCAATGTAATCTTTTGCATTATCATATCTCTCCTTTAGTGTATCTCTTTCTTCAGTAAGAATATCAATCTGTTCAAGAGCTTCATTATGATTTTTCTACAACTGATCCATATCCATAAAGATCTTACTCAAGCTATTAGGATTCCTCTAAATAAATTTGTTGTGAGTAACTAAGCTCTCATACCAATTGTTAGAAATAGGAAATACTAAGAGGGGGGGGTGGTGAATCAATATTTCACAAACTTTTAATTTTTCCCAATTATGGATATATGAAATTAACTTGAAGCTTGCATAAGAAACTAAAATAAGTAAACTAAATAACAAGTAGAACAATAAAATGAATGAACTTATAACACCATGATTGTTCTCAAGGAAACCCTAGCCAAGGGAAAACCCCAGTGGGAATGGTATGCATAACTGATCCACTAATCAAAAGTATTTGATTAAGGATGTTGACCCTGATAGGAGTCTATTACATACATATAGTGTCTCTATCCTAGTTAAAGGACTTTAGGCCTTGTTAAAAGAATCAATCCTATTAGGAGTTTCTATTACAAAAAAAAAAAATTTCAAGATGAGCTCACTCCCAAACATGCAATATACAATGATAGCTTCAGATAAAAAGGTAAGATACAAAAACCTTTTACAGTTGTTGAATAACTTTATTATTCTAATCTAGCTGTGTAGGCTCTTCACTCTAATATATTGTACTTTCTTCTTTTCTTCTTTAAAACTTACAATTTTGCATCATACATATCATATATCAACTTCTTATAACTTCTTCATAATACATACTACTTCACTTTATATTATTCTTACTTATATACAAGCTATTACAAAATAAATTCCTGTCAGCTTACAATTCATTATATGTTTCCTTAGGGTTAACCTCTAGGATGTCATCCCTAATTAGTTAAGTCATTATTTTGATAAACAAAATAATCCCTTAACTCAATATAATCATATTCTGTCAGCTACTCTATTTTGGTCGACTCAACATTGTCACTGTAAAACATTAATATCTTCTTCAGTACATACTGTACAAAATTGCGATCTCAGATGTAGCTTTGACATACATAGAATGATCTATTTTCAAGTGTGCATGCACTAAACCTACTTTTGTGAACATTGCTAATTAAAACTATCTATGTGAAGATTGATAATCACTATTATACTTAGAAAATTTTTAAGTGCGCTCATACAAACTTCTACCTTCGATCATGTTGTCTTAATGTTGAGTATATATTTCCATAATGACAACATTTTGATATCCTACTTAGACAAATTTCCAGCATAAAAATCTAAAAGGCATCCATAACCAGACAACAAAACTCCTTTGCCAATTCATCAAAATTTAAAACAAAGAGTTTCTTGCTGGAAAAATAATCAGTACTAACAGTGGCTCTAACTGGGGATGTGTTCCTCTTGGAGACACGGCAAGGGTTTAGAATCTTTTGGTTAAGAAAACCATCCACTGAAAAACACTAACCTACACACACAACTAGAAAGAAACATACTATAGAAAAAGAAACTAACCTACTATTCATGGATAATAAGATTACCTCAGGAGAAGTACAACCTCATAAATTGTCCATGAACTAGTAATTCCAAGACATTTCCAACCAAATATTTTAGAATATAAGAATCAGATCTCCAGTTAGGATCAATGAGATATGGTACCAACTAAATTGGACCAAACTTTCCATGTTTTTCTTTGTCTTCTAACCTTTCATTCCACATTAAGACTAAATCCTCAATATTAAAACTTCTAACTATGGTCTTTCTATCATAAAAACTCTTATACTAGAGCTACAACTTGATGTTCTTATTATGAGCCTTCCTTCTCAATTCATCCAATTGTATCAGATCTTCCAACTTGATTTTCATCTCATTATCCAAATCACTATCATATATCTCACTACTTTACTAGTGGCTCTCTTATTGGGAATTTCTTCCACCCAGTTATTGAAATAGTCCATTTCCACTAGAATCCATGAATGACCCCACTTAATTTATTTGGGATCTCTCCAATGAAATCTATAGCCCACTTCTAAAAAGGGGCCATAACTATTACAATTTTTAATGGTAAATCACCACTTAATTTCAATTTCCCTGCAAATCTTTGGCAAGCATTACACCTTTTAACAAACAAATATGTATATTTGAAAATAGTTGGCCACTAGAAACCAGACCTTAATATTTTATGTGCAGTAGTCTTAGCCATGTAATGGCCACCACACACACCATCATGCATTTCTTGTAATAGGTCTTCAGCCTTTTGATGATCAACACACTTGAGCAAGACACCCTCATTAATTTTCCACCATAATTCTCCTTTAGAGATCACATACTTCACAACATGTAATTTTATAGTTCTTTTCTTGTTATCATCCATCTTAGGAGGAAGAATCATCTTTTGCAAGTATCCAACAATATGCTTATATAGTTCACAACATTCTAAATCACATATGTATGGCCTTTTTTCTTCTTCAAGCATGTTAATATGATTTGCATCTAAATTTCCTTGGGCCATGAGTTTGGCTAATCCTAGTCCTTTGACTAGTTTTGTGATTTGGATGTCAATGTTGAATTATTGGATCCTGTTGATCCATCTACACCTTCTTCCTGAAACCTCCTGTTGTACTAATATATCCTTCATAGCAGCACTAGGCACATATTCAACTATAGTTTCTCCAACTAAGTAGCATCTTAAACTTTTAATAGCTGGATGACCCCACAATAGTGGGTTACACTTTTTAGACATGCTAATTTTTGCTGAAATAACACATTTTTAATAAAATATGATGATTTAAGCCTTGAGAGGTTCCATTTGAAGGAATTAATTACAAATGGTTAGATCAAAGACTCTTAGATTAAAAAAACATTGATATAACACCTATAGTCCTGGAGGTCATTCATACGGTCTACAATGGAGTCTCCTTCGCACCTATTAAAATGTTGACAAAAAATCACTTTGACTTTATCTTTTGGCAAATCAAATGAATCCATTTGGAATACCTATCTATGTAGTAAGATACTACTAAGAAAAATCTTTCAAATGATTATAATGTTAATATATATTAAGTTTATTATGACTTTCTATTTTTAGTTCTACTAAACATAGATATTTCACCGTATGTCTACTTCTATGTTTGAAACTTAAGGAAAAATAGTAAAGGAGAGAAAAAAAAATCTTCAAAATATCTATGCCCTAGGTATTGAAGCTCTCTTTCTATAAAAAAAAATAAAAAAGAAATTGGACAAATACATGACAAGTTATAAGCTATGTAGTCAAGGTATGTCAAATTTAAGGTTTAGTCAACTTCAAACGTTAATAAAATATCCAATAATTATGATAATGTTGTCAAAAAATTGCATGCCCTCCATATGGATGTTACAAAACTAAATTCAAAAGAATCACATTGATATCTATTTTAGAAAAAAAAGTTATACTCTATGAAAATAATGTAACTCTTTGAAAATGACATTTTTAGCAACATACCAGCTTTCTTGGGAGAACGAAAAAACAATTCAAATCAATTCAAAAATAAAAGTAAAAAATATATTTAGAATCTAAACAGAAAATATTAAAAGACTCTAATTTAATTCATCTTCCCATTTCAAATGGTTTAACGACAATATGCATCCAAATCTGAAAGTTTTTTTCAAAATGTACAATTCAGTGTCCATTTAGGAAAAAAAGTGTAACCCACTATTGTGGGTTCACCCAGCCTTGACCAAGGCATAAGCATTCTTTTCATTTATATCATACTTTAATTCAACTTCTTGTAAGGATTTCTTGAAAAATGATATAGGCTGCTCAAAACCTTCTAAGTTCTTTTGTAATAATACAACAACAATGGTATGATAAGAAGAAAAAGAAAATATTTGAAGGGGTTTACTGTAATCTGGTGTCCTCAACATAGGTGCATTCTTAATTGATTTCTTGATTTCACAGAAAGCCCTCCTAGCTTCCTCATTCCATTCCACCTTTGCACCCTTTTGCAACGTCTTGGAGATAGGGACACTAGTCTCAGAAAAATTTGTGATGAATCTCCTAACAAATTTTATCTGACTGAAAAAGGATTGAATTCCCTTGACATTTCTTGGTAGTGGTACTTTGTCAATAGAAATTACCCTTTCAGGGTCAATTTTGACTCCATCCTTAGATACAATGTGTCCCAAAGGTTTACCTTTAGTTACCCCAAAAACACATTTCTTTGGGTTAAGAGAAACTCCATAATCTAAAGCTCTTGCAAAAAATTTCTCAAGATGACTACAATGTTGATCCTCTTTTTGTGAATATGTTTTCAGATCATCTTGGTAAACTATGAGAAACTTGTTTATGAAATATGCAAATTCTACTTCCATGGCTCTTTGAAAAGTATCCCCAACATTGGTCCAACCAAAAGGAATCCTAACATATACACATGTGCCCCACGGAGTAGTAAATTTAGTCTTGAATTGTTCAGAGTCTTTGAGAACAAATTGATTATACCTTGAAAACTCATCCATCATAAACATTAGCGCAAACCTAGTAACTCTCTATAGCATGGCTTCCATGTTTGGTAAACCATAATTATCTTTTAATGAATTCATATTCAGATTTCAGAAGTCTACATAGAGCCTAATGTCTCCATTCTTTTTCCTTACTGGGACCAAGTTGGAAATCCATGTTGAATGTCTGATAGGTTTTATGATTCCTGTATGCCTCATTTTCTTCAACTCTTCCTACATTTTTAGCGCCAAGGTAGGGTTTACAGGTCTCAACTTTTGTCTAAAGGGATTTGTATTCTCCTTCAAAGGAATTTCATGTTGAAAAAGATCTTCCCTATAGGCTTTTAAGTCATCATAAGACCATGCAAAAATACACCTATATTTCCTAAGAAGATCAACCAAGAACTTTCTTATTTTAGAAGAGAATTTTCCCCCAATGTATACATTTTTTGGGGCTCCAGTTGTCCCTAAGTTTATTTCTTCTAAATCCTCTAGCTTATTCATAGTCTTTGCTGAAAAAGACTTGTCAGTATTATCAAATGCTCTTTCGAGCACAACCAGACCCTTTGGGACTCTATTTGACTTTAGTTACAGGACTTCTTTTCCCAAAATGGTATCCATTTTACCTAAAGTTTCCACATACCCACTGAAATTTATTTCATTATCTTCAAAATTGGTCTCACAATGTAGAAATTTTAAAATGTCTAGATCATCCTCAAAAACCTACCAGTTTTCAATATTGTCTGGTATAGAAGGTCTGGATTGAACTTTAATTTTGGATATTCTAGCAAATGTAATATCCTTTGGCCTTAAAGAAATATTTTCCAATAGGTCATCCATTTTTTTTGACCCCTATCCATGCAGTCAATACCAAAAGCATCAAAATTTTCTATCTCATCCCAAACAACATTTTTGTATTGCTTCAATCTTTTTTTTTAATGCATATTTGGACCTTATCTGAGATATTATACGTTGTAAGTCTCCAATTACTCTAAGGTTTGTGATTTTATGTTTTGAGAGCAACCTTAGTCTTATTAATAGAGCTTAAAATTAAAGTAGATGAATACTTAAATGCCCTTCTAGTTGGAGCAATTAATAATACCCCCGCACTAGCTCCCTCTTTGGAGCTTGCACCATCAAAATACATGGTCCATAAACCATCCTAGTTTTTAATTATTTTCTTATCTAGGAAACAATTCATGTTCTCATTTTTTGTTTCTTCCTCAATCATATGGGAAGTTCTAATTTCTCTGGATACTCTGACATTCTCACCAATAATTTTTAAAGTTGCAAAGGATAGATCACATTGTATACTTCCTCCCATTGTTGCACTCCACTATCTTGATAACAACATTCCATACTGAGGAGGAATGTCAACAACTAAGATACTCATGGTTAATTATTTGTTAGGATAAGCTGCAAGTTTGTAAGGAAAAGACTATATTGTACCAATGATAGGTACTTCTCTAGAATCCATAGCTTGACATCTCCCATGAGGAGTATCAACCTGAAGTGCCATTGATCTCATGACCTTAGTAGACATAAATGTATTAGATGCCCCATAATCAATCATGCAATTTTTTAACACCTTTCCATTTATAGCTAGAGTTAAGAAAAATGGATCAATAGCTCCCAAAGAAGTGTTTACAATATTATTATCTAGATATATCTGAGGTATCTCTGAAACAATTTATTCTATTCCTTTCCCCTTATTTTTAGATCTATCTTTTGTTTCGTTTGATGTCTCAGTATTTCCTATCTTTTGAACATTTGTTGAAAGAACACCATTTACCCATGTAAGGGCTTTCTCTTTATGCTCTCCTATTCTCATCATTTCCATTAATGGAACCTTGACTATAATCTTAGACAAAAATTACCCCATATCAATAGGGGTGTATCTTAAATTAGAAAAATCTTGCTTATTTTGAACCACATTTTTATCCTCAACCTAAGATGCTAGATTCATCTTGTCATCCTTTTGTTTCTTATTATCAACTTGGGGAATGGGAATTTTGTCTTCTGGTGTTTTTACTTTTACATTGTATAAATTATTCAAACTATTTGGCTTTTCAGCCCTCTTTACTTTTATTTTCTTGACACCATCAACAATGTTATTCTTTTCTTGAGTCTTTGTAGTGTCGTCATTATTTTTCTTAATAAATAAACTTGTTGGTCTACCATCTGCATTACCAACTATCCTATTTCTTAAAACATAATTAATCCTGGCCTAAGTAACCATATCAGTAACTATTTGAGCTATCTCATCATCGGAAGGTCTTCTTAATATAGTAGGTTCTTCACCCTCTTCTGTATTACAAATTAAGTTTTCAATTTCTTCTCCTTCTTCATCAGAAAAAACTTGTTGATGATAGACTTCCTTTCTACTCTAGAAATTAAACACATCCTAGTCTTCATCTTCCTCAGCATAATCAACTACATCTCATGAATGTGAAGAAGTCATAACATAGCCACAAACATCATATAATTCATCTTTCCCAGCCTCTTATTCCTTATTTGTAGATACACTTTGAGAGACTGCACAATGGTCAGGATCATGTGGGGATTGGAAAGCTATATACCATGGAACATCATCAATCATGTTAATTGAATTCTTTTTCAATGGATCATGGGTTTTATCATTTGGCTTGTCCTTCCTTTCTAGGATTGTAGGCTTCCCATCCTTCCATTGGGTGTGTTAGGAAAAATTTTGCAACCTAGGTTGCCTACTAAAATTATTGAAAGGAGGCTTGTCATTATTTTGAGCCCTATTTCTATTTTCACCAGGATTTAAATCCTTTAAAGTATTCAGGATTTGTTTCAAGATGTCATCCTCTTTAGGTTTCATACTGGAAGGATTATCTAATTCTTTCTTTACAAACCTATGAATTTTAGGGTCTTCTGTTCTACCTAGTTTTCCCGATACCCTTCTATTAGTTTCAATATTTACACTAAATCTTTGGGCCTCCGTAATGGTTCTAGGGTTTTTTTCCCTAACACAGTAACCCATCTTTGCATCAAAAGCATTTAGATATGTTTCTAGACATACTTTCTCATCCAGTCTCATAACTTGGAAATGTGTACGCATGACCTTCTGAAATCTTACATTAAACTCAAGGACCTCTTCATTCTGGTTTTTCTTGATAATATTAAATTCATTCAACATGAAACCCTCATTTTTTTTGTCACCATATTGGTCTTTGAAACAATTGATAAATCATCCCACGAACCAACACAGTCATGTGGGAGTCCTCTAAACCAGTCTCTAGCATCCTCAATTAATGATTGAACAAATAGTTTCATAATTACGTCTTCATGTTTGATTTCATAATCATCTATCATATCAATAAATTTATTTAAGTGCTCTTCACATGTAACAACATTATTACCAATAAATTTTGGAATCTTTTCTCTAATTTCTTTAGGGATCAAATTAGGATAACTAGGAATACCATTAAAAAGAAGTTGTTTGTACCTTTCCACATGAACTGTCCTCCTTTTCAATGATCTATCATTTTGAGAAGTGGGTTCTTTATTATTTGATGTGTTAGCAATATTTTTAGTAGTCAATGGTGTGACAATGGCATCCTTCTTGGAAAAATTTCAAGACTTTGCACCAGGTATTGATGTAGAGGTAATCACACTTGAAGGGCCTAAGGATTGCCTAAGAAAATCAATTTTATTTTTCATTTCCAGAGTAGTAGCCTCAAGTTATTCCTTCTTTAATTATTTGGCTAAGATTTCCTTTCTTCTTTTATCCCTTTAAAGATCATTATCCAATTTCAAAAATTGACCTATGGGAACCTTATTACTAACAGGTTCATTAATCAAGATTCTTGTTGCAACTTGTTCACCCTTATCCTTAAGTTTTCTAACTTCAAAGACTGGGCGGATAAGAAGTTGTTCATAATTTTTCTTAGGTTTTGCAATATAATTTGTAGCTTCCAAGGTTAGAAATTTCCTTCTTAATTGATCTGATCTGATTTGAGCTTGTCTCATCTCAACCTCCTTTTCCTTTTCTCTTTCTTTTCTGATGGAAATTTTCTCCTAGATTCTTCTTTCTAAATTAAACACTTCTTCAAAAATATCTTCAAAATCTAAGAGAGTAGTTTCAGATTATGAAGTCTCAATAAAAAAGATTTTTTGTTTATCTCTTGGATCATGGGGGCTTTCAAAAGGTGAAGATCCCTGAGTGGGAGGAGCATTTCTACCTTCCCCACCTCTGCTTTTACTTCTTGATCTTCTATCTGGCCCTTGAGACTCTCTATGTGTTACCTTTTTAATATGATGTATTCCATCCTCTCCTTTAGAATGAGGAGAATAATAGTCATCATATGCACCTAATCCTAAATCTACGGCCTCCTCATATTCAAAAACATTTCCTTCTTGGCTAGGATGGATTAGGTCATCTTCCTTTGTATTTTTCTTTTGTCTCCATGCTTGAGACATATTTCTATCACTCCTTTCTTTTCTTGGCTGACCAGCCCTAGAGGTACTTGATAGCTCACCTTCTAATTTATCCTTAGGATGATCTTTCCTCCAGGCTCTGGTATTCCTATGACACATATCTAGAGAGTGTTATAAATAATTTTTATTTTTACCCAGCACTGTTGCAGAGATTCTCAGAGTCGCCACCCAATACAAGTTTGGAAATGTAACACTAACTTGATAGATTAGAGTATATATACTGAAAGAGTATCTTGAAATAAATGATAAGAAAATATAATGCATAACTACAAAATTGCAAAATAATTCTCTGTACTTCAATGGTAACTTACTGGTTTTGACAAATAAGAAGGCCAAGAGTTTAGCTGAACTTGTACATGCATTATTTGACACAAATTTATAATACCAGAGATCTCAATATATATTTATCATGACTATATCATCTCTATTCCCTAGAAGAGTCACCATTTTGTTGGTTCTTCAAAATGGACTTTATGCTCATGACAACAACCAATACATCCACATACAGATTTTAAGGAATGGTTAATTCCAAGTATGAATATCTAGGATGACTGGACCAACTATAGGGATAATACTTCCCTCTACACTTCTGGCTCTACAAAACTGAGGGTGCTCCTAATCCAGTAAAATAAACCTCACTTTTACAACTCAGACCGAATTCAATATAATAGATAAATAGTCAGAAAATACTAAATGATAACCAATCATTTATTGATTCTCTATTACCACTTGATAGGATACAAATTTTAGGTCACAGTACCTCAAATATATTTTGACAAATTTATATCAATAATAGGAATATAACCAAACTATATTAAGCATTTGTTATTGCAAAATGAACTCATTTATGGCCAGTGCCTTATCCACTGGGAAATAATTTTCTGCAAAGTAAGAAATACATAAATAAATCAAAGTTATTGAATCATGATCCCTTTAACACCACCACCTTATGATGATATTCATCAAAATATCATTGGACTCACACTACTGATAGGAATACCTATGAAAACACAAAAGAATTTATGTTCTATCCAAAGCTATTTAATTTGATCCTAGATCAAAGCAGAGGAATAAGAACATATACACATAAGAACTCTATGTAATAAAATTGAAAACTCATAACTCAAAAAAGTAATACACAAAGGAGAGATGTAAACCCTGGATTTTGTATTCAAATATACTGAATCATGTTTCATGTATACACTGTGCTTTTTAAATCACAAACCACTTTAATAATGGCTAAGAACCAGAAAATTTGCTATTTCTCATAACAATATAACCTAATAAAATCTACTATACCCTAGACTCATAACTTGCAAGAAAAAATTATTCAAGTTCCGATCCTTAATTCTAAATGATCCTGGAAATCCTTTTATAGAAATAAGGATTGCAAGAACCTACAAATCATTTAGGAAAAGACAAAAAGTTACATCATATGAGATAAAAGTCAGTTAGTACAAAATAGTTGTTCTGTTGCACTTTTACAAAATTGTCCACTGATTTGTGGGTGAACCCACAATAGTGGGTTACACATTTTCAGAGGAAGAAAAATGTCCCGAAAAGTGCGATTGGGAAAAAAAACCATCATACTTCATTAGAAAGTAACCATTACTTTTGATCGTAAGTGAGTAACTTTTGATTGAAAGTAGTTTTCTTACTTTCGATCGAAAGTAAGCAACTACTTTCGATCAAAAGTAGTTACGTTAAAACTTTTCATCAAAAGTCAAATGTTAGGGATTTTGGTGGGATTTTTAACCCTCCGAAAGTCACTTTCACTGTCACTTTCAACAGGGTTGAAACTATTTGGCTTTCAATTTTTTAACTATCATTTTCAGGTTTTTTTATTTTCAATTTTCATTATTTAATATTTTGGATATATATATTTAGCATGTATACATGTATATGTGTATATATGCATGTATATATATATTTATATATATGTGTATATATACATGTATATATGTATATATGCATGTATATATGTGTATATATGCATTTATATATGTATATATGTATGTATATGTATATATCTATATATATATGCATTTATGTATGCATATGTGTGTATATATGCATATATATGAATGTATATATGTGCATATATATATGTATACATGTATATAAATGTGTATATATATACATGTATATATATGTACACATGTATGTACATGTGTATATATATATATACATGTACATATGTGTGTACATATATGTGTACACATATATATACATATATATACATGTACATACATGTACATATGTGTATATATATATGTGTGTGTGTACATATATATGTACACATATACATGTATATATGTGTACATGTATATATATACATATACATGTATGTATATATATACATGTATATATATGTGTACACACATATATATATATGTATATATGCATGTATATGTATATATACATGTATATGTACACACATGTATATACTTATGTCCTAATAGGTCCTAATTGGTCTAGAATTAAGTCTAATTAGGTCCTAATTGGTTTAATTAGGTCTAATGAGGTCCTAAATGATCTAATTAAGTCTAATTAGGTCCTAATAGCTATAAATAGGTCCTAATGGGTATAAAGAGGTCCTAATAGGTCTAATTGGGTCCTAATAAGTCATATTAGGTCCTAATAGGTTCATATTAAGTCAAAAGAGGTCCTAATAGGTCTAATTGGGTCCTAATTGGGTCCTAATGGGTCTAATTAGGTCCTAATTGGTCCTAATTGGTGGGCTAATAGGTCTAATTGGGTCCTAATTGGTCTAATTAAGTCTAATTAGGTCCCAATTGATCTAATTAAGTCTAATTAAGTCTAATTAGGTCCTAATAGGTATAAAGAGGTCCTAATGGGTCCTAATAGGTTCATATTATGTCTAATTGGTCTAACTAGGTTCATATTAAATCAAAATAGGTCCTAATGTGTTCATATTTTAGTCCTAATATGTCCTAATAGGTCTAATTGGGTGTAATTGGGTCCTAGTGGGTCTAATTGGGTCCTAATTGGTCCTAATAGGTCTAATTGGGTCTAATTAGGTCTAATTAGGTTTGATTGGGTCTAATTAGGTCCTAATTAGGTCCTAATTGGGTCTAATTAGGTCCTAATTAGGTCTAATTGGGTCTAATTAGGTCCTAATTAGGTCTAATTGGGTCTAATTAGGTCCTAATAGGTCCTAATTGGTTCTAATCAAGGTCTAGTTAGACCTCTAATTGGTCTTAATAGGTCTAATTGGTCCTAATAGTTCCTAGTTAGGTCTAGTTAGGTCTAATAGGTCCTAATACCTGTCTAGTTAGGTCTAATTGGTCTAGTTAGGCCTCTAATTAGTCCTAATAGGTCTAATTGGTCTAGTTAGGCCTCTAATTAGTCCTAATAGGTCTAATTGGTCCTAATAGGTCCTAATAGGTTAGGTAATTGGTCCTAATTAGTCTAATAGGTCCTAGCTCTAGGTAGATAGTTAGGTCTAATTGGTCCTAATAGACCTCCTGGTTAGGTTTAGTTAAGTCTAATTGGTCCTAATTGTTCCTAATAGGTCCTAATTGGTCTAGTTACCTATCTAATTGGTCCTAATAGGTCTAGCTAGGTTTAGTTAGGTCTATTTGGACCTAATAGGTCCTAATACATCTAATTGGTCAGGCTAATAAGTCCTAATAGGTCTAATAGGTCCTAATAGGTCCTAGTTAGGTTTATTAATTAGGTTTACTTGGTCCTAATAGGTCTAGTTAGGTCTAGTTAGACCTCTAATTGGTCCTAATTGGTCCTAATTGGTAATAATTAGTCTTATTAGGTCTAATTAGCTCTAAAATTAGGTATTACAATATCACATTTACATGATTCGTTAAGACAAGTCCTGACCATCAACTTAAAATATATATAGAGAGAGACATAGACATACCTTGTTTCCTATGATAATATCTTTCTCATGCTTCTTCACATAGTCTTTGTTCAGGCTCTTCTAAATAATGTCCTGTACTCTTGTTTAGCCTTCTCTTTTTATTTCCCATCACAAGTTACAAAATTGTTCCACCAAAAATTTCTTCCTTCTCCTAAATGCGAATGATTTTGCAGCTTCCAAGTTAATGAAATGAGAAAAACATACATTTATTTATATGTAATCATTGTTAACATGAAATGACCTCAAATAGGCCAACCTAGGTTTCTATCAAAAGAAAAGTTGACTTTCAATTGAAAGTAACTTACTTTCTATTGAAAGTAAGCTAGTGATGGCTAAAATTGACATCAAACTGGAAAGTACTTTTGATAGAAAGTACTTTCTATCGAAACTCAAATTTTCAATTGAAAGTACCTGGTTTAGGCTATGTTTGCAAACTATGAAGAAATTTTGAGAATTTCATGGCTTTGGGCCTCAAGTGCGGTGATCAAATGGAAGATTAAGAAGATGTCCTTTTGCATACAACAAGTACTCAAAATGAGCTTTCTAACGATTATATGTTTGATTATTTTTTAATTTATTATATGTATGATCTTTTACGTTAATCAAATGTAGGTTTTTAATCAAATATAAACCTCTAAGTTCAACGTTCAATGAAAAATAGTAAAAAAGGGATTTTTTATAAAAAAATAACAGTGCCCTCCATCTTCGAGTCTACTTTCTATCAAAAAAATAAAATTTGAAAATAGATAAATACACAAGTTATAAGCTATGTAGATAAGGTATGTCAAAATTATGGTTTAGTCAACTTCAAATGTTAATAAAATATGCAATAATCATGATAATGTCATCAAACCAATTGCATGCCCTCCATATGGATGCTAGAAAACTAAATTCAAAAGAATCACATTCATATCTATTTTACAAAAAAACATTATGCTCTAAGAAAAAAATGTTACTCTTTCAAAATAACATTTTCAGCACCATACCAGTTTTTGTGGGAGAAAGAAAAAACTATTCAAATAAATTCAATATATATATAGAATCTAGACAAAAAATCCTAAAAGACTCTAATTTACTTCATTCTTTGATTTCAAATGGATCAATGACAATATGCATTTGAATCTGAAAGTTTTTTTCAAAATGTAGAGTTCAGTGTCTATTTAGGCAAAAAAGTGTAACCCACTATTGTGGGTTCACCCTTGTGCACCAAGCTTTTGCAACAGTTTCCAAAAATAGTTCTATCTCTACCAAGTGTTTCCTTTGTACTTACTCTTCCATACAAAATTCTCCCTGTAGTTTGCTCTATTTAAAGAGATGGGGAGGTGCCACCTATTGTAGTCTCTATTACAAGTAGCGGTTTTCGTTGCACCAAAAGATCAACCTGTTAATGCCCGATACAACCACTAGAATTATAGAAGATATAGGAGGTGGTTAATCCATGTCATGAACCTTGCGAGGGATGTTGGACCACTACCAACAATCCCCCTCCCAGTGTCACTCACCATGGCGTACAAGGATTCAAACCTATGACCAAGCTCTGATACCACTTGTTACAAGTAGCATTTATTGTTGCACCAAAAGATCAACCTATTAATGCCTGATATAACCACTAGACTTATAGAAGACATAGGAGGAGGTTAAACCATGTCGCAAACCCTACGAGGGACGTTGGCCCACTGCCAATAGTCTCATTGGGTGTCATTTTGTATTTTCTTCTTCCGAAGAGTATGTATCTTCCCAAGACTTGTATATTTCTTCACTAGGCCAAGGGAAAGAAACCACCTCATCTCTCTTCTCTACCGAAACATCCCAATCAACCTTTACCTATTTAACTTCTTTATTAAGGGACCCAAAGTGTACCCTAGTATTGTCCAAAACTTCAATTGTTTGGACAAAAAGGATGTTGTTGTCTGCATTTAAAATGCTACTTATTCTGATTGAGAACTCATCATTTAGTTTTCCTAGGCATATCTTTTTGTCTTTTATACCTCCATTCTTTTTGAAAAGACTGAGAAACATTTGAAAACAATCTTGATAATTCTTCCCCTCAATACTAATGCCTTTCTTTTCACATTCTCCCTTTTGACTGCAAACTCAAACAAGTTTTTAACTAACTTGTGAGTATTTTTTATTTGTTCATCTACAACTTGTTAAGCCTTATTTAAAGAATAAAAGAATTTCATTCTATCCTTTCTAGCAACCCACCTATCTAAAATTGGGTCCATAGTGGCAACTTCCTCTTTAAAAGAATTCAATTTTTTTTATCAATTCTTCTCCAATTTGGTAACTCCCTTTTGGATCAATACCCTCAGATATATGCAAAATTGTATCTTTTATTTTGTCCTCATTTTTCATATGGAATTCTAACTTTATTTCATTAAATAATTTTCTCTCACTTTTTTTTTCTTTTACCCTTCTCAATAAGGTCCCTTATAGCATCTTCCAACATTTGTCTCTCAATTAACGAATCCTCATAAGTTAATGGAGGTAGAGGGGAAGGAGGGTATTCAATGATAGGACTAGAAGAGGGAGGCATGGTAGGGGAGGAAGCAATCTGTAATTATATAGGCACCTAAATTTGATCTTGTTCTCCCAACTTCCTTCTCAATTCTGCTATTATTTTATCCTTCTCACTGATCTCCTTTTTCATCTCATCATAAGCCTTGAAAATTGTCTCAAGTTTTAATGTCAACTCCTCATTCTCTTTAGATTCGCTCTCTTCTACCTTCATACTAATTTTAGCAATTTCTAGGGCCATTCCTGAGGCTTCAACTCCTAAAGTTTCACTAACTCTTGTTAGTAGGAGACTGCTAGAGAGATCACTTCTAATAATCTGTTTCCCCTTGTTTCCTTCATATTTTCTCAGAGACCACATGACCAAAGCTTGGTGTTCATAACTGAAAGTGACATATTTAATATCCTATTGTGCTTCTTCTTTGGTCTTGTGCACTGGTGTGACTTTCTTCCTAACAGTATCTAGGAAAATTGTATCAACAATATCCCATTCAGGGAGGATGAGCACCTCTGCATTTCTTACGAGCTCTCTCCCCTTCTCTGGAGTAACCTTTTCAAATCTCTCCATAATATCCTTCCTTACCTCATCCTCAATGATATTAAGTTATTTTTTTGGATTTTTCTCCTGCCTCCATCATATCCTTCCTTACCTAAATCCAATTTTGCATCTTTGGGAGACTTAGGGACTCCTTCATTGATCTCCTCATAGGTCATGAAAATTTTACCTAAGCTCCCCATTATTTACAACTGCTTAGTCACCTCTTGTTGATCAACAAGGTTAAGTGGTGATTGAGTGGGAGACTAAGCTTCCTCAATTTGTTGTGGTCTGTCTTCTATCCTTTGTATTTTTTGGGAAGGTGATGAATTAGAGTTGATGTATATAGGCTTATTCTCTGGTGATACAAGGGAATTCCTTGTCTCTTCTTGAATTTCTACTCCTCTAGAAG
The DNA here is from genome assembly GCA_027943335.1 of Chamaecyparis obtusa. Lineage (NCBI taxonomy): Eukaryota > Viridiplantae > Streptophyta > Pinopsida > Cupressales > Cupressaceae > Chamaecyparis > Chamaecyparis obtusa. The sequence goes on from BSBK01009712.1 coordinate 873,343, forward strand.
AGGAATGGATATGTCCTACACTTTAACTCTTTTGATGAAGACTTGGGCTTGGCACCAACACACTATATCAAGTTCTTTTCTACAAAATATATCTTCTTGGGGATGCCATTCCAGAAAATACTGGCTTACTTGGGACAAATTTAGACCTCTTTGGCTTTTTCTGCATCACCATATCCTTCTTTTCATTCAAGGTTTGCATTAGACCCTCAAAGTGGCTCATAAGAGATTCCACATTCTTCTCATATGGTTTAAAATCTTTCAAGGGATCATAATCCTTGCCAAAGTATGGGACAAAATCTAGTTTCTTCTTATAAACTTTCCACTTCTCTTTCCTATTTTCCTATTCCCATAAATCAAAAATATTTCTTATGATATCTTTAGGGAAATTAAAAACATGGTCCAAGGAAGCACATATGGTTTTCCTTTTGAACATGTCATTATAAAAACCCCCTAGGTCTGCAATCCTAGCTATTGAAGTAGCCATGTTATATGGTTCCAAAACTTTATCCATGTGTGACCAACTACCCTTTGTAATCAAAAATTAGTGGGCTATAGTGACTATTGGAAAAATAGCCCTCTTCCTCTTCCTATGAGGGCAGCATCCTGCAAACCTCTAATTTATCTAAAAATTTCTACTATTCCAATCTTCATAGGAACTTGACATGGAAGGATAAAAGGAGTCCCCTTGAAGCCATACACTCTAAAAATAGTAGACACGGGGTATAAAATAATATCACCCCAATTATGCACAATCTTGATGTCAGTAGCATATTGCTTAGGCTTAAGAAAATCTAGCAGGATTCTTGGGACTCTAGGGTTCTCTAAAAATAATAAATCCCTAAGCCTTGATGCAAAACATCTGTTAAAAGCTATAAAACTAGATTCATTTCTATCCCAATTCATATTTAAATTCTATAATTGGACCGACATTTCTTCACCGTCCTTCTCCTTCAGTAGGTCCATTTATTTTTCAAAATAATCTGCACCTTTGTACAAGCACATGTACATCATTAGGGAATACCAACCAAAAGGTTTATCAACTTTGGCTCTTTGAATTCCTATTAGTCCATCATGTATCAATTCAACCAAATAGGGAGAAAAGTCAAAAGTGACTGCTAGGTAAGGGTGCAAGATTTATGCCACTCATAAACATGTAATGAACTAGCATCTCCTCTTTAGAATCTCCACCAAAAATCTAACACAATGACTAGTACATACCCTTTTCTTTTAGATTGAAATAATATAATTTTAGGGGCTCTTATGTATTAGGTCCCACTATAATCAAATCTCCAAATTTATTGAAAAAATCCCTCAAAGAACCAGTCCTAAGATAATCCCTCTAGGAATTGTAGACCCATTTTATCTCATCAAAGTCTATCTTTTCTAGGTCACTGGTTGGCTCACTTAATCTGAATACCTCTCTTATTTCTTTCGCTGAAATAATAATCAAAGATTTTCCATTTATATCCCTAACAACCCTTTCTACATGATGATTATTTTGTGTAACTTGAAGTAGAATATTAACATCCATGAAAACATTTGGAACAAGAAGTTTTCTAAAGTCGAATTTCCATACATTACTAATGGGATAAAAGGCACGCCTCTCTCAAAAACCAACTCTAAACAACACTAGACCAGAGACCTCAATATTAGCATTTCTCATAGAATTCCCCTTGTCATATAGAGCATCTACAACCCTAAGACTAGGGTTTTTGGGAAATAGCTCTTTTTATCCTGGATGCATCATTAGTTGAGTGGTCAAGTTGTTCCAAGAGGTCATCATACACATCCCTCTCATGATATTCTACTTTCCCTTTAAATTATGTCCTCTGTGCCATTATTTGAAACTAGGGTTTTATCAAGAAAGTCTAAAATAAGAATACACTTAAATCTTCTCCCAAACCCTTATGAGAGAATTTGTAGACAAACAACAATAGAGACACAGTAGTTCACAGAAGCCCTCACTGGTTATCGAATTCTCAGAAAATATCAGTCACCCTATAATTTTCACTCTACCAAATTATTTCACAAATTCTATAGCTTTACTTCTAAAATTGAAACACTTGAGAGATATACTCTGTGTGCAAAAATCATTAATTTGTGACAGCCATGCCACACGTTCCTACCATAACTCTTTAAAAATTTGAAATTCTGCAATCTAACAGGTAGGAAAGCTTTCAAAAAAACTAGAGAAAGTTTAAAACAAAGTCTTCGATCTTCACTTAAAACAAATCAGACGGTTGTCGTGATCCCGCGATTACTATTTATCGATCAACTTTTCATTGAGGCTTTACACCTTTCTTCCGATCAAAATAGATATGACGGTGATCAAAACTATATCCTTTTAGACCCACTTAGCATTTATATTTTATTATTACCATTGGATCAAGATCATCCAATGGTCATCTTTATTTCGCTGTGATTTGAGCCCACCGGATTTCTTTATGTTACCCTAGATAATCAGACGGTAGGCGTTATCCCGCGATCACTAATCTTTCCTCACCTTTTCATTAAGGCATTTTGACAACCGTTTGATGAAAAGAGACAAGTCAGAACCTTTAAGAAGCTTTTTCTCTCAGCCCCACTAACGTACCTCTTTTCTAACTGGAAGATCTAACGGTTGTCACGATCCCGCAAGCAATAATCCTTGGTTTTCTTTTTATTGCGGGATTACACTAACCATTAGATTAAAATACATCTAAAGGTACTTTAATTTCTTTATGAATGTGCCCAATAAATAGACACTTAGATTATCTCGATCAGTCGATAAATATAAAACCCTAAAGGTTGGTCCCACTTGCTTTGATCTTTTCATTACTGAAGCATCTAATAGCTGTCGTGATCTCACAATTTGTAAACTTCAATCACTTCTTCATTGTGAGATTACACTGACCATTACATCAAGGAAGGGTTTAATAGTTTTGATAAATTGTCAAGACTTAGGGGAAAATGACCTTATAAACCTTAGGAAAAATTAAAAATTGTCAGGGTTTAAAACTTAGGAAAAATTAAAAGGCACATTAGGTAAATTAATTTTTTGAAAGACTTCAGCCCCACCTGACAATGAAATAAGACACATTCTTTAATAAGGAACTTAAGTGGTTGAAAAAGTAATGATCAATTAGAAAAAATTTCAATGACCTAGGGCTTTTTCTTCAAAAAACAAGCTTAGGGTTATATTAACAAGGCTCCTCCTAGGGTTTTAGGAACATAAAAATTAATTCCTTTGAAAACTGAGGACATGGATAAAAATCTAAAAGGCATCCATAACCAGACAACAAAAATCCTTTGCAAATTCATCAAAATTCAAAACATAGAGTTTTTTCTAGAAAAATAATCAGTACTAATAGTGGCTCTAACTGGGGATGTGTACCTCTTGCAAGCACGATAAGGATTCATAATCTCTGGGTTAAGTAGACCATCTACTAAAAAAAACTAACCTACACACAGAAATAGAAAGAAACATACTACAGAAATGAAACTAACCTATTGTTGATGGATAATAAGAGTACCCCAAGAGAAGTTCAAATTTATAAATTATCCATGAATTGGCAATTCCAAGACATTTCCAACCAAATCTTTCAGAATATAACAATCAGATCTCCACTTAGCATCAATAAGATATGGTCCCAACCAAACTAGATCAAACTTTCCATGTTTTCCTTTGTCTTCTACCCTAACATTCCACATTAAGACCAGATCATCAATTTTAAAACTTATGACTATGGTCTTTCTATCATACAAACTCTTATACTAGAGCTATGAATTGATGTTCTTGTTATGAGCCTCCCTTCTTGATTCATCCAATTGTATCAGATCTTCCAACCTGATTTTCATCTCATTATCCTAATCTTATCATATATCTGGATGAGTTTATACATTTGTAGTAAATTATTTTGTGGCAACCTGGTATGAATTCCATACACCAAATCAAAAGGAGCACAACCAATTACCTTTTTTACTATCATTCTATCAGCCCATAAGGCTTGTTACAAATTTGAGACCCATGTTCTTTTGATCTTATCAAGGACTCTTTTCAAAATCTTTATCAGGCTCTTGTTACTTGATTCAACTTGACCATTACCTTCGGGGTGATAAGGCTCTTGTTACCATCATATGAGACTTGAATCCCATATTGTTGAAAAAATTATAAAATCTTCAGACCTGAAACACATAGCATTGTCAACCACTATTGTCTCAGGGTATCCAAACCTTGCTAAAATATTCTACATCATGAAATCAATCACTACTTTACTAGTGGCTCTCCTAGTTGGAATTGCTTCCACCCACTTAGTGAAATAGTTTGTTTCCATTAGAATCCATGAATGACCCTCACTTGATTTGTTTGGGATCTCTCCAATGAAATCCATACCCCACTTTTGAAAAGGGGCCATAACTATTATAGATTTTAAGGGTAAATTTCCACTGGATTTCAATTTCCCTGCAAATCTTTGGCAAGCACCAGGGTAAATTTCCACCAGAAACTAGACGTTAATATTTTATGTGCAATAGTCTTAGCCATATAATGGCCACCACACATGCCATCATGCATTTCTTGTAATAGGTCTTCAGCCTTTTGATGATCAACACACTTGAGAAAGACACCCTTATTAATTTTCCACCATAATTCTCATTTAGAGATCACATACTTCACAACATGTAATTTTACAGTTCTTTTCTTGTTATCATCCATCTCAGGAGGAAGAATCATCTTTTACAAGTATCCAACAATATCCTTATACCAATCATGATGGTCTAAATTACATCTGTATGGCCTTTTTTCTTCTCCAAGCATGTTAATACGATTTGCATCTAAATTTATTTGGGCCACGAGTTTGGCTAATCCTAGTCCTCTGACTAGTTTTGTGATTTGGATGTCAATGTTCAATTCTTGGATCTTGTTGATCCATCTAAACCTTCTTCCTAAAACCTCTTGTTGTACTAAGATGTCCTTCACAACAACACTATGCACATATACAACTATAGTTTCTCCAACTAAGTAGCATCTAAAAGACTTCATAGCCTTAACCAATGCATAAGCCTTCTTTTCATTTATATCATACTTTAATTTAGCTACTTGTAAGGATTTTTTGAAAAAGGATATAGGCTGCTCAAAACTATCTAATTGTGTCCTCAACATAGGTGCATTCTTAATTGCTTTCTTGATTTCAAAGAGATCCCTCCTAGCTTCTTCATTCCATTCAACCTTTGCACCCTTTTTCAACATCTTGGAGATAGGGACACTAATCTCAGCAAAATTTGTGATGAATCTCCTAACAAAGTTTATCTAATTGAAAAAGGATTGAATTCCTGTGACATTTCTTAGCAGTGGTACTTTATCAATTGCAATTACCCTTTTAGGGTCAATTTCAAGTCCATCCTTGGACACAATGTATCCCAAAAGTTTACCTTTAGTTACCCCGAAAGCCCATTTCTTTGGGTTAAGAGAAACTCCATACTCTAAATCTCTTGCAAAACATTTCTCAAGATGACTAGAGTGTTGATCCTCTTTCATTGAATATGTTGTGAGATCATCTTGGTAAACTACAAGAAACTTGTTTATGAAATCTACAAATGCTACATCCATGGTTCTTTGAAAAGTAGCGCCAGCATTGGTTAGACCAAAAGCCATCCTAACATATACACATGTGCCCCATGGAGTAGTAAATGCAGTCTTGAATTGTTGAATGTTTGATATGTTTTATAATTCCTACATCCATAATTTTCTTCAACTCTTCCTACATTTTTGGCACCAAGGTAGGGTTTATAGGTCTCAACTTTTATCTGAAGGGCTTTATATTCTCCTTCAAAGGAATTTTATGTTGAGGAAGATCTTCCCTATAGGATTTTAAGTCATCATAAGATCATGCAAAAACATGCCTATATTTCCTAAGAAGTTCAACCAAGAACTTTCTTATTTTAGAAGATAATTTTCCCCCACTGTATACATTTTTTTGGGGCTCCATCTGTCCCTAAGATTATTTCTTCTAAATCCTTTGGCTTATTCATAGTCTTTGCTGCAGAAGACTTGTTATTATTATCAAATTCTCTTTCAAGCACAACCAGACCCTTTGGGACTCTATTTGACTTTAGTTGCAGGAATTCTTTTTCCAAAATGGTATCCTTATTACCTAAAGTTTCCACATACCCACTAAAATTTATTTCATTATCTTTAAAATTGGTCTCATAATTTAGAAATCTTAAAATGTCTAGATCATCCTCAAAAACCTGCTAGTTTTCAATATTGTCTTGTATAGAAGGTCTGGATTGAACCTCAATTTTGGATATTCAAGAAAATGTAATATCCTTTGGCCTTAATGAAATATTTTCCAATAGGTCAGCCATTTTTTTGACCCTTGTCCATCCAATCAATACTAAAAGCATCAAAATTTTCTATCTCATCCTAAAGAGCATTTTTGTATTGCTTCAATCTTTTGTTTTTTGATGCATATTTGGACCTTATTTGAGATATTATAAGTTCTAAATCTCCAATTATTCTTAATTTTTAGATTTTATGTTTTGAGACCAACCCTAGTCCTATTAATAGAGCTTCATACTCTAGAGTATTATTTGTACAAGGAAACATTAAAGTAAATTAATACTTAAATTTCCTTCGAGTTGGAGCAATTAATAATTCTCTTGAACCATCTCCCTCTTTGGAGCTTGCACCATAAAAATACATGTTCCATAAACCATTCTACTTTATCATCTTGTTCTTATCCTTAGAAAAAATCAAAGGTTCATTTTTTCCTTCAACCTTCATGCTTTGTACTTGGAAGGAATTTATATCAGTGTCCAAGAAACAATTCATGTTCTCATTTTCTGTTTCTTCCTCAATCATATGGGAAGTTCTAATTTCTCTGGATACTCTTGTTAGATAACTGAGAGGGGGGTGAATCAGTTAAATCAGTTATCCTACAATCCCAAACTCTCAAATGTACTATCAACTCAGTAAGATAAAATAACTATCTTTCTGTTCATTTACCAAATACCAGTAATTTCCAAAACTGTCTTTACCAATTAATCAAATATTCAATATGTAAAGTATGCTAGCAAAATAATCATAAGAAATAACACATAATAAAAAGATTTAATGTGGAAACCCTGCTAAGGGAAAAACCACCTGGGACCGGTAACCCAAAATATTTCACTCTTCTGAAGTGAGCTCGGTTAGGAGCCAACCTTGTTAAAGATTACAATGCACATTGTTAGGTGTGACCTGGTTAAAGGATTTATCACTAACAGTTAACTTTTGACCAATATTCACTATGGGGTCAACAAGATAACAATTAACATTCCCTGAATGTCATATGGAAATACAAAAAATTGTTAAGTCTACTCGGTTAAGAGATTTTTTTTATAACAATGGTTAAACTAATACAGTAGTTATCTGATTCAATTACAACTTAATTTGCAAGTATTCACATTTATGCTAAGCTCATAAAAACTCTTCTGATCAATAATCAATTCACTTCATCATATGCTTAAACTTACTTCACTCGATGTATATATATCTCTGACACTCGGTTATGCCTGTAGCTCGGTTCTATCTGTAACCAATTTGGTCAAGAATGAATGAAAAAAGCCTTCACACAAAATATTCTATAGTCTCTATTCATCCGACATAGTTCAACAATGAATTTCATGTCTCTTAAATAGATGTGTAAATCATTTTCATTTCAGCCATCAAATTTTGCCTCTTAATCTTCTTCGTACATTTTTCCGCTCCAAACTTCCTCGGAAGATGTGTCAGTAACATGTTTCATTCTCTTCCCTTTGATCATCTCTAAATTTTTTCATTCGTGGATCTTATAACAAACTTCATCTTTTTCCTTGGAATCATAAGCAATTTCCATCTTATCAATTTGAGTTGGTTGTTATAACATTTAATGTTTTCATCTATACTTGGTTAATACTAAATGCATCAATGATAACTAACTGGGTTATTACTATTAGTTAGCATACACAAGATTGACTCGGTGTATATAGAAATCTTCAATTACCGACCACATTAACTTGTTCAATTTTGATCTCTTCTTCATAATATAATAATGCAACATGCTCAAGTCAAAAATATAATGCCATAGACTCATCAATAAGTTATCCAATGTATACCTTATCCTTATCTATCATATCCATCTTTTCCTTATGTAGATGAATCATTTCTTCACCATTTCTTCCTTCTACAGATGTTCAAATGTTTGTAACTATCATAATTAGTCAAAAACTAGTTGACATCAATGAGCACATTGTTGGATACAATTGTCTAATTGTGTGTTGTCTTTGATGTCACAAAAATGTCATATCAATTATCATTCTCAGTGTCAATTGAGCTTAGTTGGTCAGCAAGGCAGTTTTTAGTGTTCACCAAGATCACTCGGGCATCAAAGGAAAATATGGCAGAAAATAGTGTTAACCGAGCTTCCATGGTTAACGAAGAAAAGTTAGTGTTTACCGAGTTTCACTCAGGTGCCAAAGGATGTTGTAGAATTCACAGTGGTAACCGAGCTTCATTCAGTCATCAAAGGAAATCTTTTCAAGAATAGTGTTTACCAAGCAATGTTAGCCAATGAAGGATTTTGAGGAATAAAGTTTATTTATTCCAGCTGACGAAGGTAATGATTATTAATGATTGTAATGATTATTAGTGCCGACTTGACAATCTGAATGGTATATATAGAAGGTCAAGTTGTGAGTGTGAAAGTAAGGAAGTGTATGGATGAGAAAACATGCAAATCATTTTGAAGGAAGGTGTGTGTGAATTTTGAAGGATGGTTAGATATCCTTGAGGAGCAGGAAAGATATATTTGATCAGGAAGGATCTAGTGAAGTAGAATAGATATCTGTAATCAAAAATTTAGTTGCATCATTATTCAGGTCATTTCATTGTTACTTTCTTACCATTGTAGCAGTGATTTCAAAATCTCTTAACAGAGTTGGTTTAACAACCATTTTGTAAATCCTCTCACAAGGTGATAGTCCTATTGAATTGTTTCAAAGACCTCTTACAAGGCCACTCCTAACAGGATGATTAAATCCTCTAACAAGGTCACACCTAACAGTGTGTTTTGTAACCTTTAACCAGGTTGGCTCCTAATAGGGCTCACTTCAGAAGAGTGAAAAATAGTAACTAGTTACATTGGTGGTTTTTCCCATATTGGGTTTCCATGTTAAATCTGGTGTCTCATGTGTTCATGTTATTTGTCTTTATGCATGCATGTTAATCACTAATGAATGCTTAAGATCAGTTATAATTGACACTCACTACAATAATCGAGTTACAACATTTCTCTGTATGTTTACCGAGTAACAGCAGTAAATGATTTAATAAGACATCTAAGGGATCTGTGGTAATATTTTTGTGGTTAACTGATTCACCCCCCCCCCCCTCTTAGTTACTCCATCTATATTTCCAAAACACATATTGACTGATTTAATCATCTTACATAACACTTCAATAGCTTGATGATCTCTAATCATTGTTTCTTCAGTTCATCAAGTTATTTAATCAGTTGTAGGTCATCAATCTCTCCCTTTGGCATTGATGGAAACACAAACAATATGAAATATGTCATACCATACCAAACATATGTTCTAAAACTATATGGATAAATGATGTATCTCGCTAAGCTCTCCCTATCTTGATATTTAATATGTTTAATCACTACAAACAACATTTCATGCAGACTCTCCCTACGGATTTGATCTTCTTCAATTCTCCGATTCTTTCTCTCCTTGTAGTGAATAGATGTTTCATTGAAATATCTCTCTCTTTTCATGTTCTTATCAACAGATATTTCATATAAATCTCTCTCCCTTTGACAAAAATGCCAAAAGAAAATAAAAATCTCTTCAGTATCCAATTAGTTCTCTGTTGTTTGGTCTAGATCAAGTACCTTCATGTATTGATATACAAATTTATGTTTCAGCTTCTACAATCTTTCACAACCTTAGAAATCCTAAAGTGTGAGCTACATGCATCAACATGAATGATTTTCTGATAAAGTGTAGGTTGATGCAACCTCTTGATCACCTTAGTGTTCGATAGATAGGGGAAAAACCCATAGTCTAGTCCTCAAGTACTCAAAAGTGTCCTTTTGTAAGGGCTTGGTAAACATATCAGCAAGTTGTTCTTTAGACTTCACAAATTCTAGTTTGACTTTCTTTTCTTGTACTTGTTCCCTCAAATAGTGATATTTAATAGATATGTGCTTTGTTTTTTAATACATCACTGGATTCTTGGAAATGTTTATAGCACTTGTGTTGTCACAATATATAATCACTGGATTAGTGATCACCTCATTCATACCTTCCAACAATTATTTTATCCATGCAATATTTGAACAATCAGAAGCAAAAGCAACATAATCTGCTTCAATAGTAGATTGATAAATACATGCTTGTTTCTTACTTATCTATATTACAAGTCTTTCTCCCAAAAAGAATGCTCCACCAATTGTTCTCTTCTGATCATCAATGTTTCCAGCTCAATCTACATCAGTGTAAACTCAGAGTTCAAAATTACCTTCCTTTATGTACCATAAACCATAATCTTCAATTTTCTTCAAATATATCAAAATCCTTTTAACAACAACTATATGTGATTCCTTAGGATTAGTAGAAAATCTTGCCATAATCCCAATTGCATGTGCTATATCAAGCCTTCTGTGTACCACATACATCAGGTTTCCAATCATTGATCTATACAGTGTCTAATTTACCTTGGTTGATTCATCATCCTTTGTCAACTTACATCTTGTCACCATCAGTGTACCTACCAGTTTTGAATCTTCCATGACAAAATTCTTTAACACTTCCTTGATGTATTTTGATTGAGTTATGAAAATCCGATCATTTTGTTGTATAATCTGCAAACCTAGAAATAATTTAATCTCTCCAAACATTGACATTTCAAACTCTTTTCTCATTTCATCAGCAAAAGCTTTGCAAATGATAAGGTAAGCATGTAATCTTTCATACTATGCTCTCGGTGCTTGTTTCAGTCCATACAGTGCTTTATGCAGTCTATATAATATGTTCTTCTTATTTGGATCAACAAAACCTTTAGGTTGTTCTATGTAGACCTCTTCCTCAAGAATTCCATTCAGAAATGCATATTTCACATCCATTTGATATACTTTGAAATCCTTATGTGCAGCAAATGCAAGTAATATTCAGACTCCTTCAAGTCTTGCTACTGGTTCAAAAGTTTCACCATATTCAATACCTTCTTCTTGTGCATATCCCTTGCATACAAGTATTGCTTTGTTTCTAGTTACTTCACCATTCTCATTCAACTTGTTTCTAAAAATCCACTTAGTACCTATTACATTTTTAATCACTTGGTCTCAATACCAATGTCCATGTTTTGTTTTTCTCTATCTGTTCAATTTCTTCATTCATGGCCTTAATCCATTCCTCATTCTCAAGTGCATCTCTAACATTCTTAGGCTCAAATTCACAAACTAAGCATGTGTTCTATCTTAACTTACTTTGTGTCATCATGTCAGCTTGCTTGTCTCCAATAATTTAGTTCTGTGGATGGTGTCTTCTAAAAAATCTTGCCAGTACTTGCTCTCTTCTTTTCTCATCATTCAGTTCAAGTTCATTTTCTTCCTCGGTAACTTCTTCCTGGTTCTCGGTAGAATTTTCCTATCACTCAGTATACTCATCCTGTGGCTTCGGTAGATAGTCTAGATTCTCAACATATGTAAACCTACTATAGTCTTTTGGTTCCTTCCTTCTTTCTTCATCATTCTTCTCAGCAAACTCATCAACTTTCACATTAGCACTTTCAATCATTTTGTTAGTTGCCTTGTTCAAACATTTGTATGCTTTTCTCTTAGTAGAATATCCTAGAAATATTCCTTCATCACCTTTAGAGTTAAATTTACCATTTCTATCATCTTTTAGAATGTAACATCTACTTCAAAAAATTCAAAAATAACTTACATTCACTATGTAGCCAAACCATAGCTCATAAGGTATCTTATTTGTGTCTTTCTTCAGTTGAACTCGGTTCAAGGTGTATACAACCATGCTAACAACTTCTCTCTAGTATGTTTGTGCAACATATTTCTCAATCATCAATATTCTAGCACAATCAACTATAGATCGATTCCTTCTTTTTGCAATACCATTCTGTTGTGGTGTCCTCAATGCAGAAATCTGTCTTTTAATTCCATGCTCATTACAGTAGTTAGTGAATTCATTAGAAATAAACTCACCTCCTCTATCAGATCTCAAGAATTTTAAATATTTTTTGGTTTCCTTTTCAACTTTAGCTTTATACCACTTAAATAGTTTGAAAGCTTCAGATTTCTCTTTCAAAAACATAATTTTCATCATCCTAGAGTAGTCATCAACAAATAAAATAAAATATGTGTCACCATAATTACTCTGAGTTCTCATAGGACCACATAATTTGGTATGTACCAACTCTAAAATACCTTTAGAAGAATAGTCTTTTCTTTTAAAACTATATTTAGTTATTTTCCCTTTCTGACATTGATTGCACATGACATGGTCAGGTTTAGTTAGACTCGGTAAACCTCTAATTCTTCTCTTCTTACTGATGTTAACCATGTTATCAAAATACACATAACACAGTCTCTTATGCCACAACCACACATCTTCATTTTTAGCCAACAAACAAGAAGTTTCAGCATTGTCAAGATAAAATAGATTACCTTTGGATTGTTCACTAGTATCAACTAGCTTTCCAGTTTCATCATAGATTTTCACCTTTCTTTTCTCAAATGCAACTTGGTGACCTGAATTATTCAATTTTGCTACACTAAAAAAATTATAGTTAAGTCCTTTTATCCAATATGCATTCTCACATCTAATCTTAACATTCAACAAAATAGATCCTTTTCCTTTCAATAGAGAAGGTATATCATTTCCTATTTTAACAGATCCTCCATTATAGTGTTCAAGGTATTCAAATTTATCCTCATCACTAGTCATATGATGTGTACAACCACTATCAATAATCCATGTATCATTCTTGCTAACTTTAGATATAAGTGTTGTTTCTACATACCTTTCATCTTCTTCTGAATCATCTTTCATTACAATGAATACCACTTCAATTTCATCATTAGTGTTGGTGTCAGTGTCATTATCATCATCTCCAACATGGTAACATGCCTTCTTGCCTTTGTCTTTGCAGTCTCATTTATTTCTTCTGTCATAGTGTCAGTTTTCTCTGTGATCTCGATTCTCTCTTCTACCAAACTTTCCATCAGCATATCAGTCAATGTCTTTATCCTCATCTTTCCTCTTAGGACATCTAGAAGAAATATGGCCAATCTCTTTTCAATAAAACATGCTAAAGGTAACTTTCCTTTATACCTTCCTTTACCTTTCTGAAGTCTCCTAGCCATAAGTGATTCAAGCTCATCAAACTCATCTTCACTATCACTACCACTTTCATTTCTTATGTTATGATTACTACTAGTATTACCAATCTTTAGGGATGACATAAATGTAGACTCAATGCTTAGTACAATACTATTTTCATAGTTATTCATCTCAAAATTAGCCAGCTTGCAAATTAGACTATCAAGTGTAAGAGTACTACTAGGTGCAGATCTCATTTCATGAATAGAAAAGATTCTAATAGCATAGATAGGAAACAAGGTTCAAAGTATTTTAATCACAACAATGTCTCCAAAAATAATACCTCCTACTCCTTGGATAGCATTGACCACCTCTTTGATTTGGTTAGAGTATTGTGTGATGTTTTCACCTTCTTTCATCTTCATATTATCAAATCTACCTCTTAGGATTTCAACTCTAGCCCTCATTACATTGACATCTCCACCATGAACTAGTGCAAGTTTGTCCCACATTGCTTTCACTGTAGAGAATGTTTTGATATATTCAAATTTTGCATTAGATAGAGTAGCAACAATCTCTATCATAGCTATATTATGTTCATGTATGTCTCTCAATTGATCAATCGTCAAAGGTCCAATAGTCAATTGTATGTAGCCATTGGCTAGGAGTTGAAGAGATGACTCTCCAATTCCAGATATGTGCGGCCTCATCCTGCTTTTCCATGTTGAGAAGTTATCTTTGTTCAGCTTAGGCACTTACCTTTTATACATCTTGTGATCTTTTGCTCAAGTCCTTGAAACTTTCCTCCAAGAAACCAATCCTCTATGATACCAATTGTTAGATAGCTGAGGGGGGAGGGGGTGAATCAGTTAAATTAGTTATCCTATAGTCCCAAAATCTTAGATGTACTATTTAAAACTTATTCAACAAATCAATTAGCTCGGTAAGATAAAATAAATATATTTCTGTTCATTTACCAAATACCGATAATTTCCAAAATTGTCTTTACCTATTAATCAAATACGCAATATGTAAAGTATGATAGAAAAAACAATTATAATAAATAACACATAACACAAAGATATAAAGTGGAAACCCTGCTAAGGGAAAACCCACCTGGGACCGGTAACCCAAAATATTTCACTCTTCTTAAGTGAGCTCGGTTAAGAGCCAACCCTGTTAAACATTACAATGCACACTGTTAGGTGTGACCTGGTTAAAGGATTTATCAATAACAGTTGAATTTTGACCGGCATTCACTATGGAGTCAACAAGATAACAATTAACATTCCATGAATGTCATATGAAATACAAAAGATTGTTAAGTCCACTCGGTTATGAGATTTTTGCTATTAAACTGATACAGTAGTGATCTGATACAATTACAACTTAATTTGCAAGTATTCAGATGTATGCTAAGCTCATAAAAACTCTTCTGATCAATAATCAATTTACTTTATGATATCCTTTAACTTACTTCACTCACTATATATATATCTTTGACGCTCGATTATGCCTATAACTTGGTTATGTCTGTAACCAGTTTGATCAGGAATGCATGAAAAAAGTCTTCATGAAAAATATTTTGTAGTCTCTATTCATCTAGCATAGTTCAAAAATGAATCTCATGTCTCTTAAATAGACGTGTAAACCATTTTCATATCAGCCATCATATTTTTCCTCTTAATCTTCTTCATCCATTTTTCCACTTCAAAATTCCTTGACAAATGTGTCGATAACATGTTTCATTCTCTTCCCTTTGATCATCTCTGAATTTTGTCAGTCGTGGATCTTATAACAAACTTCATCTTTTACCTCAGAATCATAAGCAATTTCCAACTCTTCAATTTCAGTCGACTATTATAACAATTAATATTTTCATCCATACTCAGTTAATATTGAATGCGTTGATGATAACTAACTCAGTTATTACTATCACTTGGTATACACAAGATTGACTCAGTGTATACATAAATCTTCAATTACTGACCACATTAACTTATTCAATTTTGGTCTCTTCTTCATAATAAAGTAATGCAACATGCTCAAGTCAACAATATAATGCCATAGACTCATCAATAAGTTACCCAATGTATACTGTTTCCTTATCTGTCATATCCATCTTTTCCTCATGTAGATGTCTCATTTCTTCACCATTTCTTCCTTCTACAAATGTTTAGATGTTTGTAATTATCATGATAAGTATAGTCAAAAAATACTTGACATCAATGAAAACATATTGACTAATTTAATCATCTTACATAACACTTTAACAGTGTGGTGATCTCTAATCATTGTTTCTTCAGTTCATCAAGATATTCAATCAGTTGTAGATCATCAACTCTGACATTCTCACCAAAAAAAATTGAAGTTACAAAGTATAGATCACATTGTATACTTCCTCCCATTGTTGCACTCCACTTTCTTGATAACAACATTCCATACTGAGGAGGAATATCAACTATTAGTCCTATTCAAAAATTTTGGCTCTAAATGTTTTAAAAATATTGAAAATCTTTATTTTCTATACCCTATGTATTCCTATTCAAAAACCCTAAGTTTCAGTTTGTTCTTCTTTTTCTATGTTACCTTTTTGGGTCACTTAAGTTAATTTTTTTCCATGTTCTTTTTAGAAAGGTTTTAAGTTGTCGGCAATGGGTCTGGTAGTTAGAAAAATTAAAGTTTCCCCATTCGCATATGTCTTCACTTTAGTGCTTACCCTACTTTATCCTGGTCGTCAAATCTTTTTTGATCTCACGATAGTTGTTATCCCACAAGCTCCAAGCTACAGGATTCTTATCTTCATGAGATCATGACAGTTCGACACCTGCCCTCAATTATCAATGGGTCCATATCTTGACAAAGGTAATGTTGTAACCACGTGGTTAGGTTTTTCTTTCATGGTTAATACTAGGCGAGCATGATTTCTACATGCTTTGAAGTTTGGTCAAGGCTTGAGCAAGATCAATGTTAGGCATAATGCCTCAAAGGAAAAGTGCTTGACCGTTACTCATCAAGGGATTGTGACAACTATCCAATCAAAAGGATGAACAAAAGACTGCTTCGATGGCACCAAAAGATATTGTTTAATAAGGACCACACAATGTGTTTAAATCTAGCGATAAGCGTTATGCCTTGATCTAAACTTGAAGACATTTTATTCATCGTAGGATCATGTATTGTTGACATGTGTCCCAAATGATGTCACAGGTCAGTGGGGCCAAATTTCTCTAAGCATTAAAGCATCTTCATCTCTGAATGAATCCAATGGTAGCCATTATGCCTTGAAGACAAAATGCACGTCTATTACTCTTCACATGATTGTGACATGTTGACGCATATGCCATTTCCAAGTGGGACCATAGTTTTTTAAAGAGGATTAAGTACTGACAAGTCTGAAGGAAGATCGATGGTGGGCACTAAGCCTTGAAGAGAAGATGCCCAGTGATTACTCTTCACAGGATTACAATGTGCTAACAAGTGTCTTGATCAATCAAATTATAAAGTGATGTGGATATAACACATGTGCTAAAATGAAATATTCTCATTGGTAAGTTGGTCTGGGTAAAAGGAAAGTCTTAGCTAGTTGACTTCACAATTGTCGTCCAATAATAAAGGAAGAGACAGATCAATGACCCTATTTTAAAATTATGAAGTCCAAGCTGTAATGTATTTTGTGAATGTTGTACGCACTAGTTTTCAATGGTAATGGCTTAGTGGTGCTTCGTGAAAGTTAAGTACAAAATGATGGCAAGGGTATAAGGCAAGTCATGATCACTTCAAATGATACATTGTCTTCGGAACTCTCAGGTGAAAAGGTGTCTTCTCTCTGCGCTTCAATCTGCAAGTATTTTCAAAAGGTGGTAGTTGTTTTACTGTGATTTATGAATTGCTTGTATTTATGACTATGGTACTGGTGAATTATAGTTTATGAAGGGTTAGAGTGTTGTTTATAATATTGATTCTCCATAAAGTTTTTCGTAAAACCCTAGTTGTTAAAGATGGCACCGTGCAGAGAGTTTAAGGGAGAAATTGATTACCAGAAGAGATTTGTCTGTGATGACTTACTTCAGTTGCTACCTCCTTCTGAGAATGATACCTCAAAGATGAAGGAGTTTTTGGAAATTTGGCTAAGTAGGATATCAAGTTTTTGTCATTATGACAACATATAATTAGTATGAAGATCGCACTATGATAGCAAGAATTTATGTTAAAGTGCAAGTAAAATTGTCTAAGTATAGCAACATTTTCTAGTCTAACCAGAGATAGTTTTGGATAGTGATGTTGATGGAAGTTGGTTTAGTGCATGCACACTTGAACATAGATACTTCTATGTATGACAAAGACACATCTGGAAGTGCAAGTCTATATGACATGTACGGAAGGAGTTATTGCAAGATTACCAAGACAGAGTCAAAACTAATAGAGCAGAGTAAGAAGACAAAACAAGTATAATAGTTAAGGGATTATTTTTTTTTATCAAAATAATGACTTAACCATACAAGGGATGAAATCCTAGATGTTAACTCTTGGGAAGCAGAAGTTAGTTTTGTATTTTGTAAAGATTTTATGTTTTGTAAAGCCGACTGTAAAGTTATTATTCTTAATAACTTGTATAAATGTAAGAAGTATGTGATGCGAAGATATATGCATGATGTAAAAAGATAGTGTAATGATATGATGTGAAGATATAAGTTGTAAAGGAAAAGCAAGTAGACTTTTTATATGAAAGCGAAGAAGCTAGACAACTAAATCAAAATAGGAAAGCTATTCGACAGCAGTGAAAGGTTATGTACTTTACCTTTTGTAATTAGATATCATTGTATATTACATGTTTGGGTAGTGAGATCATCTTGTAATCATTCTATTCTATAATACCAACTCTTAATAGGGTTGAGGCTTCTAACAAGGCCTAGAGTCCTTTAATCAAGACATAGACACTATATGTATGTAATAGACTCCTAACAAGGTCAACATCTTTAACATGATACTTTTTATTAGTGGATCAATTGTGGGTATCATCTCCACCAAGGTTTTCACTTGGCCAGGGTTTTCTTGAGAAAAAACATGGTGTTATGAGTTCATTTGCTTTATTGCTTTGCATGTTATTTGGTTTACTTTATTTTGCAAACATCAAGTTAATTTGTTATATCCATAATTGGGCAAAAGTAAAATTTTGTAGAATACTGATTCACCCCCCCCCTCTTAGTATTCCCTATTTCTAAAAATTGGTATCAGAGCTTTGTTACTCAGAAGAAAGTTATTCAGAGAAAGCCTAGCAGCTTGAGTAAGATTTCTATGGATATGGATCAATTACAAAAAAATATTGAAGAAGCTCTTGAACAGATTGATATTCTTACTGAAGAAAGAGATACTCTAAAAGGGAAATATGATGATGTGAATAAATTAATTGAGAAGCTAAAAGAAAAATTGGAAGAACTGAAATCAAAGAAAGAACTTTCAATTCAAATCGAAGATTGTGATAAAATTTCAAATCTGAAGAAAGAAAATGAGATCCTTAAACATGAATTAAAGATTGTAGATCTGAATTTAAGTTTGAAAGATAGAAATAGAAAGAATGAATCACATCTAAAATCTGAAAATGAAGATCTGAAGTCTAAAATTTATAAAGTGACATCTAAACTTGAGAAAACCAAATTGCAGTATGCTGAACTTGAGAAGTAAAATACAATTGTGAAAGGTGAATTAACTCATGAGTCTAAACAACATCTTGAAAAATTGTATTCCACCAATGAGAAGATTGATGATCAAATTTCTTATCAAAATCATTATTATGATACAACTGGTCCTAGATTTAACTCATCTAAGATAAGCGAAGAACGCAAGGAACTAGATCTGAAAGTCTCTGAGAACAAAGATGAAAAGAAACTTGATGAAGCTAACAAATCTAAAGATATACCTAATCCACCTAAAGAATATGAACCACCTAAAGATACACAAAGAGAATTAAAAGTTAGATGTTTTGCATGTAATACTATTGGACATATGAAGAAATATTCCACAAGTAAGCAATTCAAACCTCTCAATGGTTATTGTTATAATTGTCATGGTTTTGGACATAGAGCTATTGATTGTAAGAAACCTAGATCTAATGATAATAATTGTAGTAGAATGTTTGGAGATACTAATCATGCAGATAAGAGACCTATTGAAGATATGAACAAAAGAAATGGTGTTGTGTGTTATAGATGCAACAAGATTGGACACATTGCTAGAAATTATAGATCACAAATTAACTAGACAGGACCGAGATATGGAAACAATGGATTAGTTTGCTAGATATGTAACAAATTTGGTCATACAAAAAGATTTTGTAGAATGAACAACATGAGAAACCCTAATCCTAGAAGCTATACAAGGAGAAATGAGAATGAAAGCAGCAGTCAAAAAGGATATTGTAGTAATTCAGAAGAAGTGAAATTTTTTAAAGCCACAAATCAAGAAGACACACTTAGTACACAAGGTAATCAGATAGGTGAAGTATCTAATTGTAAGTGTGAATCTCTTCCTAACCCATCTCAAAGCACTTAATTCACAAAGAATGCATTAGAATAGGAACTTAGGATAATGTAGAAGTTAGAGTAGAATGAATTGAGTCTTGCATAGTTAATGTAAGGTAGTATGTGGTGTAATGATGTTATGGTTAAGAGAACATGAGCTAATATGAATGTATGCAAGTTTGCAAGAAGTATGTAGTTTTGCAGGAAAATAGGAATAACTTTTTGGAAAGAAGCAGCAAAGGAATTGAATGTGATGTTAGAATCTTGAAAGATTGAAAGGTTAAAATCTTATGATCATTATTATTTGATCATTCAAGCAACTACAAGTGATAAGGAGATCAATATAGTGGTGATTGAGAGTAGTTTGTAGGATTTGGTAAAGAATTTTGTGCTAGATCTATGCAAAGCCCTAAAATCTTGAATTTGAGGTATTTTACTAAGAAAAAATATCAAGTAGTTAAAGCTTTTGTAGAATTCATGGATGTATCATTTATTCACCATATAAGGGATATTGTTATACCTAGAGTCAAAAGGGAACTAGTAGAACCCTTGGAAGAAGACCCTAGTCTTGCATTGTCATTTGTACCAGATAGATTTTTACATTTAGAGGATGCAAAAAGTTATCTAAAATACAAATTTGAGACCCTCAGAGATGGTAATATTATTGAGTATGAGAAGTTATACAATCAGGATATATCATTGAAAGTAGGGTTTGAGCATTTAAAGGAAAATGAAATTGTGAAGTATTCACTGCACTAATAATTCAAAGATGATGAATGCACTAAGATCATTTTAAGTAGAATTCACAATGGGAAATTTTGGCTAGATAAAAGAGAGATAGATATCACTATAGACCTAATTCATGAGGTAACTAGTTTATCTAAAACTGGAGTCATACCCTTTAATGAGAAAAATGTAAAGAAGACTATATTGGATAACACCAAGTCATCCTACAATGGTAGAGGGATAGTAATCAACAAGATAACAAAATATGATATTAGATTTATAAGCAAGATCTTAACATCTAAGTTTTGTGCAAATTCTAGAGAAGATGACATGGCAGCTGGAATGGTTCATGCAACATATTTGATGTGTGTTGAAAAATTTCAAGTTGATATGTGTGAAATTTTAAGAATTCAATTATTTGAGAACCTTGAGAAGATAAAGAAAACCAAGAACTCATAGTTTAGATTCTCATCTTTGATTACATACATGTTTTTTCATTTATTGAGAAGATTTCCATACACTATTGGAGAAGATTGGAATGATAACAAGACTCTTTATGGATACAATAAATAAGGTGTATCTTAGACACCCTATAGACAAGGTTAACGAGATCACAACCTTGGTAATTAAAACATTTCAAAATAAAATGAGAAAAAAGTCAAGGATTCCACGGGCTATAGTAGAGAAACACAAAAATGATATATGTTTTATGGTTGACATTGATTTTACTTTTGTTGGAGTTGTTGAACCGAGAGTGGAATTTATAGATTCACTTGGATATGAAGTCTCTGAAGTTGAATTAGAAGAGTATGTGAATAGATTACTTAAGAGTAAGATGGATGTGAATAGTTCTAGATTTGGAACCTATGAGGAGAAATTTAACTCCTTGAAGTCTCTGTATGAAGAGAAATTAGCCAATAAGAGAGTTGACAACACTGTTAAGAAGATTCTTCAGGACACAAGCATGACAGAACAAGAATTTCTAGTTGCGAATCAGACATTAGCAACAATAAGAGACATTGGACAAAAATAAGTTTTTTTTGTTCCACCCCTATCATCATTTCTAGGTCAGACTGAAGATGTTTAGAATTTAGAAGTAGTTAAAGTTGAAGAGGTGCAGGAAGTAAGAAAATCTACTAGATCCTCCACCACTCCACTAGCAAAAAGAGTAAAGGAAATGGCAAGTGAGCCAAGAAAAAGACAGAAAACCATATTTACACCAGCACATAGAAAGGTATCTGAAGTGAAAGATGATGAAGAAATAGGAAGTAATAAAAAGAAATGGAAACCAAAGATAGAGAAAGTTAATGCCTTAATTATTAATGAAGGATATTTCTCTAATATGAATAAATACTATGAGTTGTACAATTATTCTAAGTTGAACTTAGAAAATGTAGTTGTCAGGCATATGATACTGGCAAATAAAAAGTTTGATAGTATTCAAGGAAAGATTCCTGATGAATTCTTTGAAAAGTTAGTGAACAAGAAGAAAAGAGAAGTTGAAGAAGATAAAAACATAAGAGAAAACTATGTGAGGAAGCTCTGTGACATTAAAGATGAAGATCATTTCAAAGAAATCATGAAAAATCTTAATACTCGCTTAAGAATGAAAAGGACAACCATCTTGATACTAGGAGGAAGCTATGAGGAAATAAATAAAGAAATTGAACAAGAAGTTATAAAAGTAATGACCTCCGGCCCTAGTGAGCACACAAGTGCATCAGATCAAGTATTGGAAGCTGAGCATCAGAAAATTTTGCCACCATCAATCAACATTGAAGATGAAACCATGAATGTGGAAGGAACAAATATCACTTTGGATAGTGAAGATAACCCATTCAGCAATCTTGAGAATATTGTTGAAAATTTGGCTCCTGAGCAGTAGGATATGACAGTTGATGAGGAAGAAGGAAAGGAAACAAGAAAATAAGAAGAAGTAGAATAGACACAAGAAGAAACACAAGTTAATACAGAGGCAATAGGATAGGTAGAAACACAAGAACAAGTAGCAATCAGTCCCACACCCAAGGTAGCAGCAGAGAAGCCATAGATTGAATCCATCTTTGCTAGTCTTGGATAGGAAGTTGATGATGATGATCAAATAGAGTTGATCTCATCCTTCAACAAAATCATTGACAATAATAAGAAGGTAAAAAACCTTGAAGGATCTTTTCTTGAAGTAACAGAGAAATTGTAGAATATTATAACCAGTCAGATAATTGAAGTAGATCCACAGGTCAAAGAAAAAGAAGTTGTGAAAGCATTTCACAATGAATTCACAAACTTATCAGACATGGCTACAATCAAAGCTCAAGCAGCCTATGAAGCCAAGATATTTTAGGATATATGTCAGAATATTATAAATGATATTGATAATTTTGAAAGAACTGAGAAGAAGCCTGGAAAGAGGAAAAGCTCTGTATAAACAATGTACAAAATCAGAGGATCATGTATCTAAAATAACAGAGAAGATAAAAGAAAAAGAGGCAGAAATTCAAATAGAAGAAAATCTTTTATCAAGTTTGAATGTGAAGATCTCAGATGTTGAGAAGAAAATAAGAAAATTGAATGATGAAATAAGGATTCTAAATGATGAAAAGGAAAAGAAATTGAGAAGATTTACTCTATTAAGAGAGCATGTTTCAATTAAGATAAGTATTGTTGAAAGTCAATTGAATGAATGTCTTACCTCTAAGACATCATATGAGAAATTTCACTATGCAAATCTTCGGGCATGTGAAATAGCATCTTATGGTTTATGTGAAATCCTTAGTGTCTCAGATGCCATTAAGAAATCATGGGAGAAGGAGATAGAGAGCATAAAGATAAACTTTGCAGATTGTGATCCAAGCCTACCAACTTTGCAATTTTTGAATCCCAAGGTAAACATTTTTGCTGAATAGTTTTGGCACCCTTTTTTGTCATTATTGTCAAAGGGGGAGTGATAGAAAAAAATTGTATAGACAATATGATATATCGTATAGACAACATGGAGGCATACTCCTAGGGGGAATATAGATATTTAGTAGATATTCAGAGATATAAGTATATTGAAGAATTTTTTTTATGGCCACAATATTGAATTTTTTGTAAGACTTGGCCAATTTTCTTATATGTTGCCACCAATGACAAAGGGGGAGATTGTTGGAAATTTGGCTGAGTAGGATATCAAGTTTTTGTCATTATGGGAACATATAATTAGTATGCAAATCACACTATGATAGCAAGCATTTATGTTAGAGCACAAGTAAAATTGTTAAAGTATAGCAGCATTTTCCTGTCTAACCAGAGACAGTTTCAGATAGCGATGTTGATGGAAGCAGGTTCAGTGCATGTGTAGTTGAACATGGATACTTATATGTATGAAAAATACACATTTGGAAGCACAATTCTATATGGCATGTATGGAAGGAGTTATTATAGTATTACCAAGACAGAGTCGAAGACAACTAAGCAGAGTAAGAAGACATAACAAGTATAATAGTTAAGGGATTATTTTGTTTATCAAAATAATGACTTAACTATACAAGGGATGACATCCTAGATGTTAACTCTTGGGAAGCAGAAGTTAGTTTTGTATTTTGAAAAGATTTTATGTTTTGTAAAACTGACTGTAAAGTTATTATTTTTAATAACTTGTATAAATGTAAGAAGCATGTGATGTGAAGATATATGCATGATGTAAAAAGATAGTGTAATGATATGATGTGAAGATATAAGTTGTAAAAGAAAAGCAAGAAAAATTTGTATATGAAAGCGAAGAAGCTAGAAAGCTAAATCAGAATAGGAAAGCTATTCAACAGTGGTGAAAGGTCATGTACTTTACCTTTTGTAATCATATATCATTGTATATCACATGTTTGGGTAGTGAGCTCATCTTGTAATCATTATATTCTGTAATACCAACTCTTAGCAAGGTTGAGTCTTCTAACAAGGCCTAGAGTCCTTTAATTAGGACAAAGACACTATATGTATGTAATAGACTCCTAACAGGGTCAACATCCTTAACATGATACTTTTGATTGGTGGATTAGTTGTGGGCATCATCCCCACTAGGGTTTTATCTTGGCTAGGGTTTCCTCAAGAAAAAACATGGTGTTATGAGTTCATTTTCTTTATTTATTTGTATGTTATTTGGTTTACTTTTTTTTTCAAGCATCAAGTTAATTTGTTATATCCTTAATTGCAAAAAACTAAAAGTTTGTAGAATACTGATTCACCCCCCCCTCTCAGTATTCATTATTTCTAACAGGAGTTGGTGCCAAAAAACCCTAGAAATCTAGTAGGGGAAGGATTTTATGATAGGGGTATGTGGACAAGAGATCCTAAGGTTAGAGAAGGATATACTTAGTTGGTCCTATTTAAGAGTGCATATTCATAAAGGAATGCATGTGCACCCTTCAGTAACATTTGACAATTTGATGTTGGCAAGTTAGTTGTGCCAGGTAGCTTCATAGACATAGATATTCTCTTGCAGGTGGCTAAATGCTACGATACAATAGCAAGGGTGGTAATATATGTAGATGGAAATGTTTTGATAAGCATAATAGCAGATGAAATTGCAGAGGTGTTCTCACTGAATGACCCTTCCATTAGTTTAGAGGAGATTGATTTTGATAATTTCAACAAGGTCTATGAAGCTCAGAGAGATTACTTTAGGTCAGGCCCTTTGATGGAGTCTTTTGACAAGATTTTTACCTTATGTGTGGTTAGTGCAAGTACTCCAGAGCCAATCTGGTTAGATCTTTTTAGTTTAAGAGGACAAGGCATGTATAAGTCTCTAGCTTAAATCTTTGGTGAGGATGAAGCCACACACATGCCAATCCATTATATGTTAATGATGGTACATATCTTACACCCCCATTTGGTAGTTATTTTTTACTTTTCCCCTTTTGTTGCTGAGTTGATTCATCAATTTTTGTTGGGAATCCAAAATTTTAAGGTTGATAGGCTATTTGGGTGGTATTCTATGTTGATGCATATGTTCCTTTATAATGGTGTGAATTTCTTCAATCAGACTATGGAGATTGTGCAAGAAAAAAATGGTGAGTATTTTCCAATCTAATTGTGGAGTACTGAGTTGTCTTGGGACTGGGTTGATGCCAGTTTTATTATTTTGACAAAAATTTTGCCTCTAGACTGAGGTCATTATTATTTTTGGAAAACCCTATAATTCCTATGGGGTTCTTAAGATTAATTAGACCAAAGGAATATGAAAAGGATATCACCATAGTGCATAATTTTGGTGATATAATCATGTATCTAGTTTCTATAGTCTTTAGAGTGTATGGATTTAGGGGAATACCTTATGTGCTTCCATATCAAGTCCCCTTGAAGGTGGGGTTTGCGGAACTTTTATGATAGATTGATGGGCTGCAAGAGGTAGCCTTCACTTGAAAAGGGAGGGGAACTCTCTTTCAAACCATTACAATAGCCCATCAATTTATTATCACTAAGGGTCATTGGGTACACCTAAATAAGGTCTTGCAACCTTACAAGATGGCTACTCTTGTGTCCAGGTGTTTTGACAATGAAGGTTTTCTAAGTGGAATGTTTAAAGAAAGAACAAGGTGTGTCTCCATAGAACACCAATTTAATTTTCCAAAAGACATAATCAGAAATGAGTTCAAACTTCAAGAACAAGAAGTTAAAAAAGAGAAGTGGTTGATTTATTAGAAAACCTTCGACTTTGTCCAAATTTTTGATAACATGTATGACCCATTGACAAATTTTCAGCCTTGGGCAAGAAAGATTGAAGCTTTGATGGAGCATTTTGAGGGAATCATGCAAGCCATAAATGAGAAGAAACATGCCATAATTCAGGCTACTCCAGAGAGGGAAAAAAGGATTCTAAGCCAACCTGGGTATACCAAACTTATTCCTAGAGGAACTTGCACTACCCAGCAGATGCATGAATACAGTGTTGTATTGTTTGTACAACAAAAAGGTAAGGATATACCATCAACCTCTAAGGGTAAGAGACCTATGGTTTATATTTTAGATGTGCATCCCTCTCCAAAGAGGCAGAGACAAGAAGAAGTGGCCCAGCCACATGAAGACATATACTCTCCATCTCAGTCCCCATTACATCTAGATGAACAAGGAGTTGCTCAGCAACTAGTGTAGATGAGTAATGAGGGATAAATTTTTGTGACTAGTGAAGAAATTTATAAGGGAATGCTAGAGGTACCCAAGAAAGTTGAGATGGATCTCACTATGTCTGGTTTCATAGGTAAGGAACTAGACCCAATTATAAAGCAAGCTAGTGATAATGTTTTGTTTAATGATAATTTTTTCAAGGCTAGGGCATTTCTTCAATTTTTGTGGAGGATGCATATTAATCAATTTAAGGAGATTTTTGAGTAGAAGAAAGAATAATTCCTTGATAGGGATATTAATATAGAAAATGAGACCAAGGGAGAGTTGATGAGAAAATTTGAGAAGATGAACCCAGAGGAAGGAAGGGCCTTGGTCCATACTGCAGGTGTGATGATTTTCCCTGAATGGGATATAGCAGATGTAATAGTTTTTGATGTTGTGAGGAAGAGTAAAACCACTGTGCATTCTACTATTGAAGAGGCACAATAAGCTACCAAGGGAGTGGTCTTTTCTAATGACCATGCTACTCTTATGATGTGGTCTCTGAAGAGAGAAGAGAGTAGAAAAAGGAATGATGTATACCCCTCAGAATACTCAAGAAATTTGCAAGTGCAGAGAGTAGGGGATACTTCAATTATTGAGGCTTTAGATGTTGTTTTAGAACTAGCCAAGTTAAACCTCAAGGTTGCAGAAAGGGAAGCCTAGGAGAAAGAGGAGTGGAGAATAAAGTTTGAGACCATTCTCAAAGCTTTCAATGAACTAAAGGTAGTGGTAATAGAAAATGAAAAGTTAATTTCACAATTGACTGGACCACAAGATGATAGGTCCCCTTAATTACTACTTTCCAACCAGCCTACAGTTGCTTCCTCCTCTAGTCAAATTATTGAATTCCCCCCTTCTGCATTCCCAAAGCTAGATATAGAGGTAGAGTAAGCTAGGAGAAGCATCAATTGATAGAGGAGAAGGAAAGATTGAAAGAGATCAAGGAAAGCCTGACCAAGGAGAGAGATATATGTATGAAAGCCAAATGTACAATTGATCAAAAATATGAAGAGAAGGTCAGTGAAATAGTGATGTAGTTCGCTACCAGCCTTGAACCTATAATATTGTCTGATCATGCAAAGAAGTTGGATATTCTTTTAAATTCTTTATTAGAAGAAAGGGCTAAGTTAAAACCAATTTTGGATAAATGGATAGGAAGGCATCCAACTTTGAAGTCATTTTATTTTTTGTCTAAGGGTCAAGATAATGTTGACCAAACAATAAAACTAGTGCATAAATTTGTAAAGAGTTTGGTAAATTACAAGATAGTTATGGATAATTTTGAGAGAAAATCAAATATTTTGAAGAGGGAATTGACTATTGCTAGTTGTGAGTTAATTCTAGGAGTTTTTAAGCACAATGGAAAGTTGAAAGAGTTGGTTAAATGGAGAGTAGAGTTAGGTGATGAGCTGTCAATCAGGATGAAAAGTATCCTAACTCTAGAAAATACTCTTTTCTTCACCCAAACAGTTGAAGTATTAGTGTCTTCCAAGTCTAGATTTGATTTTACAAAGGAAGAAATAAAATAGATGGAGAGTAGATGGAAGAAGTTATCAAGAAAGGATGAAATTAATGGTTACCCATCCCAAGTGAAGAAACATTCAGTTCTTGGTGGTACTAGTACATCCCTCATGTAGAGAAAGAAAGTGTGCCACCTATTTCTTAAAGGAAGCAAAGGTAGGTGATTCTAAAATTTTGGTTGGTGAGAATCAACGTGTATTTATTTTAGGTAATTTTTGAAGAAGAAGACAACCAGATTGTTTGAGTGGCTTGAGTAAATAGTTAAAAACTCAAAGTAAGGTGGCTTGTCTACCTAGATATTTGCAGAAGATCTTATTTTGATCATTTATTGTAAGCCCTGTGTGGTTGCTGAGTTTTTAGGTTAATTTTTTTCTTGCCCTAAATGATCGGATGCTTGTTGCAATCCTTGTCATATAAAAGGATTTTTCATGATCATTTGGAGGTATTAGGAGTTAGGTATTAAGAGAGTTTATTTTTAAACCCTAGTCTCAGTGGAGGTTGTAAGATTTTGTATTAGTTTTGTCAATATAAGATAGAAAGTTGCAAATTTTTGTTGTTATTTGCAAGCTTGTACTCTAATGTAAATTGTATACAAAGATAAGGTTCATTAGGCTTAATACAAAAATCCAATTCTTATCTCTCCTTTGTGTCAAATCTTATGAATTTTGAACTTTCTGGTTCATTGCATATTTTAAATGTATGTATTTTCATTCCTGAGTTATTATCAAGGATTAGATTAAATATTTCTCTGGGTGGGATATAAATTCATCTTGGTTTGCATAAGGATTCTTTGTAAGTAGTGAGGGTTTTGGGTAGATGTGTTTATGGCTATGAATCTATAATATGTAGGTCTTTGTATCTTGTCTATTTTAGATTTATTCACCCAATGGATAAGGCACTGGCCTAAGCAAGTATATCTCTTATTAATGTAAATTGGTTGAGATTGTTGTAATCAGCAATATAAACAAAAACTTGTTGAAGTATTTTTTAGTTTATGATTGAAAGGTTGAATGTTCTATCATAGCAATGGAGAGTCAATGAATGTTTGGTTTTCATTTAGTACTTTCTTTCTATTATCAGTTATTTGAATTTGGTCTTGGTGTTGAGACGGTATTGTATTCACTAGATTAGGTACACCCACCTTAGTTTTTCAGAGCCAAAAGTGCAGAGGTCAGTCTTGTCCCTATAGTTGGTCCAGTTACCTTAAGATCCTTATACATTTTGGAACTAACCACTCCTAAAATCACTCTAAAGGTATACTGGTAGCCTTTGAGCGTAAGTCATTTTGAAACACCAACAAGATGGTGACTTTGCTGGGGATTTATTATAATCATTCACAAATAATGTAGGTTCCAACTTGAGCTAGACTCTTGGCCTACTTCTTTCAAACCAATAAGTTATCATTGATAACATAGAGTTATTCCTTCCCTTTGTCCACCTTTTATCTTATAGAGCTCATTGTTATATATATTATTGAAGAAATAGTGTTTCAAAACTCCCAACCTTTTTGGGTGCCAACTCAAAGAATCTTTGCAGTAGTGCTGGTTAGAAATCATTTATTTTACATTCTTTCATAATGAGTTATAGGAATACTAGGTCTTGGAGGAAACAACACCTAGAGGATAGGTTGTAAGAAGGACTTCCAGCTACCTCTAAACCTGGTCAGACAAGGAAGGAAAGAAATAGTAAGGACATGTGTCATACATGGAAACCAAAGGGAAATACAAGACAAGAAAATCATATCCAGCCCAGTCAAGAAGGTAATGCATTAGAATATGAAGAGGTTGTTGATTTGGGATTAAACCAAGATTAGGAATATTATTCTCCCTCAAAAAGAGGTGGAGAAAGATCACAATATAATAGAATAATAGTTCCTACTAAGTCTCTTGAACATGAGAGGAGGTCTAGAAGCAAGAGTAGAAGTAGGAAGGATTTTTACCCTTCTTTTGCTCTTGGTACTTCAGTACCCCAAGGCCTTCATGTCTCAAGAAATTCATGTTCAAGAATTAGAATCTGAAACAACTCTCCCAGAATCTAAAGAAATCTTTGAAGAAGTTTATGAGTTGGGGAGGAAGATCCGAGAGCAAGATTCCATTAGACAACAAAGAGAAAAAGAAAAGGAAGACAAAATAAGACAAAGCTATGATAAGAGCTAAACAACTAAAGAGGAAGTTGTTAGACTTGGAAGCAACAAACTATGTTCCCATACTTGAAAAAACAAAAGAACAACCTGTTATCCAAGTAGTATGTGAGGTAAGAAACCCTAGGGATAAAGGTAAGAAAAAGGATATAGGAATTACAATTAATGAACCTAAATATGGTAAAGATCCCTTAGATCAAGTGTTAAGGTTGGATGTTGATCTTGAGAAAGCCACAAGAGAAAAGGAGATACTGGCTAAGGAACTTGAGAAAGAAGAATTAGAATCTCCTTCTTTATAACTAAAAAAGAAGATTGAATTTCTTAGACAATCTTCGGGACCTTCAAATGTTGTTGTTTCTTCTTTGGCACAAGGTGGAAATCTTGGAAACACTACAAAACAAGAAACAAATGTCCCACCACTAGCCACTGCTAAAGTTTCTTCTACCTCAAACACAAAGGCATCTACATCTCAGGGTGCTGACCCATCACAAGGAGGACTTGCTCATGAAAGGTACAAACAACTTATTTTTTGCGGTCTTCCTAGTTATCCTAATGTGATCCCTGATGAACTTAGGGAAACGCTCCCTAAATTTATTGGAAATAATGTTATTACATTTGAAGAACATTTAAAGAAATTTACCAGATATGATGGATGATTACAATGTTGGACCTAATGATGTGATAATGAAGTTATTTGTGCAATACTTAACCGAGGACTCTAGGGATTGGTTTAGAGGATTACCACATAATGGTATAGGATCATGGGATCAATTTAAACATTCTTTTAAAGAGAAATGTGCTTATAATAGTATATGCAATAAAACTAGTGTGTTAGGAACATGAAACCAAGTTAAACATTCAACATACTAATCTATTTCAACATATATGATAAGACAAAAGAAAGCTTGAAAAGAGAGTGCAAACCACCACAAGCCTTCTTAATGTTTGGATTTTGTCCAAGATTTGTTATGTGTGCTCAAGATACAATGGATTTAGGATGATTTTAGCATTATAATGGTAGTTTGGTAGTTTTTAGGCTCTCAAATTAGCATTATAATTTTGCATGGAAGGTGGATGATTTTGAAGAAAAAGAGCCTCCAATTTATAGGAAAAAGGAAAGTCAAATGGATGGTCAAGATGGAAAGATGAGGAAGGGTTAAGATGCATCCAAGAGAGAGCACATGGATTGTGCTTTCTCAAATGCATAGCAAATGATTAAGGGGTGATTAGGCTTGGATTAGAGGGTAAGTGGGAGAATTAGGAGGATATGATGGTAGGAGAGAGAATGAGTGGAGGGTTGGATTAGCTAATCATGGGTCATTAGCTAATTAAGGGTGATTAGTATGTGTGAATGGGTTGGGTTGAGTATGAACTACATGTTAGGAGTTTTTGGATGGGTTTGGTTGAGGTTTAAGGTTGAAATTAAATATTTTATTTAATTCCAAGTTGGAGGAAAATGGGGTTTCATGAATTAATTTAAATAGATAAGTGTATCCATTTGAACTAATAGAGGAATAGGGATTTAATTAATTAAATGGTTATGGGTTTTCATGAGATTAATTGGACTATAGTTAATTAATTAGATTAATTAACTAGGGGGATGATATTAATCAATTAAATAATGCATGATTATTTAATCAATAATGCAAGTAAGATGACTAAATTTAATTAAAATCATTAATCAAATTTAGGTGTCTACATTTTTCCCCTCTTTGAGATGGTGTTACATAGTAGCATCATTTCAAAGAAAATTAAAACATAGGGTTAAAAAGAAAATGGTTGAATTGGAAAAGGTACCCCAATTAATCAAAAGAGTGACTAGGAGGAAAGATTGATGGGAGATAAGGATGATGATGCCCCCTTGAGAGGATAGGTGGGTTGAAGAGAACACGATGTGTACTCTCGAAATGGATGAGATGGTGCATGCAAGATGAGTGAATAGGTGGTTGGAGAGTTAAGAAGCTTGAGCTGGCACCTCCAAAATAGGAGATGTCATGTAGTGAGCACTTATTTTGATTTAGCACTATCTAAGACATACCAAGGTTACTAGGAACTCAATGCCTTGTCAAAGATGTCGCATGAGACTAACACAACAAACACACAAATATTTCCCCAGCATCACACATGAGTCCTGAAAGGCTCAAGGTGGAAATGATGCTGGGTAACCCACAAACAAGTGATATTTCCCAAGTGCATCATGTAACCATAGAGGATTACATGTTGTAAATGCAAGGGTCATATTTGACCAACTCTCAGATAGAAAAGATCAAGACATGGCTCCAAGTTCCACCATTCACAGTGCACCATGATATAAAGGATCGTAGTGACCATGAGGAGGTGGACCAAGGAAGCCCAATATAAAAGATAAACAAAGATCCAAAAGTACCAGAGAAATAAAAAGTATCTCACAAAATATTTTTTCCATAAGGAGGATGATGGTTGATGGATGATTTGATTGGTCCAATATGAGGAAGGATACATCCTACGAAGACCAATGATGGTTGGATAGACTAGGATACTTATGACAAGAAACAAGTGAGACTCTCAAACCTAAAAGGGATTAAGGGGTGGTTGTTAAAGCACTTAGCTAGATAGGGACAAAGGTCATGATAACACAAAGATTGACTGACACAAAGGATGGGACCTAAAGACACATATGTACAAATGGGCATAGGTGGGGACATGACTAACGCTATGTACAAGACACAAACTACAAAATGTACAGGGGATTGGTGAGGAAGTTTGTGATGAAAATATGGACATGATGATGCCCCAGTCGATATGGAAATCCAAGATGGACTGATGGTGGGTAGGGTGATGATGGATTGGGAAGGATGCATCCCAATGATGATGATTGGATTTAGATCAAGGCCTACAACAAGAAATAAGGATTTGATTGGATGGGTTGATTGATATTTGGGTTTGCATAGCATAAAGGATATGGATAGGATTTGCATATGATGGTAGATTGCTACTAGCATCAGGATATGAATGGATGATAGTGGATTGCATGGGGGGTAGCCTAGAGCTAGATACCAATGACAAGGGAGATGTTAGGTGATGGAAAGATGGAGGAGATGATTAGGAATGAGGAGATGGAAGCATGTGTAGACAAGGATTGATGGATAGAAGGATTTGGGTGGAAGAACGGAGGAAGATAAGG
This sequence comes from Chamaecyparis obtusa, assembly GCA_027943335.1. Lineage (NCBI taxonomy): Eukaryota > Viridiplantae > Streptophyta > Pinopsida > Cupressales > Cupressaceae > Chamaecyparis > Chamaecyparis obtusa. Next base: position 906,899 of record BSBK01009712.1, read on the forward strand.
ATTGGGAGATGAAAGTATGGGGAATAAAAATGGAAATGACACAAGGATGGGGAGATGGATATGATCAGGATGGATGGAAGGAGTTGGATGGGGGAATAGAGGAAGATAAGGATTGGGAGATGAAAGGTTTGGGGATAAGATGGAGATGAAGCAAGGATGGGGAGATGGAAAGATGGATGCAATAAGGTCTCCAAGGAATATGTCACCAAGGAATAAGATGCCCCTGCTTAGGATAGTTCATGTATTCAAAGGCACTAGGAGGGGGTATGATAGGATGGAAGATAAGACGATAAGAGGATGAGGAAGATAGATGGAAGCTTAGGAATAGTAGGTGGATAAGGGGAATGGATGGAAGGAAATGGATGGAAGATAAGCTAATAGGAAGGATGGATGGATATAGGATAGGTGTGCCAAAAGCATGTATACCTGGTGGTCTTTGTTTTTGTATCAATATTCGAAGGAGGATGGAGGAGGTGAGAGACAAATGGGATGGAGTATATCCTGGATAGGATGTGCTAGAAGGAAAATTGCCCCCAGTTGTGGAGTGGATCTAGATGGAGGGATTACGCATGATGCCAATTTGCTAGGTTTTCATTATGGTACTTGTCCAAGGCACTTGAATTGCCAAGTTTTCACCATTGGATGAATGTTTTTCTCTTTTCTTTTCTTCTTTTTTTTGGATATTTTTCTTGATTTTCCCAATTTTTATGGATTTTCTAACTTGTCACTGACTATCTTCTGACTGGATGTTGGTATAGCCTTATTGGGATGGGTGGATTATGAAAAGGCAAGGATGAGATTTTTGAGATGGGGGATATGCATGGGATGAGAGCAATGGTGGTAGAAAGAGTTTGGATGGAATGATGAAAAGTGGGCATGGTAGGGAGATATTGTCACGACCAAACACATGTTGTGAGGGGGGTAGATGAAGTGGATGGGATGTGGAGGGTATATGTGAATATGATAGAGGAGGAGATGGAGGAGGGGAATGAGTAGCTATTGGATTTGCAACATTGGATGCCATTATGGATGTTTCTTTTAGATGCATTGTGTCTTTTTGCTTTTGAATCCACATAGATTTTTCTTTTTCTTTGGTGGGCCTTTGTGGTCATTTAGATTTAGTGGATTTCTTGATTGGGTTTTTCTTTGCTTGAGCATGTCTTTTAGAGTGGACATGGAAATCCTTAGATTTTTATGGATAGTTACATTTATGCATTTTTGAGTTGGCATCCAAATTGTGAGGAGCGTTGGAAAGAATATGTGGAGGTGAACAAGATGGATGAGATATGGATGGAGAGATGGAAGGAGATTAGTAGATAGGAGATATGGGAATCTTCTTTTGTTGATCATGATTAGGAATGTTTGGATTCTGGATGAAGGATTGAGTAGGATAATATGGGGGATTATATTTTGGGATGTAAGGCCCCAAAATGGATTTGGTATGAGAGGAATATGAAATGGTAGATTTTGGGATATAGGGACCCAAAATGGATTTAGAGGATGGAGGATTGTCATAGGTTGTTGTGGAATGCAATGATGGAGGAGGAGGAATGGTGTTGTATTCATTGGAGGGATGATGAGGATATAAAATGGTAGGTTTGGAGGGATTCTTGAATCTTTCTTTAGTTGTACCAACATTTCTAGAGGAAGTTCTTTTAGATGTGTGACCAATACCACATGATTGTGGATGTTTCTTGTCCTGGATGGGCTCTAGATTTCCTTGTTCATGGGTACCCAAGCCTTTTCCTTGATATTTCCGTTTCTTGAGCATTTTATCCAAACAAGGATATTTCTAACTTGGGGAATAAGATAAACATCCAGTATTAAGTGCTACGGTGGTGGATATGAAACTAATTTATTTTTCTTTGAGTGGGATTTCCTTGATAAATGTAAGTGGACCAAGGGAATAGAGTGATGGTAGGGGGATAGGTGTTAGAGGATTTTAAAGTAGAGAGGATGGGATGATGTGAACTTGACTAGGATTGGGGGATGGTAATGGATCTTGAGATGGAGGAGTGGATGGGAGCAATGGATCATGTAACAAAGAAAGTGGGATGGTAGGATCTTGAGTTGGAGGTATGGATGTCGATGGATCATGAGATGGGGTGGGTAGTAATAATGGATCATGTAATTGAGGAAGTAAAGGGGTAGGATCTTCATTTAGGTTGATTGATACTTCAACATGCTTTTGGAAAAGTTCTTGACATGATTGGGTTGCTATGGACATGTGATGGGTGATGTATGGATGGACTCTTTAGATGGAGTGGATGGAAGGATGGGAGATTTGACAATTATGATGGAGGGAAGGAGGGTGGGTTCATTAGGTTCATTGGATGTGGTTTGGATAATGCTAGGAGAAGGAGATGTGGATGAGACTTGGATGGATTCAATGGATAGAAGGGATTCAATGATGCTAGGATATGGAAGAGGATCAATGGGTGGGGTAGATGGAAGAAGGATAATAGGTGTGGGTGATGGAGAAGAAATGATGGATGTGGGAGGTGGATGGGCATCATCACTGGTGACTTCACATGAGGGAGTGAGATGGCATCACTCATCATCTTTAGGAGAGGGATTTTTTGTTGGCTTCCTTGTGAAACTCCTTGGAGACTTTCATGTAGATGGGGGGAAGCTAATATAGTCCACATTTGAAGTTGTAGTAATGGGTTGTGAGCTTGGTTGGATGAATGAAGGTGAAATGTGTGTAGGAGATGGCATGGCTAGATAGTTCACATAAGTAGGCATGGGAATGACTTTGAACTGGACTGACTAATTGATGGGGTAGGGGTGATGGATTGAGGCGTGGGATATGAAGTGGATTGAGAGATGCATGTTTCTTATGGAAGGGGATTTGTGGTAATGTAGGTAGGGATGGAAGATGGTGGATTGAGATAAGATGGAGGAGATGGAGGAAAAAGTTAGGATAGATTGGATGGTGGATTCAAAATAACATGGGGGTTATGGTGATGGATTGGAAGAATAGGATCATGGATTTGAAAATGGGTTGGAGGATAAGGAGATGGAGGATTTTGATAAGGGATGTTGTTGTGGAAGGGTGGATTTTTTTATATGACTATGGGAGAAGGTGAAGGTATGAATCATGTATGTGGGGGATATGTGGTTATGACATAGGAAGAAGGTGTGGATGAATGTGATAATGGATTTCCCTTGTCAAAGATATGATAAGGAGTACTAGTGGGTATGCATGAAGGCATGATGGGGTGATTTGGAGGAATGATTGGGTTTTGGAGGATGTTTGGAGAAAGCTTGCTAAGGTTTTCAATGTATTCATCATGATCAACAAGACTCTCATCATCATTGGAATAGGATAAAGTGGGAAAAAAGGTGGGACAACCAAACTCATCGTAAAAGAATTGGGACATGATGATTTTCTGATGAGTTGAATGGGGATGAAGGATGGAGATGGAAGGAAAGCTAAAGCTCAGATTAGGATCATTAATAAGCTCAGACTTGGGTTTGGATTAAGCTCATGATAGGAGTAAATAATGATTCTAAAGAAGATGGAAAGAGGATGAGGGATGACCCAAATGACTTTTCTAGCCTAGGATATGGGGAGGAAAGGAGGACAATACTGGATGGAAAAGATGCGGGATGACAGGAAGACCATGATTAGGAGACTAGGATGATAGGATTTTGGAGGCTTGAGTGACTTCTAGAATAGAGGATTGGACTGACATGGCAAAGGATTTGTGTCGAACTCTTTATTTGTGTATGTTTAATAGATATTGTCGCTAGTTTTGGAATATCAAAGACAGGCACAAGCAATTTCTACCTAGAAGATAGGCTAGTATCAAAATCTTTGCCCACAACTTGGTATCCCAAAAAGGAATACAGATGGTGAGTAGTCTTTAGGTGATTTGTGAAACCACTTGGATTGGTCCTTGTAGAAATATTTTGATACCTTTGGGAGTAGATCAGGTAGGTTTTTGATTAATGGATTCTAGTAAGATCTGTGGTGTCCTCCCAATCAGTTTGTATGCACGTGACCCACTTAAGAGCCTAGTTGACCATGTCAAAATTGTAGGGATATTCACCTACCTCAAGCTACCATTAACAGACCTCACTTGAGCTTGAGAGGATAAGGTGAGAGTTTTCTCAACACCTTATTTATATACCGATTAGGGAATTACTGGTTTGAGGTTGTTCTCTAAAGAGGAAGCGCTTCTCTCTAGACAGGCCTCACTAGAAGAAAAACAAATTGAACTTGATCTTTCTCTTCACCCAAGCTCCATGAAGGCAAGGGAAGAGGATACAAATACAAGCTAATTGATCTTGAGTCACTTACTTTATCAAGGATTTACAAGAATTGAAAAACTCTAAGGAAGTGTTGAAAAATACTCCTTCAAACACACCAAGAAGTCTTCATTCCAAATTGAACCTAGATTAGACTAAAGTGTTTTCTATCCTAGAACATAAAACACTCATTTTTAGCATGCAAAGTTCTTTGGAAACCAAATGAAAATGCTTAAAATAAAGTTTGATTTTTGCAAAAACAACAATTATTACTTCCTTTTAGCATTCAAGACTTGATTTTGATCCTTTTTAGGCCCAAAATTGAAATATTTTATTGCATTGATTTATTGTCCTTTAGGCATTCAAGATTTGATTGTTTTTCATTTTAAGCATAAAAAATGAAGTGTGAAGTTTGATTGTCAATTTTAGCCTTTGTTCATTTTAAGCCCAAATCGAAAAGATGAAGTGGTGTGTATGCATTCAAGGTTTTTTTTAGTGCACCAAAAGACAATGTGTAGATTTTTTTTTTAAAGATTAAGTCACTATCCCACCGATCCTAACTACAATCCCACAAACACAAAAAATAGCATTCTCACATATTGTACTCGCGATCCTGTGGGGCTATCATCAGCAAGATTTTTTTTATCAATAATTACATTCAAAATATGCATTCCCACAAATTCAGCCTGCGATCCCGCAGTTCCTACCCACAATCCCGTAGGTCTGTCAAAAAATCTTGAAAAAATGATTTTTTCATTGTTTAGGCCAAAAATAAGCATTCCAACAGGTTTAGACTGCGTTCTTGTAAGTTCTACCTATGTTCTCGTGAAAAAAAATAAAAAGAAAAATAAATTTTTACTTTCTTTCACGGGAATGCTACAAGGACTTGCAGGATTACATTCCGGCAAACAGATAAAAAATGAATGAAGATAGAATAGAGAAGAAATAGATAGAAATGAGGAAGTTTCATGGGAATGCAACCCGTCGACCATACTCACGTTCCTGCAAAACTATGTTTTTGTTGCTATGTGAAAACTGAGAATGGGAATGATGGTGCAAATGTATTTTCTTTCACCTCAAACCTGCAAAACACCCAAAAGACACTTGTAAAGCACTTAAACAACAAAAAAACCTTAGTTTTTGGTTAGTTTTGCAATGTTAGATAAATGAAAAAGATGAAGAAATGACCCTAGAAGTGGGTCCCACTGGGCATGCCAAAATGTATGCAATAAAACTAGTGTGTTAGGAACATGAAACCAAGTTAAACATTCAACATAGTAATCTGTTTCAACATATATGATAAGACAAAAGAAATCTTGAAAAGAGAGTGCAAACCACCACAAGCCTTCTTGATGTTTGGATTTTGTCTAAGATTTGGTATGTGTGCTCAAAGTGTGCTCAAGCTTCAATGGATTTAGGATGATTTTGGCATTATAATGGTAGTTTGGTATTTTTTAGGCTCTCAAATTAGCATTATAAATTTTCATAGAAGGTGGATGATTTTGAAGGAATATAGCCTCCAATTTATAGGCAAATGAAAGGTCAAATAGATGCTCAAGATGGAAAGATGAGGAAGCGTTGAGATGCATCCAAGAGAAAGCACATGGATTGTGCTTTCTCAAATGAATATCATTTTGATAAGTGTCAAAATGAGAGAGGTTGAGAGGAGAGGTCAAATCCTTGAAGAATGTGACCATTTTGGGAAGAGGGATGGGGGAAAAAGGTGTAAGAGGGAGATGGAGTGTGTAAGAGATATGTAAGAGCATTCAATATTGACATGAGGTTTGGGGTTTGGGAGATGTGAGGATGTGACAAGAGAGTTGACTTGGGTTGGGTTAGGATTTCTTAATCCATGGATTATGATTGTTCAAATGATTAAGGGGTGATTAGGCTTGGATTAGAGGGTAAGTGAGAGAATTAGGAGGATGTGATGGGAGGAGAGAAAATGAGTGGAGGGTTGGGTTAGATAATCATGGTTCATTAGCTAATTAAGGGTGATTAGTATGTTTGAATGGATTGGGTTGAGTATGAACTACATGTTAGGAGTTTTGGGATGGGTTTGGTTGAGGGTTAAGGTTGGAATTAAATATTTTATTTAATTCCAAGTTGGAGGAAAATGGGGTTTCATGAATTAATTTAAATAGATAAGTATATACATTTGAATTAATAGAGGAATAGGGATTTAATTAATGAAATGGTTATGGGTTTTCATGAGATTAATTGGACTATAGTTAATTAATTAGATTAATTAACTAGGGGGATGACATTAATCAATTAAATAATGCATGATTATTTAATCAACAATGCAAGTAAGATGACTTAATTTAATTAAAATCATTAATCAAATTTAGGTGTCTACAAAGACAAATGAGGGTTTTATGCTAAACGAGTTTAATAATATTAAGAAAAATCAAAATGAGGATGTTATTGAGTTTAATGTAAGATTCAAAAAAGCCATGCATAAGCTCCTACATGTTATCAGACTTCATGACTAGATATTTCTTGTGACATATTTAAATTCCTTTGATGCTAAAATGGGGCACCTCTTAAGAGAAAATAATCCTAGGAGCCTTGGAGAGGCTTACAAGTTAGCTGTCAATATAGAGAGCAACAGAAGGATATCAAGAAAATTGGGAAGAAGAGAGGATTGGAAACCCCAAGTTCTAAATAGAAAAGAACCAGGAGGGCTTGCAAATATGAAACCAAAGGAAGATGATAGCCTAAAATAAATCTTGAAAGCTTTGAAGGACCTAAAGCCTGGTGAAAACAAGAATAACAAGGTTGTAGTTAATGACAAGCCAGCCTTTAATAATTTTAATAGATTGTCAAAGATGCAAAACTACCCTTACAACACCTAATGGAAGGATTGGAAGCCTATAGCTCTAGAGAGGAAGGATAAACCAAATGATAAAACCCTTGATCCCCTGTAAAGAAATTCTGTCAACATGATTGATGATGTTCCATGGTGTGAAGCTTTCCAATCACCACATGATCTTGATTATTGTGATGTCTCCCAGCATGTGTCTGCAAGTGAGAAACAAAAGGATGAGGAGGAAGGATATTATGATGACAGAGGTTGTGGTATGACCTCTACACATCTCTCAGATGAGGAAGATTCTACTGATGAAATATAAATTCAAGATGTTTCTTATAAACAAGTTAGAAATGTAGTCTACCATCAGCAAGTTTTATATGTTTAAGAGGATGATGAGCTTGATAATGTTCAATGCAATACACTGAAGGCTGAATAACCAGTTATTTTAAGGTGACCCTTTGGTGAAGAAATTTCTCAAATAATTGTAGATATGGTTACCCAAGATAAGAGTAACTACAATCTGAGAAATAGGACACTAGTTGATGCTAATGGTAAGCCCACTGGCATATTTATCAAAAAATTGGAAAAGGACACCACACAGTCTCAAGATAAGGAAAACATTGTTGAGGTTGTCAACAAGGTTAAGATAAAGAAGAACATTAGGCCATCTGGTCCAAATCTTGTATATAAAGTAAAGACTAAAAATCTAGAGGTGATTGTTCCTCCCTCCCAAAAGGATAATAAGATCCAACACAAGGAACAACCTAGCCTCATTGTTCATGGGGAAAATAAAGATGTTATTGTTGTAAAACATGGCATAGTTGACTTGAAATAGACCCCTATTGAAAAGAGTAAATTACTTTCACAAATTATTTTGAAGGTCCCATTGTTGGAAATGATGAGAATAGAGGAACATAAAGAAAGGGCCCTAAATTGGGTAAATGGTGTCACTTCCATACATATCCAAAGATCAAATAAAAATGATAAACATGTAGCTTCCTTGGATGGCACACCGGATAGCAGTAGTGAAGAAATTGTTTTTGAAATTCCATAAATTTATCTAGATACAAATGTTGTTAGTACTGCATCAAGAATAGTTGACCCTTTCTTTTTTACTTTAATAATAAATGGGAAAATGTTGAAAAATTATATGATAGATTCTGGGGCATCAAATATTGTCATCCCTACAGAAGTCATGAAGTCAATGAGATTTAAAGTTGATACACCTCATGGGAGGTGTCAAGCTATGGACTTAAGGGAATTACCAGTTATTGGCACCATCAAGGCTTTACCTTATAGGTTAGCAACATATCTAAATAATAAATTGACTATGAGTGTTTTAGTGGTGGACATCCCTCCTCAATATGGGATGTTGTTATCTAGGAAGTGGAGTGCCTCTATGGGAGGGAGTATCTAGTGTGATTTGTCATTTTCCACTTTGGACATTCAAGGGGAAAGTGTTAAGGTATCTAGGGAAAATAGAACTCCTCATATGATTGAAGAATAGGAGGATACCATGAATTTATTTTTAGACACTAATATTGATTCTTTCCAAGTTCAAGAAAAGAAAATGGAAGGGAGGTCCAAGCCTATCCTTCTAGCTGAAAATAAAGAAAATTTGACAAACCATGATGATTTATGGACTATGTATTTTGATGGAGCAAGTTCAAGAGAAGGAGTTGGGGCAAGAGTGTTGTTGATATCTCCAAATGGTAAAACCTTCAAGTTTTCCTTCACTTTTTTATTTTCTTACACAAATAATGTTGCAGAATATGAAGCCCTATTAATTGGACTAAGATTAGCATCAAGACATGGCATTTCCTAAAGGTAATTGGTGACTCTAAGTTAGTAATTTCTCATATTAGATCAAGATATGCATTAAAAAATCAAAGACTAAAATAATATAGAAATACAATTTGGGATGAGATTGAGAATTTCAATGCATTTAGTATTGGTTGGATGGATAGGAGTCAAAAAATAATGGTTGAATTATTGGAAAATATAGCCTTGAGACCAGAAGATGTTGAGAATACACAAGTTTTTTCTGATGATGAAGACATATTAAGGTTCCTACAATGTGAATCACAATTTGGTGACAAATAAATGGATTTCAGTACTTATGTAGACACCACTAATGGAAAAGAAACTATTTTTGGAAAAGAGGTCTTGCAGTTGAAATCCAATAGAGTTCCCAAGGGACTAGTTGCTCTTGAAAGAGAATTTGATAATAAAGACAGGGCCTTTTCTACCAAAGTTATAAATAAGTTGGATGATTTGGAAGAAATTAATTTGGGAACTAATTTGGTACCAAAAAATGTTTACATTAGCAAGAAATTGTCTTCCAAGGTCCAAAAGATGTTGATTGATCTCCTCAGGAAATTTAGACATGTTTTTGCATGGTCTTATGATGACTTAAAGGCTTACAAAGAAGATCTATTCCAACATGAGATTCCTTTGAAAGAAGGCACTAAACCTTTTAGACAAAATTTGAGGCCTATGAACCCCACTTTGGCACCCAAGATGCAAGGTGAATTGAAGAAAATGATAGATGTTGGAATAATCAAACCCATTAGACATTCTACTTGGGTGTCAAATCTTATTCCAGTAAGAAAAAAGAATGGTGGCATTAGGCTCTGTGTAGATTTTACGAACCTCAATGTAAATTCCTTAAAGGATAATTATGGGTTACCTAATATGGAAAATACGTTGCAAAGAGTCATTGGGTCAGAACTAATGTCCATGATGGATGGTTTCTCAAGTTACAATTAGGTGATGATCAAATAATCTGAGCAATTTAAAACTGCATTTACCACCCCATGGGGGACATATGTATATTTCAGAATGCCTTTTGGTTTGACCAATGCTGGTGCCACTTTCTAGAGAGCCATGGATGTGGCCTTTGAAGACTTTATAAACAAATTCTTGTTTGTATATTAGGATGATCTCATAACATATTTAGATAAGGAGGATCAACATTGTGGGCATCTTGAGAAATTTTTTATCAGAGCCTTGGAGTATGGGGTTTCTTTGAATCCAAATAAATATGCATTTGGTGTTATGGAATGAAAGATTTTAGGACACGTTGTCTCCAAGGATGGAGTGAGAATTTACCCTAAAAGGGTTGTGGCTATTGATAAGCTTTCTCAACCCAAAAATGTTAAAGGAATACAATCTTTTTTTTGGGCAAGGCAATTTTTTAAGGAGGTTCATTACAAATTTTGCAGAAATTAGTATCCCCATCTCAAGGATGTTGAAGAAAGAAGCACAAGTTGAGTGCAGTGAAGAGGCAGTTGAGGATTTTCATAATGTTAAACAAGTCATCAAGGATGCTCCTATTTTGAGGACACCTAATTATAGCAAGCCCATGCAAATCTTTTCTTTTGCCTCTTGTCATACTGTTGCTGTAGTATTATTACAAAAGAACGTTGAAGGGTATGAACAACCTATATCATTTTTCAGTAAATATTTATAGGCAACTAAATTGAAATATGATATTATTTAAAAACAAGCATATGCTCTGGTTAGGGCTATTAAAGCTTTCATATGTTATCTAGTGGGAGCTACAATGGTTGCATATGTCCCTATTGTTGCGGTTAAAGATATAATAGTTCAACAAGAAGCCTCGGGGACAAGATGTAGATGGATCAACATGATCCAGTAATTTAATATTGACATTCAGATTACAAAATTGGTAAGTGGCCTAGGTCTTGAAAAGTTAATGGCCCAAGGTAATTTGGTTTCCAATCACATAAATATGTTAGAACAAGAACAAAGGCCTTATATCTATGATATGGACTCTTGTGACTAGTACATGGATATCATTAGTTACTTACAAAAAATGATCCTACCCCTTGAGAAGGATGACAATAAGAAGAGAACTGTCAAGTTGCATGCTATGAGCTATGCTATTATAGGTGGAAAATTGTGGTGGAGGAGCAATAAATGAGTATTTCTCAAGTGTGTAAACCTGGATAGATCTAGGACCTTGTTAAAAGAAATGCATAATGGTGTTTGTGGTGGTCATTATATGGGCAAAACTACAACCCATAAAATTCTTAGGTCTGGATTCTGGTGGCCTACACTTTTCAAGGATGCTCATTAGTATGTGAAGAAATGTGATGCTTGCCAAATATTTGCTGGTAAATTAAAATTTAATGGAAATCTACCCCTTAGGTTTGTTACTATTCAAACACCTTTTCAAAAGTGTGGTGGTGCAAAAGAACCTATTCATTGGATGCCTCATGGAGAATGTTATATTTTACATTTTCTCTGATATGGTTTCATTATTATGTAATGTCCTAAATAATATTTGGAATCCATTCAAACCATTTTGTAAGGCTTTTAAAGCCATTAAAATCATAGTGATCTATAAGGTCCTAAAGAAAAGTCAAGTATGGTAGAACCACTCAAATATACCAAAAAGGAGTGGAATTAATGTAATTAGAGTATTTAAGACATTTTAAAAATATTTTAAAGGTCTAGGAATGGTTTGAGGATATTTGAACAATAATTGTAAAAGTTGTTCAAAAGTCGTCAAAATTATAATGATAACTTTTACAACTTTTTAAAAGTTTGTTAAAAGTTGTTAATGGGTAGTTATAGGTTGGTTGGATGGTTTATTATGATTTCAAATTATATAATTTTGGTCTCCAAAACACAAAATAATAAGTTGGAGGAGTTTGAAGAAGGATTTGGAATGGAAGATAACTTATTTTTTATGTTACATATCTCAATTTTCTAGTTATTTTTCCTAAAATTCCTCTGATGTTTTGAGTGGTGCAAGCTAATTTTAAATGATACAAACCTAAACATTATTTTTTGGAAATATATATGATTTAGATTTCTTTTTTTGGGGGGGGGTTTATTTTTATTACATTTAAAGAAAGTTATAGCTATTTTTTGTGAAGACTGGTCTAATGTTGTCATAATATGAGCAGTTTTGGAAAAAATGCAATAAATTTTTGTTTTTTTGCTTGGATTTGGCTATAACTTAGGGAAAATGTTTTTAATTTACTTATATTGAATCCCACCAATGGGATTTGATTTATTCTTTCATTTTTGAAAGTTATTAATAAATGTTTGAGGGTTTCAGATTCTCCCCTAGTTTGAAAAATTATTTTTAAGATTGCAAAATGTTTGCATTTATTGGAATTATTGAAGGAAGGTTCTAAATGTGAACCATACCTCTACACAAAACTAGTATCAGAGCCTAAAAGTTTTGGGAAAAAGGTATTTTGTGGTTGTGTGTTTGTCTTTTACAGGTTGAAGAGGGAACCTAGATACCAAGAGAGTAGGCCAAGAGATCAAAGAGGAGAAAGGCCTAAGGAGAGGTATCAAAGACAAGAGGAAGAAAGTTAAAAAGAGACTTTATTGATAAATAAAATGAAAATATTTATGAAATGGATACATGGTGATTTGCAGGGTATGGATTCATAAAAGAAAAAGAGGAAAGAAAAATATAAAAGAGAAGAGGAAATGTTAGAAAGATTGGAAAGGAAACTAGAGGCACATGAAAAGAAGTGGGAGGAACATACAAAGAGGTTGGACAAACTTATTGAAATAATAGAGCAGATAGGACCTTATTATGATGAAGTTCAAGATGCTGAAATAGTGTCAAATGGTGAGGAATATGTAAAACCTCATGTTGAAGAGATTCAAGAAATTAGGGAAGAACAAAGAGAAACAAGGATAGAAGAAACAAAAGAGGAAGATTTGATTGAATCTAATGAGAAAGTTAAAGAAATGGAAGACTCCATAAAGATGGACATTGTTGTAAAGAATGACCTTGAAGTGTTTTTAGAAATAAAGGATGATAATGAACAAATAATAGAGATGGATCAGATTTATGATGATAAAGATAGTAAAAGGGAAGATATGTCAATAGTTACATGGATATCATTAGTTACTTACAAAAAATGATCCTACCCCCTGAGATGGATGACAATAAGAAGAGAAATTTCAAGTTGCATGTTGTGAGGTATGCTATTATAGGTGGAAAATTGTGGTGGAGGAGCAATGAAGGAGTATTGCTCAAGTGTGTAAACCAGGATAGATATAGGACCTTGTTAAAAGAAATGCATAATGGTGTTTGTCGTGGTCATTATATGGCCAAAACTACAGCCCATAAAATTCTCAGGTCTAGATTTCGGCGGCCTACACTTTTCAAGGATGCTCTCAGTATGTGAAGAAATGTGATGCTTTCCAAATATTTACTGGTAAGTTAAAATTTAATGGGAATCTACCCCTTAGGCCTATTACTGTTCAAACACCTTTTCAAAAGTGGGGTATGGACTTTATTGGTGAAATCCAAAACAAATCCAGTGGGGGACATTCTTGGATACTGGTAGCAACAAATTATTTCACCAAATGAGTGGAAGCTATTACCACTAGAGGAGCTACCTGTAGGGTTGTGATAGATTTTGTAATGCAAAATATCCTTACTAGATTTGGTTACCTAGAAGTTATTGTGGTTGATAATGCAATGTGTTTTAGGTCAGAAGATTTCATTAATTTCTGTCAACAATATGGTATAAAAATTTTATATTCATCCCCTTATCATCCACAGTGAAATGGCTAGGTTGAGTCTAGTTATAAGAGTTTGATTAGAATCCTCAAGAGGATACTAGATAAAAATAAGAAGACTTGGGATTCAATGTTGAAATTAGCCTTGTGGGCTGATAGAATGACTATTAAAAAAGCAATAGGATGTGCTCCCTTTGATTTGTTATATGAAATAAATGCTAGGTTGCCTCAAAACAATTTATTGTAGATGTATCAGTTTATTCAAACATATGATGATGATTTGGAAGATGAAATGAGGGTAAGGTTGAATGAATTGATACAATTAGATGAGGTAAGAAGAGAGGTACATGAAATAAATTTGAAAGTACAAACACAGTGCGAGGCTTTGTATGATAAAAGAGCCACTCAGAGAAATTTTGAAAATGGTGACCTAGTTATGATGTGCAATGCAATACTAGAAGATAAAGGAAAGCATGGGAAATTTGATCCCATTTGGTTGGGACCATATATTATTGAAAACAAGTGGGGAAAAGATTCCTATATTTTGAAGGATTTGACTGGTGGTACTTTGGAATTGCCTGTTCATGGACAATTCTTAAAGGTTTACTTCTCTTGAAGTTTTTAAATCCATGAGCAATAGTTTGGTCTCCTTGTATAATTATGTATATGCGTGTTAGTTTTAGGTCACAAGTTTTTGGTGGTGGTCTACATAACCAAGAAATTATGATATTATTGTTGTATCTGCAGGAGATACACATCCCCAATTAGAGCCACTATTAGTCCTGTTCAAAAAATTTGGCCCTAAATGTTTGAAAAATATTGAAAATATTTATTTTCTATATCCTAGGTCTTCCTATTCAAAAACCCTAAGTTTTAGACTATTGTTCTTTTTCTCCATTACCTTTTTGGGTCACTTAAGTCCAGTTTTCTATATGTACTTATTAGAAGGGTTTTAATTTGTTTGCAATGGGCCTGGTGGTTAGAAAAATTAAAATGTCCCCATTCGTGTATGTCTCTACTTTAGCGCTTATCCTACTTTATCCTGGTCGTCAAATCTTTTTCGATCTCACGGTAGTCGTTATTCCACAAGCCCCAAGTTGCATGCTTCTTATCTTCACAGGATCATGAAATTTCAACACCTATCCTCAGTTATCAGTGTGTCCACATATTGACAAAGGTTATGTTGTAACTGCGCGGTTTGGTTTTTCTTTCATGGTTAATGCTAGGCGGGCCTGGTTTCTCCAAAGTTTGAAGTTTGGTTAAGGCTTGAGCGAGATCAATGGAAGGCATAATGCCTCAAAGGAAAAGTTCCCAATCATTACTCATCAAGGGATCACGATAGCCATCTGATCAAAAGGATGAACAAAAAACTTCTTTGGTGGGACCAAAAGATACTGTTTAATAAGGACTACACAATGTGTTTAAATCTAACGATAGGTGTTATGCCTTGATTTGAACCTGCATACATTTTATTCATCATGGGATCATGCATTGTTGATGCTTTCTAGGATGATGCCACATGTCAGTGGGGCCAAATTTCCCTGAGCATTAAAGCATCTCCATCTCTGAATGAATCCAACGGTAGGCATTATGCCTTGAAGACAAAATACACTCCTATTAATCATCGTGGGATTGTGACATGTTGATGCATGTCCCATTTCCAAGTGGGACCACATTTTTTTAAAAAGGATAAAGTACTGACAAGTCTAAGGGAAGATCGATGGTGAGTGCTGAGCCTTGAACAGAAGATGCTCAGTGATTACTCTTTGCAGAATTGCGACGTGATGACAAGTGTCTTGCTCAATAGAATTATAAAGTGATGTGGTTATAACACATGGGATAAAATGAAATTTTCTCATTGGTCGGTTAGTCTACATAAGGTAAAAGGAAAGTCTCATCTAGTTGACTTCATGATTGCCATCTGATAAGAAAGGAAGAGATAGATCAATGACCCTGATTTTAAATTTTAATGTCCAAGCTGTAATGTATTTTGTGAACATTGTAGGTGCCAGTTTTCAATGGTAATGGCTTAATGGTGCTTCATGCAAGTTAATTTCATAATGATGGCAAGGGTATAAGGAAATTAACAATCACTTCAAACAACACATTATCTTCAAAACTCTCAGGCAAAAAGGTGTCTTCTCTCTACACATCAGTCTGCAAGTATTTTCAAAATGTGGTAGGTGTTTTACCATGATTTTTGATTTATTTGTATTTACGATTGTGGTGCTAGTGAATTATAATTTATGATGGGTAAGAATGTTGTTTATATTGTTGATTCTACATAAATTTGTTCATAAAACCCTAGTTGCTAAAGATGGAACCGCACAAAGAGTTTAAGGGAGAAATTTATTACTAGAAGAGAGTTGTATATGATGACTTACTTTAGTTGTTGCCTCCTGAGAATGATACCTCAAAGATGAAGGAGTTGGTATGATAGGGGTATGTGGACAAGAGATCCTAAGGTTGGAGAAGGATACATAGGGTTGGTCCTATTTAAGACTACATATTCACAAAGGAATGCATGTGCGCCCTTTAGTAACATTTGTCAATTCGATGTTGGAAAGTTAGTTGTGCCAGGTGTCTTTGTGGACACAAATATTCTCTTGCAGGTGGCTAAATTCTATGATCCAGTAGCAATGGTGGTAAGAGATATAGATAAAAATGTTCTGATAAGCATAGCAATATATGAAATTAGAGAGGTGTTCTCACTGAATGACTCTTCCATTGGTCTAAAGGAGATTGATTTTGATGATTTCAACAAGGTCTATGAATCTCAGAGAGATTACTTTAGGTCAGGCCTTTTGAGGGATTTTTTTGACAAGATTGGTACCTTGTGTGTGGTTAGTGCAAGTACTCCAAAGCCAATCCGGTTAGATCTTTTTAGTTTAAGAGCACAGGGCATGTATAAGTCTCTAGCTTACATCTTTGGTGAGGATGAAGCCACACACATGCCAATCCATTATATGTTCATGATGAAAAATATTGACACCCCCACTTGGCAGTTATGTTTGACTTTTCTCCTTTTGTTGCTGAGTTGATTCACCAAGGTTTGTTGGGAATCCAAAATTTTAAGGTTGATAGGCTATTTGGGTGGTATTCTATGCTGATGCATATGTTCCTGTATAAGGGTGTGAATTTCTTCAGTCAAATTATGGAGATTGTGCAAGAAATAAATTGTGAGTCTCTGCCAATCTAATTGGGAGTATTGAGTTGACATAGGACTGGGCTGATGCTAGTTTTGTTATTTTTGACAAAAAATTTGCCTCTAGACTGAGGTCATTATTATTTTTGGAAAACCCTAGAATTCATAAGGGGTTGTTAAGATTGATTAGACCAAAGGAATATGCAAAATATATTACCATAGTGCATAATTTTGGTGATATAATCATGTATCCATTTTCTATGGTCTCTAGAGTGTATGGATTCAGGGGAACACCCTATGTACTACCATATCAAGTCCCCTTGAAGGTGGGGTTTGTAGAAATTTTAGAATAGATTGGTGGGCTGTAGGAGGTAGCCTTGACTGTAAAAGAAAGAGGAACTCTCTTTCCAACCATTATAATATCCCATCAATTTATTATCACTAAAGGTGGTTGGGTACACCTAAATAAGGCCTTGCAGCCTTACAAGATGGCTACTATTGTGTTCAAGTGTGTTGACAATGAGGGTTTTCTAAGTGGAATGTTTGAAGAAAGAACATGTGTATCTCCATGGAACACCAATTCAATTTTTTAGAAGACATAATAAAAAATGAGTTCAAACTTCAGGAACAAGAAGTTAAAAAAGAGAAGTGGTTCATTTATAAGAAAACCTTGGACTTTGTCCAAATTTTTGATAAGATGTATGACCCATTGAAGGCTTTTTAGCCTTGGGCAAGAAAGATTGAAGCTCTGATGGAGCATTTTGAGGGAATCATGCAAGCCATAAATGAGAAGAAACATGCCATGATTCAGGCTGATCTAGAGAGAGCAAAAAGGATTCTAAGCCAGTTTGGGTATGCCAAACTTATTTCTAGAGGAACTTACACTATCCATAAGAGGTAGGGATACAATGTTCTGTTACTTGTACAACAAAAAGGTAAGGATATACCATCAACCTCTAAGGAGAAGAGACCTATGGTTGGTATTTCAGATGTGTATCCCTCTCCAAAGAGGCAAAGACAAGAAGAAGTGGCCTAGACATAGGAAGAAATATACTCTCCATCTCAATCCCCATTACATCTAGATGAACAATGAGTTTCTTAGCAACTAGTGTAGATGAGTAATGAGTCACAAATCTTTGTGACTAGTGAAGAAATTCAGGAGGGAATGTTAGAGGCACCCAAGAAAACTGAGATGGATCTCATTATGTTTGAGTTCACAGGTAAGGAACTAGACCCAATTATAAAGTAGGTCAGTGATAATTTTCTATCTGATGATAATTTTGTCAAGGCTAGGGTATTTCCTCAATTTTTGTGGAGGATGTATATTAATCAATTTAAGGAGATTTGTGAGAAGAAGAAAGAAGAATTCCCTGATAGGGATATTAATGATATAGACAATGATACCAAGGGGGAGTTGATGAGGAAATTTGAGAAGATGACCCCAGAGGATGGAAGGGCCTTGGTCCATACTGTAGGTGTAATGATTCTCCCTGAATGGTATATAGAAGATGCAATAATTTTTGATGTTGTGAGGAAGAGTACAACCAATGTACATTCTACTATTGAAGAGGCACAACAAGCTACCAAGGGAGTGGTATTTTTTGATGACCATGTTTCTCTTGTGATGTGGTCTCTTAAGAGAGAAGAGAGTAGAAAAGGTAATGAGGTATACCCCTTAGAATACTGAGGAAATTTTCTGGTGTAGAGAGTGGGGAATACTTCAATTGTTGAGGCTTCAAATGTTGTTTTAGAAATAGCCAAGTTAAACCTCAAGGTTGTATAAAGGGAAGCCCAAGAGAAAGAGGACGAGGGAATAAAGTTTGAGATCATTCTCAAAGAATATAATTAAATAAAGGTAGTGGTAATAGAAAAGGAAAAGTTAATTCCATAATTGACTAGACCACGAGATCATAGGTCCCCTCAATCGCAACTTGCCAACTAGCATGCATTTGCTTCCTCCTCCATTCCAATTATTGAATTCCCCCCTTCTCCATTCCCAGAGCTAGATATAGAGGCCAATGTTAGCTGGGAGAAGTAGCAATTGATAGAGGATAAGGAAAGATTGAAAGAGATCATGGAAAGCCTAACCAAAGAGAGAGATATCCATATCAAAGCCAAATGCATAGTTGATAAAAAAATATGAAGAGAAGGACATGGAAATAGTGATGCAGTTTGTTACCAGCCTTGAACCAAAAATACTATATGATCATGCAAAGAGGCTAGATATTCTTTTAAATTCTTTATTAGAAGAAAGGGCTGCGTTGAAGCCAATTTTGGATAAGTAGATAGGAAGGCATCCAACTTTGAAGTTATTTTATTTTTTGTCTAAGGGTTAAGATAATCCTAACCAAACAATAAAACCAGTACATAAATTTGTAAAGAGTTTGGTAGAGTACAAGATAGTTATGGATGATTTTGAGAGAAAATCAAATCTTCTGAAGAGGTAATCTACTGTTGCTAGTTGTGAGTTAATTCGGGGAGTATTTAAGTACAGTGGAAGGTTGAAAGAGTTGGTTAAATGAAGAGAAGAGTTAGATGATGAGCTTTCAATTAGGATGAATAATATCCTAACTCTAGAAAATACTCTTTTCTTCACCCAGACACTTGAAGTATTAGTGGCTGCCAAGTCCAGATTTGATTTTATAAAGGAAGAAATAAAATAGATGGAGAGTAGATGGTAGGGGTTATCAAGAAGAAAGGCTGAAATTACTAGTTACCCATTCCCAAGTGAAGAAACATTCAATGCCTGGAGGTACTCATACATCCCTCATGCAGAGAAAGAAAGTGTTCCGCCTACTACTTAAAGGAAGAAAAAGCAGGTGATTCTAATATTTTGATTGGTGAGAATCAATGTGTATTTATTACAGATACTTTTTGAAGAAGAAGACAACTAGATTATTTGATTGGCTCAACTAAATAATTTAAGATTCAAAGGAATGCATCTTGTCCACCTAGATATTTGTAGATATCTAATTTTGATCATTTATTATAAGCCCTACATGGTTGTTGAGTTTTTAGGTTAAGTTTTTCCTTGTCCTAAATGATCAAATGTTGGTTGCAATCTTTTTCATATAAAAGGATTTTTCATGATCACTTGGAGGCATTGGGAGTTAGGTATTAAGATATTTTATTTTTGAAACCCTAGTCTCAATCGAGGTTGTAACATTTTGTATCAATTTTGTAAATATAAGATATAAAGTTGTAGGTTTTTGTTGTTATTTTCAAGCTTGTACTCTTATGTAAATTGTATACAAGGATAAGGTTCATTATGTTTAAAACAAAAGTCCAGTTCTTATCTCTCCTTTGTGTCAAATCTTATGAATTTTGAATTTTTTGGTTCATTGCATATCTTTTATGTATGTAATTTCATTCCTGAGTTTTGATCAAGGATTAGATTAAATATTGCTCTAGGTGGTATATAAATTCATCTTGGTTTGCATAAGGATTATTTGTAAGTAGTGAGGGTTTTGGGTGGATATGTTTATGGATATGAATCCATAATATTTAGGTCTTTGTATCCTATCTATTTTAGATTTATTCACCCAATGGATAAGGTACTGGCCTGAGCAAGTATATCTCTTATTGATGTAAATTGGTTGAGATTGTTATAATCAGCAATATAAGCAAAAACTAGTTGAAGTCTTTTTTAGTTTATGGTTGAAAGGTTGAATGTTATATCATAGCAATGGAGATTCAATTAATGTTTATTTTTCATTTATTACTTTCTTTCTATTATCTATTATTTCAATCCATTCTTGGTGTTGAGAAGGTATTGTATTCATTGGATTAGGTACACCCACCTTGGTTTTGCAGAGCCAAAAGTGCAGAGGGAAGTATTATCCCTATAGTTGATCCAGTTACCTTAAGATCCTTATACATTTTGGAACTAACCACTCCTAAAATCAGTCTGAAAGTATATTAGCAGCCTTAGAGCATAAGTCATTTTGAAACACCAACATCAACAACTAAGACACTCTGTTAAGAATAGTCCCAAGAGATAACTGAGAGGAGGGGGGGGCATGAATTAGTTATCTACAAGATTCAATTCTTTATCCAATTAAGTATACTTAAACATAAAGCATAACCACAATGAAAGAAAACATGAACACAACACCAATATTTTGGTTATGGGTAAACCCAAATAGGTAAAAACCCCGGTGGGACTTGATACCCACTAATATTTTGTACTAGTGTATAATGATCCTTGTTAGAAGATCCTTTACCCTGTTAGGAGTAGCTTTACAATATATTAAGTATAGTAGAACTGGTCAAGGGTTAGACCCTATTAGGAGTCTTTTATAATTGTCCCCATTAGGGGAGAAGACACACTATCCGAGAGCTCACTTCTCAACAGGGCGAAGGCTACAACCTTCTAAATAACAAATGCACACTATATCTAGATCTTGGTGAACTACGCTTTGACCTGATATTTAAATCAGTTCCAATGAATAGCACAAGTACTTTACTTGGTCACATAGACCTTCTATTGATGGCTCAACACTTTGCACACTCTACTCTGCTCTGGTTAATCAACCATGAACCACACTCAAGCAATCACAAATGACTGCCAATAAATATCTTTCCTCCAAATTATATAATCAAGTTAGCTTGTTAGAACCACCTTGAAATCATATTAAAGAAACCATAACAAACTCCAATAAACATTATGTCAGGTCTACTATGCACGCAACACATTCTAGGACCTGTCTAATAAAATAAATGTAGATGCACACTACACACTGTTAGCTCTACCAAAACAAATGGAACTTTCTTTGTAGAATGAATTAACTCATGCACTCTTAATCTAACATCAATAATAGTTCTCCAAGATTAACTCCAAGGGCACATACCCTCAAGATAGGTGCAACTCAAGAACCAATAAAATCTCTGTCGGATCTTCTGAACAAACACAGGAAACTGCTACTGGCGAATAGCGATTGCATAAATTTACTTGTGTTCATCATCAGACCATGCATCCATGAACTTAACATCACTAATATGTCTTCAACATATATCCAAGTGCACAAGGCTCCATGATAATTGTATGGACAACCATACACAGAACATGGTCTATTACTCTGTCAGGAACACTGTTGATACTAGCTGGTATATAACTGTCTATACTAATAATTAACCTCTGGGCCCATGATATCATGTTGATATCATGTCCATGCTACATATACTGAAAGCTTACTACATAAGACTTCTACGCATGTTACTTTCCATATGTTGTCATCAATGACAAACATACAGTTAGTACTAGCCTACTAGCAAATCTCCAACAATCTCCCCCTTTGGCATTAATGGCAACATGTAGAATGAAAAACCACCACCATCCCAAATGAACATTTCTTTTATAACATCTTCCATTTCCTCTTCAAAACTCCCCCAAAGATGAATCCTCCATCTACCGCAATATTTTCTAATATTCTCCATTTCCTCAACTATACTGCTATCATAACTGAATGTTGCTCCCCCTTAGTATATTACTCCTCTTTTTACTTCTATTTTTCATGACTCTATATATATATCCCCCTTTTACATCAATGGAAAAGGGCACCATTCATTTTAAGCAAGGGTACTACTCCTAAGGTAGAGTAGTCAACCTTCCATTAGTCCCAAAGGATTGATGCCTTTCCTTCTTTCTTCTTAGCAAAATCAGGGAAGTGAATGACTCCCAACTTCTCCCTGAGATACTCAAAAGTATCCTTAGGAAAGGGCTTTGTGAATATATCTACCAACTAATCTTTAGTACTCACATAGTCCAACTTGACTTCTTTCTCTACCACTTTCTCTCTTAGGAAGTGATACTTGATCTCAATGTTCTTTGTCTTTGCATGCATCACAGGGTTCTTTGACATATTGATAGTGCTAGTGTTATCATAATGAATAACAATAGGATGATCAATCTAAATTCCAAAATCCTTTATCATTTGCTTGATCCAAACAATTGTAGAACAATTCAAGGCTACTACAACATACTCCACTTCTACTGTTGACTGAGAAATACAATTTTGTTTCTTGCTTGTCCAAGTGACAAGTCTATCACCAAGAAACACTACTCCACCTAAAGTACTCTTTCTGTCATCAACACATCCTGCCTAATCTACATCAGTGTACACATGAAGCTCAACATTTTTTGAATTAGGATACCATAGACCATAATCTATAGTGCCCTGCAAGTATCTGAATATTCTTTTTATTGCTATGAGGCGACTTTGTTTAGGCTCTTCTTTTGCAAGCTTGCATCTAGTGATCATAGGGGTTCCTACTGGCTTACAATCATCCATCTTGAATTTCTTCAGTATCTTTTTTACATACTTTGATTGATTAATGAAAATTCCTTTTTCTGTCGGCTACACATTTAGTCCCAAAAAATACTTGATAGGACCAATCATACTCATCTCAAACTCATTATGCACTTCTTTGGAAAATTCAGCATTGAGTTTTTAATTACCTCCAAAGATAATGTCATCAACAAATATAGCTACAAGTAGTAAACCTTCAGATGTCTCTCTAATGAATAGATTACAATTTTTTGCTCCTTTCTTGAATCTAATCTTTGTCAAGTATCCATCTAGTCTCTCATACCATGCTCTAGGGGCTTGCTTAAGTCCATAGAGGGCCTTCTTCAATCTGTAATCTATTCAGATAGTGCCCTGCAAGTATCTAAATATTCTTTTTATTGCTATGAGGTGACTTTGTTTAGGCTCTGCTTTTGCAAGCTTGCATCTAGTGATCATAGGGGTTCCTACTGGCTTACAATCATCCATCTTGAATTTCTTTAGTATCTTTTTTACATACTTTGATTGATTAATGAAAATTCCTTTTTCTATCAGCTACACATTTAGTCCCAAAAAATACTTGATAGGACCAATCATACTCATCTCAAACTCATTATGCATTTCTTTGGAAAATTCAGCATTGAGTTTTTAATTACCTCCAAAGATAATGTCATCAACAAATATAGCTACAAGTAGTAAACCTTCAGATGTCTCTCTAATGAATAGATTACAATTTGTTGCTCCTTTCTTGAATCTAATCTTTGTCAAGTATCCATCTAGTTGCTCATACCATGCTCTAGGGGCTTGCTTAAGTCCATAGAGGGCCTTCTTCAATCTGTATGCCATATCAGGTATATCTGACAAGGTGAATCCTTCAGGCTACTCAATGTATACATCTTATTTCAAGTCTTCATTCAGGAATGCTGACTTGACATCCATTTGATAAACTTTGAAGTTTTTGACTGTAGCATAGGCTAGAAAAAACTTGATAGCTTCTAATCTTCTCACAGGTGCAAATGTGTCTGAATAATCAATGCCTTCTCTTTGCGCATATCCCTTACATACTAATCTTGCTTTATTTCTTACTAATGTACCATCTTCATTCATCTTATTTCTAAATATCCAGTTTGTTCCAATCACATTCTTATCACTAGGTCTTGGGACCAGTTCCCAAGTGTCATTCTTAATAATTTGATCAAGTTCTTCTTTCATAGCATCATGTCAATCTGAATCATTACAAGCATCTTGAACACTTAAAGGTTCAATCTGAGATAGTAAACATACTACTTCACTACTAGCTGAGTTCTTTGCTTGTGATCTTGTTAAGACTTTTCCACTCTGATCTCCAATTATGTCTTCCTTGGAATGATTTCTTGATGTAAAATTTGGAACTTTAGGTGATGCCTATTTATTAGCCTTAAGATTTTCTTCTTCACTTGTCTCAGGGTCATTGAATAACACATCAATACTATCAAACATTTCCTCAATGATTGTCTCACTAGTGGAGGGTCTAGGTTCTTCCTCAATCATGGGTGAGTAATTATGATATCTTTCTTGAATCATAAATTTTTCATCAATCTTTACATGAGCACTTTCAATGATATTTTTCAATCTTAAATTGAAACATCTATCAGCTTTACTTTTAGTAGAGTAACCAAGAAAAATACCTTCATCACTTCTTGCATCAAACTTGCCTACTGCTTCATCCCTCTTGATGTAGCACTTGCTTCCAAAGATTCTAGAGTATTTTACTATGGGAACATTAGAAAACCATAGCTCATAAGGTGTTTGTCAATGCCAGGCCTTAATTGAATTCTATTGATGGTATAGACTGCTATATTGACTGTATCTCTCCAATAGGTGTGTGCAACTTTTTCTTCTATCAAAATGTTGCATGCTATATCAAGAATGATCCTATTCCTTCTTTTTGCAATTTCATTTAGCTAAGGGGTTCTAGGTGCACTTAACTATCTCTTTATGCCATGTTCTTCGTAGTACTCATAGAATCTGTCAGAACTAAATTCTCCTCCTCTATCTGATCTCAGACATTTTATCTTTAGTCTAGATTCATTCTCAATCTTTGCTTTGAATATTTTGAACTTCTCAAAATCTTCTGACTTATCTTTTAAGAACACAACCCACATCATCCTAGTATAATCATCAACAAACAAAATGAAATACCTTTCACCATAGTATGATCTTGTTTGAGTTGGACCACATAGGTCTGTATGAATCAGATCCAACTTGTTCTCTACTGAATTCTGCTTGTTCTTGAATGAATTTATCACATGCTTCCCCATCACACATTCCCTGAATATAGTATCAACTGGCTTTGCTATGCTAGGTAGATCTCTTACTACCTTAACATTGCTTATCTTTACTATGTTATCAAAATTGATATGACAATCTTTTATGCCATAACCAACTGTCATCAACTTTAGCAACAAAACAACTTTCTTCTGAATTGAATTGAAAAACATTACCTCTTGTCTTTGTTTTTGATGCAATCATAACATCATCTTTGTTGTTAATGATGCATTTGTCAGTTTTGAAATCCAATTGATAGCCTTTTCCAAGTAATTGTCCAACACTGAGAAGGTTATGTTTCAAACCATCAACATAAAGAACATCATCAGTACTATTCTTTTCATGCAAAGTGATGGCTCCTCTACCAACTATAGGTTTAGGAGTGTTGTCTCCAGATATGACCATACCTCCATTGTATTTGTCCAAATGAACAAACCTACCTTTATCACTTGTCATGTGATGTGAACAACCACTATCTATAATCAAGTTTGTCCTTATGTCAGCTTGTGAAATCAATGCAAGCTCTTGATTCTCTTTCTTATCTTCATGAATTGTCTTATTATTTATTTTGTCTACAATAGAAATGAATCCAATTTATTCTTCACCAAATTCTTCATTTGAAACTCCATCTCTAGCATAGTAGCATTCCTTAGAATACTTAGGCTTGTAATCCTTCTTGAACTTTCTAGCTCTAGTGGGACACTTAGATGCAAAGTGACCGATCTTATTACATGAAAAGCACTTAAATGGTAATTGACCTTCATATTTTCCTTTTCCTTTCTTTTCTCTTTTGGAAATCATAGCAATAAAATCATCTAATGTTTTCTCTTCATCATCATCATCAAAATCACCAGAAGTGTTTGCATATTTCTTACCATGAACTATTGCTTTAAAAGTTGTCTCACTCTTTGGTTCTGTCTTCAATCTTGAAATCTCAAAAGCTGATATTTTGTTGATCAAGGTCTCTCTCTTGAAATTTGATGTAAGCTGCATGGTCTCATCAAGGATGTTGATCTTTCTTTCATATTCTGGAGTAAGAGTAGTCATCAACTTATCCATAATATCTTCTTCTAAAATCTCTCCACCATTGTTCCTAATTCTAGCAACTGCTTCATTAATCCTTTGATTGTAAGCTCTGATATTTTCTTCAAGAAGCATCTCTAATGCATTGTATCTTTTCTTCCATTTCTTTCTACATGCATCATTTTCTTGTTTGTCTCCTTCAAATATGTCTTCAAGGTGCTTCCATATTTTATGGGTTGTATCTATCTTTTTTACTTCTGAAAATTCACCATCAGATAGGGCGCTGATAAGGGATTCTTTAGAAATAGCATTCTAATGAAACAATTCATTTTGTGCATCAGTAGCATCATCTTTTGCAAGGTCTTCTAAAGTAGGAATCTTGGCTACTTTGATAGTTACATTAAAAACTTCAAAAGCAATGCACTGCAAACGAGTCACCATCTTGTTCTTCCAATCAAGATTATTATCTCCATCAAACTTAGGAATTTCTTTCTTGAAGTACACCATGTGATCAACCTCAAGCTGTTAAACTTTCTCTCCAAGGCACTTGGCTCTGATACCAATTGTTAGGAATAGTCCCAAGAGATAACTGAGAGGGGGGGGTGTGAATCATTTATCTAAAAGATTCAATTCTTTATCCAATTAAGTATACTTAAACATAAAGCATAACCACAATGAAAGAACACATGAACAAAACACCAATATTTTGGTTATGGGGAAACCCAAATAGGTAAAAACCCTAGTGGGACTTGATACCCACTAATATTCTATACTAGTGTATAATGATCCTTGTTAGAAGATCCTTTACCCTATTAGGAGTAGCTTTACACTATATTAAGTATAGTAGACCTAGTCAAGGGTCAACCCTTGTTAGGGGTCTTTTATAATTTTCCCTGTTAGGGGAGAGGATGCATTGTCCAAGAGCTCACTACTTAAAAGGGTGAAGGCTACAACCTTCTGAATAACATATACACACTATATCTAGATCTTGGTGATCTGCGCTTTGACCTGCTGTCTAAATTAGTTCCAATGAATAGCACAACTACTTTACTTGGTCACATAGACCTTCTACTAATGGCTCAACACTTCATACACTCTGCTCTACTTTGCTTAATCAACCATGAACCACACTCAAGCAATCACAAATGACTACCTATAAATATCTTTCCTCCAAATGATATAATCAATTCATCTTGTTAGAACCACCTTGAAATCATATTAGAGAAACCATAACAAACTCCAATAAATATTTTGTTAGCTCTACTATGCACGCAACACATTCTGGGACCTGTCTAATAAAATAAATGTAGACGCACGCTACAAACTATCAGCTCTACCAAAACAACTAGAACTTTCTTTGTAGAATGAATTAACTCATGCACTCTTAACCGAACATCAATAACAGTTCTCCAAGCTTGACTCAAAGGGTGCATACCCTCAAGATAGGCACAACTTAAGAAACAATAAAATCTCTGTTGGCTCTTCTGAACAAACATAGGAAACTGCTACTGGAGAATAGCGACTGCATAACTTACTTGTGTTCATCATCAGACCCTACATCCATGAAGTTAACATCACTAACATGTCTTCAACATATATCCAAGTGCACAAGGCTCCATGATAATTGTATGGAAAACCATACATAGAACACTATCTATTACTCTATCAGGAACACTGCTGACACCAGCTGCTATATAACAATATGTACTAACAGTTAACCTCTACACCCATCATATCATGTTGATATCATGTCCATGCTGTATATAATAAAATCTTACTACATAAGACTTCCACGCATGCTACTTTCCATATGTTGTCATCAATGACAAACATAGAGTTAGTACTGGCTTGCTAGCAAATCTCCAACACACTCATGGTTAACTATATGTCAGGATAAGTTGCAATTATGTAAGGAAAATCCTTAATTGTATCAATGAGAGGTACTTCTCTAGAATCCATATCTTGACATCTCCCATGAGGAATATCAACTTGAAGTCCCATTAATCTCATGACCTCAGTAGGCATAACTGTATTAGATGCCCCAGAATCAATCAAGCAATTTTTTAACATCTTTACATTTATAACCAGAGTTAAGAAAAAGGGATCAACATCTCCCAAAGAAGTGTTTAAAACATTATTATCTAGACAGATATGGGGTATCTCTGAAAAAATTTCTTCTATTTATTTCTCCTTGTTTTCAAATCTATCTTTTGTTCCTTTTGATGTCTCAGTATTTCCTATCTTTTGAACATTTGTTGAAAGAACACCATTTACCCATGTAAGGGCTTTCTCTTTATGCTCTCATATTCTCATCATTTTATGTGTATTGATGTAGCTTAAGGAATGATTATCTGTGAACACCACAAACTCTTTAGGAAGGAGGTAATTCCTCCATTTCCTAAGTGACTGCACTAAGGCTTATAGTTCCAAGTCATAGGCTGAATATGTCTTCTTAGCCTCATTGAGCTTCTCTCTAAAGAAGGCTATGGGCCTACCTTCTTGATGTAACACTCCTCCAATTTCTATCCCACTTGCATCACACTCCAAGGTGAATAAATTTTCAAAGCTTGGTAGTAGGAGAATAGGTTGGGTGGCTACTTATTGTTTCAACTTCTCAAATGCCTTGCTTGCTTCTTGAGTCCACTTGAACTTGGTATTTAATCCACCTTTAATGGTGTCTAGCACTAGTGTAAAATGTCCACTAAAAATCCTTATGAATTTCCTATAAAATTGGGCTAGGTCATGAAAACTTCTAACTTTTGTCCATGTGGTTGGTTTAGGCCAGTTTAGGATGGCTTCCACCTTACTTGGATCCATCTTCAATGTACCCTTGGATACTAAAAATCAAAAGTAGACCAATTCTTTCTTTAGGAACTCATATTTTTTCAAATTAATAGCTAATTGTTCTTCATGGAGTCTTTTGAGCACAATCTCTAGATGTTTTCAATGTTCCTCCTTTGTTTTGTTAAGATGAGTATATCATTAGGATACACTACCACAAATCTACATGTATACTCCTTTAGCACCTCATTCATCAATCTCATGAATGTGCTAGGTGAATTAGTAATCCCAAATGGCATCAAAAGCCACTCATAAAACTCTTTAGTGGTTTTGAAGGTTGTCTTCCACTCATCCCCATCCTTTATCCTGATTTGATGGTATCCACTTTTGAGGACCAACTTGGTGAAGTATTGAGATCCTCCTAGGAAATCCATTAGATCCTCTATCCTAGGTATAGGGAACCTATATATAATAGTAATCCTATTTATTGCCCTTGAATTGGTGCAAAGTCTCCACTTACCACCTTTCTTGGATCCTAAGACCACTAGTACTACACATGGACTGATACTCTTCTTTATTAGCCCTTGATTAAGTAGCTCTTACACTTGCCTTGCCACTTCTTGGTTCTTCTCTGGTGTGAGCTTGTAGGATACCTTATTTGGAAATGAATCCCTTGGTATAAAGTATATTTGATGACTTATAGACCTTTTAGGAGGTACGATTGTTGGTGTTGCATCACTAACTATGTTCTTATATCTCCCAACCAGGTCTTCGATCTCCACTGGTATAGGTGCTTGGCTAGGCTTCTCCACTTTCCTAGGTCTCACAACTATAGCATATCCCTCACTATCTCCTTGACGTCTATGCAATATCTCCTTTCCACTACTAAGCAATACACTAGGGGTTTTTGTATGTACCTCATCATCATCCATTAAGGACTGGATCTTGAATGTTCTCCCATGTTTCTTAAATGTAATTTTGTTTCCTCTTCCATCATACATGGCTTCTCTTTCATATTGCCATGGTCTTCCCAATAAGAGATGGAAGGTATCCATGGGTGGAACATCACATAACAATTTGTCTTTTTATCCTCCAATGCATAATTCCACCCCATGTCTTCTCATTCACTAGGACTCTTTTCCCTTTGTTCAACCATGTCACCTTGTAGGGGTTTCTATGGGGTACCTTAGTGATGCGGAGGAAATAAAAAAGACTTACTCACATCTACAAATACTTCTAAGCCTAGCTTTACATCGGCTTATCTCACTGTTCTTCTTTGTAAAAAATGATTCGAGGGTCACAAACTTTGCAAGACTCACATCTCCTATTGATCACATCAAATTAATCCTATGCTTCTATGGTTCGTACTACACGATCATACACCGAGATCAATATACCAACTCACCCATAACTGGTTCATGTATTTGCTAATACTTCATTCATTTCAGGTCTTCCATGGACCGAGTTGAATACATCAAGTGGGGCTATCATCCCACAACCATTTAGTTATCGACAAGATTTCGTGCCACCTTTTGCTATTATCAAAGAGTGATGATAAATGGTTCTAACACCCAACACTCTATCAAATATTTTCAACCAGGTCCCTCATGGCTCCTTCTAAACTTGATTGTCACTACAATCTTTTCTTGGCCCTTCCAAGGTGATAGTCAACATCTCTCTCAGTTTCCACTATGCGGTCATACGAAGCTGATATAACTTGGCTCCCCACGGGTGTAGCAGTTTATCAACTTTGTTTGTGACAATAGTCACATTGCAATCTTGAGATCACCCTCTCATGGGTCTATTAAACATCAACATGCAAGTACATAATGCTTGCCACCTTTTGTCATAACCATAGGTCGATAACAATCATCCATGCCACTCATCATAAGAAATACATAACAGTTTCATGAAAACTGAAGAAACCATTACCGATGCTTAATGCCCACAAGAAATGTATAGTCTTGTTCAAAGTGATACTTTGCTAAGAAAAATCAACTACAATCATCTTCGATAACGGTTTTTGGAACTGTTTTACCATTCCACTCAGGACTGACATGAAACCCGCAAATAAACAAAATTGAATCATTAAAAATCTTTAATAACCACACAAAGGAGCTAAACCAAAATAGAATCTTTAATGCCTATGTTAAATGATGAATAAAACTTGGTTCATTAACTATTCATTGAATAGTTCATAAGGAAACTACTTAACCAAATTTGCAGGGAGATAGAAAGGAAAAGACATTGCAAAAGCTTAACACATTCTCTAGAAACTCAAAAGAAAAGAAATACAAATGCATAACATGCATGGCTCTTTGGCTAAAGGCCAAAGAGCCGACCTTTTTCTCACTCTTTTTCCCTCTCTCAAATTTCTATATCCTTTAACTTCCCTAATATGTTTTATGGTTACATACATCTCTTTTAAAGAAATTCTAGGTTAGTTATTAAAACTAACATATTTACCTGATATTTCTTTTGCTTTTAGCTCCTTTTTTTTGGTTAGAAAATGCATTTTTAAATACATTTCAATGAAATTAGAACCATTTCTTGACATGTGTTATGAAATTCTAAATGACTTAACTATTACAATATTATGAAATTCATCAGAATCCTCTAGGGTCGAGATGCTCCCGCATCATACTCCCAGGCTTAAAAGATTTCCATGTCTCATGGAAATGCTGATTGGTTCCTGCTTCTGATGCACACTCTGATGCTGCAACAGACTTCCATCATGGAAGTGCATATGGGCCACTATCCACCTTGCTTCATGTTGCTTCACACCATCACCTTATTGCCATCTTACCCACCCAAGATCTTGGAAGATGCTGACCACCCTTTTCTTTGTGGTTTCTCTCTTGCACCTTCTACCCAACCTTATCTCGGTGGAGACAATACCAAGACCTCTGCTCATGAGATCTTCACACAAGAACATATTTTTTCTACTCTAGCTTTGATGGATCACTCTTGCAACTAGTTACAAATTATACCCACCAAATCACCAGACCTTTCGCTGCGTCTGATACCATTCTAATGCGGAGGAAATAAAAAGGACTTACTCACATCTACAAATACTTCTAAGACTAGCTTTACATTGGCTTATCTCGCTATTCTTCTTTGTAAACAATGATTCAAGGGTCACAAACTTTGCAAGACTCACATCTCCTATTGATCACATCAAAGTAATGCTACACTTCTATGGTTCATACTGCATGATCATACACTGAGCTCAATATACCAATTCACCCATAACCGGTTCATGTATTTGCTAAAGGTTCATGTATTTGCTAATACTTCATTCATTTCAGGTCTTCCATGGACCGAGTTGGATACATCATGCAACATTGTCATCCCACAACCATATAGTTATAGACAAGATTTCATGCCACCTATTGCCATTATCAAAGAGTGATGATAAACGGTTCTAACACCCAACACTCTATCAAATCTTTTCAACTAGGTCCCTCACGGCTCCTTCTAAACTAGACTATCACTACAATCTTTGCTCGGCCCTTCCAAGGTGACAGTCAACATCTCTCTCAGTTTCCACTATGCAGTCATATGAAGCCGATATAACTTGGCTCCCCATGGGTGTAGCAGTTTATCAACTTTGTTTGTGACAATAGTCACATTGCAATCTTGAAATCACCCTCTCGTGGGTCTATTCAACATCAACATGCAAGTACACAATGCTTGCCACCTTTTGTCATAACCATAGGTTGATAACAATCATCCATGCCACTCATCATAAGAAATACATAACAGTTTCATGAAAACTGAAGAAACCATTACCAATGCTTAATGCCCACAAGAAATGTACAGTCTTTTTCAAAGTGATACTTTGCTAAACAAAATCAACTACAATCATCTTCGATAATAGTTTTTGGAACCGTTTTACCATTCCACTCGGGACTGACATGAAACCCGCAAATAAACAAGATTGAATCATTAAAAATCTTTAATAACCACACAAAGGAGCTAAACCAAACCAGAATCTTTAATGCCAGTGTTAAATGATGAATAAAACCTGGTTCATTAACTATTCATTAAATAGTTCATAAGGAAACTACTTAACCAAATTTGCAAGGAGATAGAAAGCAAAAGACATTGCAAAAGCTTAACACATTCTCTAGAAACTCAAAATAAAAGAAATACAAATGCATAACATGCATGGCTCTTTGGCTAAAGGCCAAAGAGCTGACCTTTTTCTCACTCTTTTTCCCTCTCTCAACTTTCTATATCC
Source organism: Chamaecyparis obtusa (assembly GCA_027943335.1). Taxonomy (NCBI): domain Eukaryota; kingdom Viridiplantae; phylum Streptophyta; class Pinopsida; order Cupressales; family Cupressaceae; genus Chamaecyparis; species Chamaecyparis obtusa. The sequence goes on from BSBK01009712.1 coordinate 940,273, forward strand.
TATAACTTCGCTAATATGTTTTATGGTTGCATACATCTATTTTAAAGAAATTCTAGGTTAGTTATTAAAACTAACATATTTACTCGATATTTCTTTTGCTTTTAGCTCCTTTTTTTTTGTTTAGAAAATGCATTTTTAAATACATTTCAATGAAATTAGAACCATTTCTTGACATGTGTTATGAAAGTCTAAATGACTTAACTATTACAATATTATGAAATTCATAAAAATCCTCTAGGGTTGAGATGCTCCCGCCTCATACTTTGAGGCTTAAAAGATTAACATGTCTCATGGAAATGCTGATTGGTTCCTACTTCTAATGCACACTCTGATGCTGCAATGGACTTCCATCACGGAAGTGCATATGGGCCACTATCCACCTTGCTTCATGCTCCTTCACACCATCACATTATTTCTATCTTACCCACCCTAGATCCTGGAGGATTTTGACCACCCTTTGCTTAGTGATTTCTCTCTTGCACCTTCTACCCACCCTTATCTCGGTGGAGACAATACCAAGACCTCTGCTCATGAGATCTTCACACAAGAACATATTTTTTCTAGTGCAGCTTGTTGGAAATTTGGCTGAGGTATGTACATGGATGTTGTCATTATGGCAACATATGTTCCCTATGAAGATCACATAAGTTGGAAAGTAAGTATGGAAGATCACAGACTAAAATTGTCCAAGTATGAAATAGTGTTTTTGATAGAGCACCTGATACAGTTTGTTTTCATGACATTCACTAGAGCATGATCAAAGTTTGTGCAGTTGAACATAGACTCTATGGTGTCTAAGGATACCCGATCTCAGTGTGCAAAAGAGTATGCATAGTACAGACAAAGTTATGATTATTTTACCGATGACAGAGTATAGCCAACATAGCATTTTTGAAGGTAGAACTAGTAAATGAATTAAGGGATTATTTTGCTTGTCAAAATAATGACTTAATATTATAAAGAGCCAACATCCTAGATGTTTACTCTTGGATAAAGATGTGGAAGTTGACTAGAGAAAGATATTATGTTTGTATCTTGTATAAAGATGTAATATTGTAATGTACAGAATAGACTTGAAATGTAACTTGTGATAGTTGTATATTGTGATAGCGGTGAAAGTTGTTGATACAAAGTTGTAAGCAGTACCATATTGTAATCAATAAACATTTGTATTACTTGTTTGGGCAGTGAGCTCATCTAGTAATCAGGTTTTGTATCTACAACTCCTAACAGGGTTGAGGCTTCTAACAAGGCCTATAGTCCCTTAACCAGGACTGATACACTATATGTTTGTAATAGACTCCTAACAGGGTCAACATCCTTAACAGAATACTTTTGATTAGTGGATCTTTGTGGGTACCATCCCCACTAGGGTTTTCCCTTGGCTAGGGTTTCCTTGAGAACATATCATGTGTTATGAGTTCTTTACATTTACTATTATGTATGTTATTTAGTCTCTTATGCTTTAAAATAATCTATTATATCCATAAGTGGGCAAAAGTAAAAGTTTGTGAAATAATGATTCACCCCCCCCCCCCCCTCTCAGTATTTCCTATTTCTAACAATTGGTATCAGAGCACAGTTACTCGGAGAAGAAACATTCAAGGAAAGCCTAGTAGCTTGAGTAAGATCTCTATGGATATGGATCAGTTATAGAAGAATCTTGAAGAAGCTCTTGAAAAAATTGATATGCTTACTGAAAGAAAGTATGATGATGCAAATAATCTTATTGACAAATTGAAAGGTAAGATAGAAGATCTAAAATCTGAGAAGGAATCCAAAATTCTTGTTTAAGATTGTGATGATTTAGAAAAAGAAAATGTGATCCTTAAACATGAATTGAAGATAACAAATTTGAAGCTTAGCTTGAAAGATGGAAATGAAAATCTGAGATCTGAGAATGAAAGTTTAAAGAATTAGAATGAAGATCTAAAATCTAAACTTGGCAAGATAACATCTCAATTTGATAAAGTCAAATTGTAGTATGATGAACTTGAAAAATATAACAAGATTGTGAAAGGTGAATTGACTCAATCTAAACAACAACTTGAGAGGCTATATTCAAATAGTGAAAAGATTAATGAGCAAGTATCTTATGGAAAACCATTCTATGACAAAAATGGTCTTGGATTTAACACATTGAAGATAATTAGTGAAAGTAAGAAACTAGATCTGAATGTATGTGAAAGCAGTGAAGAAAAGAAGTTAGATGAGAACAAATCTGAAGATGCACCTAAGCAAGAAGAATCACCGAAGCAAGAAGATGCACCGAAGCAAGAAGAACCACTGAAGCAAGATGAACCATCTAAAGGTATGCAAAGAGAATTCAAAGGTAGATGTTTTTCTTGTAATACTATTGGTCATATGAAGAGAGATTGTACAGGTAAACAATTCAAACCTCTTAATGGTTATTGTTATAATTGTCATGGTTTTGGACATAGAGCTATTGAATGTAGAATATCTAAAGTTATTGAGAATAATTACAATAATAGAATGCCTAGAAATACTAACAATGCAGATCAGAGATCAACTGAAGACATGAAAAGAGGAAATGAAATAGTATGTTATAGATGCAACAAAATTGGACATATTGCTAGAAATTGCAGGACACAAATCAATCCGCAAGCACCTAGATATGGAACCAATGGAATCATTTGTTAGATATGTAACAAGATTGGACACACAGCAAGATTTTGTAGAATGAACAATGGAGGTTATCATCATAACCCTAACCCTAGAAACTATGCAAGAAGGAATGAAAATGTAGGAAACACAGAGAAAGGTTGTTGTAGAAATGAAGATAAGTAAAATTTGTTAAAGGCACAGATCAAGGAGGTATATTCAGCACTGAAGGTAATTAGGAAGGTAATGTATCTGATGGTAAAAATGAATCTTTACCTAACCCTTCTTTAAGCACTTAAATTATGTAAATTTTTGTATTTTAGGAACTTAGAATTAGTGTAGAATTAGATTTTGAATGAGTTAAGTTTTGCACAGTTAGATGAAGGTTTGTTATGTTATACTAATGCTATGGTTAATTGTGCAAAAATAAATATTGTGTTTTGTGAGGTCGCAAGAAGATTTATTGTTGCAGGTTTACAGAATCAGTTTTTTGGCATTTTAGCAGCAAAGAATTGAATGCAATGTCAGATCGAGTAAATGCTAAGTATTAAAAGATTGAAATCAAAGTTATTGTGATTATCAAGTGAATAGAAGTGATTTGGAGAGTGAAGAAAGAATTTTGGAAGTGATTTGCAGAAGTTTGAAGCACCGATCAAGCGAAAGCCCTAATTTTGTGAATTTAAGGTATTTATCTGACTAAGATCTTGAATCAGTTTAAGTAATCAGATATAATCATGGATGTGTCATTGATTCACAACATTAAGGATAAGAACAAACCTAGAACTAAGAAAGATCCAATTGAACCCTCAGAAAGAGATGCTAGTTTAGCTTTATCATCTGTACCAGACGGAGTTTTGCATTTAGAGAATGTGAAAGGATATCTTGGATGCAATTATGAAACCCTAAGGGAGAGTAATTTTAATGGTGAATATCAAAAATTGTACAACAAGGATATGTTAGTAAAAAAAGGTTATGAACATCTAGAAAACAATGAAATCATTGAGTACTCTATGAAATATGAATTTGATGATGAGGAGTGTACTAAGATCATTTTGAGTAGGATACATAATGGTAAATTTTGGTTAGAAGACAAAGTTATAGACATAACTGCAAACCTAATTCATGATGTGACTGGATTATCAAAAGTTGGTGCAATTCCATTGAATGAGAAAAACATGAGAAAGATTGTGATTGATAACACCGGTTCAGTATACAATGGTAGAGGTATAGTCATTAGTAAGATTAAGCAAGATGATGTAAGATACCTATGTAAGATTTTGACCAAAAATTCTATGGAAGTTCTAGAGAAGATGATATGTCAACAGGTATGGTACACATTGCTTATTTGATGTGTGTAGAGAAGAAGCCTGTGGATATGTGTGAAATTCTGAGAATACAGTTGTTTGAGAATTTGGAAAAGATAAAGAAAGCTAAATACACTCACTTTAGATTTTCCTCATTGGTTACTTACATGTTCTTCCACTTGCTAAGAAGATTTCCTTACACTATTGATTGGAATGATGGTGAGAATACTATGGAAAGAATCAATAAAGTTTACATGAAACATCATATTGAGAAGGTTAATGACAGTGTAAAGTTAGTGTTGAAAACTTTTCAGAACATTGTGGTAAATAGATCAAGAATTCCTCCATCCCTAGTTGAGAAATACAAAGATAATATATGTTTTATGGTTGATACTAATTTCACTTACATTGAGGCAGTAGAACCTAGACATGAATTCATAGACCCTCTTGGCTATGAAATCTCTGAAGTTGAAACAAAAGGATATGTTAGTAGATTGTTGAAAAGTAAATTGGATGCTCATAGCAATAGATTTGGAACATATGATGAAAAAATTGATTCAGCAAAGACACTCAAGGAAGAGAAACAATCAAAGAAGAGAGTTGAGACTACAATAAAGAAAATTCTAAAAGAAACAAGTTTGAGTGAGCAGGAATTTGATATTGCAAGAAAGACTGTAGAAGCAATAAGGCAAAGTGAGATACTATCAGTCCCACCTTTGGCATCAAGTGCAGACCCTCAAGAACCCATTCAAGTTAAGGTAAAGGTTGAAGAACCTGAGAAGGAGCAAGAAATTAGTCACACAAAGAAGCCCTCTTTTTCAGCACCAAGAAAAATAATGAAGGAAAGTGCTTCAGGACCGGGTAAAAGACAAAAGATAATTGTTCCACCAGTACCTAGAAGAGTTGCAGAGATAAAAGATGATGAAGTAACAATAAAGAAGAAATCATGGAAACCAAGGATAGAAAGAGTTAATGAAGACATATTGCAACATGGAGACTTTACCAAGATGAACAAATACTATGATTTATATGGATCCTCTGACAGATTAAATCTAGAGAATGTAATGGTTACACATATGATTTTGGCAAACAAGAAATTTGATACTATTCATGGAAAGATACTAGAAGATTTGTACAATAGACTTGTGAGAAGAAAGATGAGAGCACAAGAAGAAGATACTAAAATGAGAGAGAATGTGATAAGATAGTTCTGTGACATAAGAGATGATGACCACCTTAAATAGATCCTCAAGCCACCTGAAACCCTATTAAGAACCAAAAGAAGAACTATACAAATAATGGGAGGTCAGTATGAACAAGTGAAGACTGAAACTGAATAGGCAGTTGTGAAAGTGCTAGCAAACTTGGTATCAGGAAAAGATAGCAAAGATCAATCAATTCCAGAACCAGTAGAGAAACAAAGTTTAGAATAGGTAGAGGCAGCAATAGAATTAGTTGAAGTTGAAGATATTCCCTCTTCTTCTATAAACATTGGCACAAAATCTATGGACATTGAAGGAAAAAAAGTTACTTTAGATTTAGATGATGTGGTACTCAACAGTTTGGATAACATTGTTGACAATTTGGCTTTGGGAGAGTAGGAAAAGATTATTGAAATAGAGACTACACGAACAAAGAAGAAAATGGCAGCAACGGTCACTACATCTAGTACACCTATTGCACCTATGATACCTCAAGAGGACATCAGTTTTACCCCTAAGACTGGAAAGAAAAGAGAGATTGGTTCGATGCTTGAAGATTTAGGAAAAGTGGATGATGTTGATCAACTAGATTTGATCACATCTTTGAACAAAATTATTGGGAAAAACAATAAGGTCAAGAATTTGGAAGGTAGCCTGAAAGATTTGACTAAGAAGCGACAAAGTGTTATATCTACAAAAGTCTTTGATTCAGATCCAATTGAAAGAGAAAAGATGGTAATAAATTCTTTTGATGTTGAGTTCACAAATTTGACTGATATTGCTAAGGTTAAGGCTCAGGTAGCTTATGAACCTGAGATGTTGCAGAATATAAGTCAGAATATCAAAAATGACATTGGCAGCCTTGACATACACATTAAGAACTTAAGGAAACATCTTGAGACTGGAAAGTGTTTGTACATTCAGTGTACAAAATCTGAAAATATAATAATTGAGGAAGAGAAGAAGATAAAAGAGAAGCAAGATGAAATTGCAGCAGAGACAAACTCAATGGCTAGCCCAAACATAAAGATCAGTGCTGTTGAGAAAAAGATTAGAAAATTATGTGATGAGATAAGGACTTTGAATGATGAGAAGAATAGGAAAATTATCAGGATAAAAATCTTGAGAGAGCATGTCTCAATCAAGTTGACTATAATAGAAGAGCAGCTAGAAGAATTTCTTACTACTAAGACATCATTTCAGAAGTTTAACTTTGAATCTCTTCAAGCTTGTCAGATTGCAGCATACGGATTGAGTACTTTACTCAATGTAGCAGAATCAATTAAGAAGGCATGGGAGAAATATTTTGAGGCTTGGAAGTCAGATTTTGTAGATTGTGTTGCAAGCCTACCAGCTTTGCAATAAGACAGTAAGGTAAAAGTTTTGACACAATTTTGTATATCCCTTTCCACCCTTTATTTTGTCATTGTTGTCAAAGGGGAAGAGATACTTAGAAAATTGTCTATACATGATAAGGAAGGATAATCATAGGGGGAGTTCTATGGAGTATTATTTATGAAGTGTTATAGATTATGTTTATATTTTGAGGAGATATAAGGATAATATTCTATGGCCATAATTTTGATACAAATTTTGAGATTTTGACTTGTACACTTAGCCAATTTTCTCATATGTTGCCACCAATGACAAAGGGGGAGATTGTTGACAATTTGGCTGAGGTATTTACATGGATCTTGTCATTATGGAAACATATGTTCCCTATGAAGATCACATAAGTTGGAAAGTAAGTATGGAAGATCACAGACTAAAATTGTCTAAGTATGAAACAATGTTTTTAACAGAGCACTCGATACAGTTTGTTTTGGCGGTGTTCACTGGAGCATGATCAAAGTTTGCGCAATTGAACATAGACTCTATGGTGTCTAAGGATACCCCATCTTAGTGTGCAAAAGAGTATAGACAATACAGACAAAGTTATGATTGTTTTACCGATGACAGAGTATAGCCGACAGAGCAGTTTTGAAGGCAGAACTAGTAAATGAATTAAGGGATTATTTTGCTTGTCAAAATAATGACTTAATATTATAAAGAGCCAACATCCTAGATGTTTACTCTTGGATAAAGATGTGGAAGCTGACTAGAGAAATATATTATGTTTGTATCTTGTATAAAGATGTAATATTGTAATGTACCGAATAGACTTGAAATGTAACTTGTGATAGTTGTATATTGTGATAGCGGTGAAAGTTGTTGATGCAAAGTTGTAAGCAATACCATATTTTAATCAGTAAAGATTTGTATTAATTTTTTGGGAAGTGAGCTCATCTGGTAATCAGGTTTTGTATCTACAACTCCTAACAGGGTTGAGGCTTCTAACAAGGCCTATAGTCCCTTAACCAGGACTGATACACTATATGTTTGTAATAGACTCCTAACAGGGTCAACATCCTTAAAAGGATACTTTTGATTAGTGGATCTTCATGGGTACCATCCCCATCGGGGTTTTCCCTTGGCCAAGGTTTCCTCGAGAACATATCATGTGTTATGAGTTCTTTACATTTATTGTTATGTATGCTATTTGGTCTCTTATGCTTTAAAATAATCTGTTATATCCATAAGTAAGAAAAAGTAAAAGTTTGTGAAATACTGATTCACCCCCCCCTCTCAGTATTTCCTATTTCTAACATAGCTTCGATGGATCACTCTTGCAACCAGTTACAAATTATACCCACCAAATTACCAGACCTTTCGTTGGGTCTGATACCATTCTGATGTGGAGGAAATTAAAAAGACTTACTCACATCTGCAAATACTTCTAAGCCTAGCTTTACATTGACTTATCTCACTGTTCTTCTTTGTAAACAATGTTTCAAGGCTCACAAACTTTGCAAGACTCACATCTCCTACTAATCGCATTAAAGTAATCCTATGCTTCTATGGTTCATACTACACAATCATACACCAAGCTCAATATACCAACTCACCCATAGCCTGTTCATGTATTTGCTAAAGGTTCATGTATTTGCTAATACTTCATTCATTTCAGGTCTTTCATGGACTGAGTTGAATACAACATCATGCAAGAATGTCATCCCACAACCATACAATTATCGACAAGATTTCCTACCACCTTTTTCTATTATCAAAGAGTGATGATAAACGGTTCTAACACCCAACACTCTACAAAATCTTTTCAACCAAGTCCCTCGTGGCTCCTTCTAGACTTGACTGTCACTACAATCTTTGCTCAGCCCTTCCAAGGTTACAGTCAACATCTCTCTTGATTTCCACTATGTGGTCATACAAAGCTGATATAACTTGGCTCCCCATGGGTGTAGCAGTTTATCAACTTTGTTTGTGACAACAATCACATTGCAATCTCAAAATCACCCTCTCGCAGGTCTGTTCAACATCAACATGCAAGTACACAATTCTCACCACCTTTTGTCATAACCATAGGTTGATAACAATCGGCCATGCCACTCATCGTAAGAAATACATAACAGTTTCATGAAAATTGAAGAAACCATTACCAATGCTTAATGTCCACAAGCCATGCACAATCTTGTTCAAAGTGATAGTTTGCTAAACAAAATCAACTATAATCATCTTTGATAACATTTTTTGGAACCATTTTACCATTCCACTTGGGACTTACATGAAACCCACAAATAAACAAGATTGAATCATTACAAATCTTTAATAACCACACAAAGGAGCTAAACCAAACCGGAATCTTTAATGCTGGTGTTAAATGATGAATAAAACCTGGTTCATTAACTATTCATTAAATAGTTCATAAGGAAACTACGTAACCAAATTTGCAGGGAGATAGAAAGGAAAAGACATTGTGAAAGCTTAACACATTCTCTAGAAACTCAAAATAAAAGAAATACAAATACATAACATGCATGGCTCTTTGGCTAAAGGCCAGAGAGCTAACCTTTTTCTCACTCTTTTTCCCTCTCTCAACTTTCTATATCCTGTAGCTTCCCTAATATGTTTTATGGCTACATACATCTCTTTGAAAGAAATTCTAGGTTAGTTATTAAAACTAACATATTTACCCAATATTCATTTTCCTTTTAGGTCCATTTTTTTTTGTTAGAAAATGCATTTTTAAATACATTTCAATGCAATTAGAACCATTTCTTGACATGTTTTATGAAAGTCTAAATGACTTAACTATTACAATATTATGAAATTCATCAAAATCCTCTAGGGTTGAGATGCTCCCACATAACTTAGTTAGGTTGAGCTTCTTGGATGCATCTTCTACAATGATGTTATCTATGGAGCCATAATCTATAATCACTTTCCATACTTTACCTATGATCTTACTATTACCTAGAATTTCCTATCATATAGTTTTGGCATGTTTTTACTTGCGAAGTAGATCCACAAGGTTTTATGGTTTGTGACCTTGGCCCCATGTTCCTTAATGTGCCACCATGCTCTAGTTCAGATCACATGTTCTAATTCATAAAACCCAGGAAGATATTCAAGTTTCAAGGTTTGCAAGGACTACTTATGTCGCAGGGTTCTAAAAAATTGTCTAAGCATAAAAACCCTTGGTGTTTTCTACTTTCTTCGATCAAGCTTAGAAAAAACCTGGGTTTTTTTTGACCTTTTGCACCCCGCATTTCTTCTTCGGTGTCATCTTTTCCTATGTGTGCTATTGCGACCAAAGTGAGTCCTAGGTCTTCAAGGATGCAGTTGCTTGATCTCCAATTTTTCTAGCGGTCAAGCCTCTATTTCAGTGATTAGGTGACTGTGCGGTCACTTGATCTCTTATCTCTGGTAGTTAAGTGCTTTCCATTCAGTGACCCAACATTTTCATAGTCGCGTGTTCCCGCAACCCTAGCAGGCGGTTAATGTTATGTCTAGCGGTCTCCATTCTGAGGCGGTTGAAGTGTAAAAGGATCTACGGTGGTCGCATGATCATAAGGAATATTCTTCCCCTTTGCGATCTTGTGACAGCCGTTCGATGGAAAGGTGATCTAGAAGGTGGGCCCGAGGCTTTCAATGGTATGATAGTGTGAATATGATCTATGGTTGTCGCATGATCGTAAGGAATATTCTTCCCCTTTGTGATCATGTGACCACCGTCTGATTTAAAACTAATAGTTATCCATGGACCGACTGGTCGTTGTGCTGAGGTGCTTGATTTTCTTTGGTTGTCGAAGTGGTGATGTGGCCGACAATTTCTCAGGGGACTTGCGACTATTATAAGGGATGATCTAGGTCATCCATTTTTTTGGGAAGAATGTGATCGACGGTCATGTTTTAAACTTGGACCTCGCAGCCGTTGGAGCTTGAATTTGAATCTTCTATGAGGTTTTCACCAGTGTTTGATCCAATGGGCCATATGTGAAGAGTGGGGGTAGCTCAGAATTGATTTTTTTTTAGGACAATTGCAAGTCACGAGGATGATGAGGAAGATCAAAGTGGCTATCATGTGTTGTTTTCTTCTTTCTTGAGGTACCATGTCAGTGTTCTTGCACCAAAGAATCATTAAAAGGTTGGTGCCACCTGTGACCACTTATACTTTTAAAATTAGAATATCTATGAACATCAAAATTGAGCATTCATGGAAAACCCAATTCAGCAGAATCAAGGTCACGATGGTGGTGTAAGGTTTTCAATTTGCAGCAAAGTGGTTAGATCAAGGTGGCTCTTCTGCAGGCAGTTGTGTTGGTGGAATTATGTACAAGGACATATATCTCATCAGCCAAGATATTTTAACATTGCATTTATGATTAGACATGACAGAATTAGGGTTTTCTATTATTATATGCAAAATTTGTGTAACCCTAATTAGGTTTTACTCCTACCTACGTACAATTGAGAAGATGTATATATTGTTTTTTGGAGCTTTTAGAGCTCAGAGTTTTACACTTTGTAAAAAGAGTTTTTCTCTTTCTAGGAGTTATCTGTGGCATTCTTTCTACCCTCTGACTTTTGCAATTTGTGATCTTTTATTGAAATCTTAGATTTAATAGAGGCTATCCGTGGCAATTGTTCTGCCCTCTAGTCTTTCCCTTGTTTATATTTCTCTTAGTGAATATAATATACTAGCTTTATTAGAGAGATCTTGGAGTTCTAGGACCCTTCTTTCTTTCAGCTTATATGTGTACTATTGTGTCTGATCTGATTTGAATGAGTTTGTGGGTATACTTCAGCCCCCTATCATTCTGTCTCATTCCTGTGCCCTTTTGTTGAAGAGAACATTTGCTTGCAGGTCACAGTCTGTGTCTTTTGCTCAGACCCCTTTGTGAAACACTTATGCAAGCCTGTTTAGAAAGATTGTGTTCTATTAGATCTGAGAGCTTTCATGCTGATTTGGTTAGTGTATCATGTTCATTTCATTTCAGTGTATCACCTAGTAGGTAGTTTTCTTTTAGTCATTTCCCTTTCATGCATTCCTTCTATCCCTTTCCCCTCAAAGTTTACTTTCCTTTCTAGAAGAAAATTAAGGTGATTATCCAAGAGGAACCAGCCTAGAACCTAGAGGTCTCATCTCAGTTAGTATAGGTCCCACACCTAGAGATGATTTCCATGTTATCCTAAGTTATCAAGACCAAGAGAGCTTGAAACAAGGGTGAAAACTTAGTGTATAACAATTTTGGCATGCCCGGTGGGACTAAAACAAAAGAAGTTTATCTTTGAAAGATTATGCTATCTCTGATATATTGATTGCATAATACAAACTTTTAGAAGTTTTTCTATCAAGTATATCTAGTGACTCCACTGATTTCATAGATTCAGGGTAACTTGTTCAAAGTATATGAGAAAGATTGGGACTAGGACTTCAAAACCTTCTTAATTTTTAGAGTTGCCCCTAAAAATAGGCTACAAAAGTAGATCAACCCAGAGAACATCTCCTGCAAGAAGAGTATAGTCTACACCACCTAAGACTTCAGAAAGGAGACTTTTTCCCTTTCATCTTAGAAGAAGAGGAAGATCTCTAACCAAAGATCTAGAAGATTCAAACCCAACATCAACTACAACTCACACAGTTGCTACTCAAATTTCAGCTCCTACAATGGCTAGGTAGTTTTCTTTTGCACCTTTCAACCAAGGGAGTCCATTAGCCTTTTCTCAACATCATGATGTGCCCCTGGTAGCACTAAAGAGTCTACTTGATTTCACAGGTTAAGGAAAAACTAAAGCTTTTGAGCATATAAGAGATGTGACCACTATCTGCAACATACATAATATAACTCAAGAGGATGTGGCCACCAAGTTATTAGCAGCCTCTTTCAAAGGTAAGGCTCTTGAATGGTTTAGAACTTTAACTATTAGTTCCATTACTTCATGGGATGAATTAGGAGATGCATTGAGTAAACATTTTAAGCATAAATCAAACAAATTGTCTTTGGTTGAGCAGTTGACAACCATTAAAAGAGACCCTCAAGAAAAAATGATAGATTAGAACAATAGATTCCTCAAGACATGGAATAGAATTCTAGTCTTGGTGAGGCCATCAGCTAATCATGCATTCTTATGCTTCTTACAAAGCTTGAATGGTCAGATATCTATCATGATCCAATCTATGGGTGGTACCTCTTTACCCCAAGCTTTTGATATAGTTGTCAGGACTAAAAATTATTTAATCCAAGCAGGCATGATAACTAGAAGGCCACCCATGCCCATCTTTCCTATCCTTTAGCCTATTGCACCTATGCAAGTACCCCCATTTACCCCTATTCCCACCATATTAGCACCTCAGGCTAGTACTAGCAGTCAGGAGCTAAAAACAAGTTTCTCTCAAGATTTGCAAGAGATGAAGAGTAGTCAACAAACTACTCAACAAGAAATGACAAATCTGTTGCAGACCTTGACTAAGGAGATCACAAATCTAAAGAGGCAAGGGTGAGGAACTAGACCACCCTTTCAGCCACAAGGCCAAAGTCCTAATCAACAATATCAAAATCAGGGATAGCCTTATCAACAAAATAGGCCACCATACCAAGGAGGTTACCAAGGACAAAGGCAAAATTTTAATCAAAGACCATTTCAACCATACAACCCTGCACCTCTCAACTCTGTAAATCCACTTAAGGACATGGTCCCTAGTCAAAATAATATGCTTATGGATAATGAATGGTGTTTCCCTTGTAATCAACCTCATAATCAGGCTACATGTTCAAATGGATGGATGAACCAAGCACTAAGGGTTTAAAATGCCTCACAAGCTCAATCAAAAGCTTCTTGTAGTGGATTAGTTCCTCAACAAGAACCATAAGATAATGAGACTTCTCTTTTTAATTGGGAGCAGCAAGACTTCAATGGAGTCATTGGTGAACCTTCTATTGCTTCCAACACAAGGTCAAAGAGAAGAGCTCAAGACATGGAACAAGTAGACTCTGGGACTAAGGCTACTACATCTACAGAGCCAATGTAGCAAGCTACCCCCATTATATTCAAGAAGGCTCCTGTCATTACAAGCAAAGAGGGCCAGACTCTCAAAGAGGTGGAGCCTATTATAGTAAAAGCACAACAAAGAATACACACTATGAAACCTTTCAACATTGTAGACAACATGAAGAAGGTGAACATTACCATGTCTATGTGGGATTCTTTGGCTATTCCAAGGCAACCTGAGATTTTGAAGAAAGCTATGACTGAAATGACTACTCCTCAGCCTACAAGAGAAGCTACAAAGCTAGTGTTTGTCAACACTGATCAAGAAAAGGAGGCTCCAAGTTGCAACTCCAAAGCCAATACCATTCAAGTTAGGAACTTAAAACCACCTCCCTTTTATGTATCTTTAATTATTGTAAAATCCTTAGTACATAATTGTATGGTAGATAGTGGAGCTACTAGTACTGTAATGCCCAAAAAGGTGGCTAACCAATTAGGACTTAAATATGAACCCCTCCGAAAGAAGGTTACCCAACTTGATGGATCCTCAGTCAACACCATAGGTGTGAATAAGGATACCAGTCTAATCCTTCATGCAAGTCCTAATTTTTCCATCCTACTTGATATATATATCATAGATCTCCCTACTTTATTTGCCATATGTTTTTCAAGGGAGTTTACAGCCAAAATAGGAGGCTACCTTTCTTCTAACTGGTCTCACATGATTTTTCACACAAGATATGGTACCAAGGTTACCATTAAATTTGAGTCATTAGCCACACACCATATAGAGCCATATGTGTCCAATACCATTAATGTGAACTACCCTATATTTGATGACAGTGATTTTCAAATCATCAGAGAAGAAAACACTAAGACAGAAAGTATCCCTGATATTTTACTTGATGAACTAGAATTAGAAAAGGTTGTTAAGACCCAAGAAAATGTCATTTGGGATGCTGGTTTGGGGAGTTATTTGATACAAGAAAGTGGATCCATAGAGCTAAATCTTCTCAAAGAGGACACTGATTCAGAGGATCAAAGTGATCAGGTTTGGTAAATGTTTTTTGATGGAGCTAGAAGTGGACATGGTTCTTGTGGTGGTGCTATGCTAGTGTCCCCAAAAGGAGAAAGATACTATACAGCTTTCAGATTTAGTTTCTCTTGCACTAGCAACACTGCAGAATATGAAAGTCTAGTAAATGGACTGGAATGGGCTAGAAAAAGAGGGCTTAAAGCCATAAAAGTCTATGGTGATAGTGAGTTAGTAGTTAGCCAAGTAAGAGGGATAAGTGCAACCAAAAATCACACCTTGAAAGCATACAAACATAGAGTTTGGGATGCAATTGAAGACTTTTGTGCTTTCAATATTGTTGCCATCCCTAGGAAGCTAAATCAAAATGTAGATAGATTAGCTACTATTGGATCTTAGTATGACATTCCTAATAGTATTTCAAAGGAGTAAACCCAATAGCATATCAAAGTAATTGTTAAACCTTCTATCCCTGATAATAATACTAATTGGCAAGTGTTTGACAATGATGAGCAAATTCTACAATTCTTGTTTGAAGAAGATATCTTCTTAGAGCATAACCAAGATAGGTTATTGCAAAATTACGGTGACCAAGTAATACAACTTAAGTCTAACAAAATGCCTAGAGGTCTTGTCACCTTAGAAGCTATCTTCAACAAAGATGATCAAGTTAAGAAGAATAAAGCTGGCCTGGTAGTTCAACAAGAACATTGTGTTGAATTGGAGTTAGAACCAAGTAAAAGTTTACAATTTGGAAAGGTAAACATTTATTTATAAAATCAGGTTTATACCCAATTATTCAAGGAATTCAATGACGTATTTGCATGGAAATATGAAGACCTTAAATTTTTTAATCCTACCCTTGCTCAGCACACTATTGAATTAGAGCCTAATGCCAAGCCAATGAGGCAAAAATAAAGGCCTGTTAATCCCAAGCTTGAGCCACTTATGCATAAGGAAGTGCTCAAATTAATAGAAAGTGGTATCATCTACCCCATCAAACATACTAGTTGGGTTTCCAACCTTGATCCTGTAAGGAAGAAGAATGGGGAGTTGAGGTTATGTGTTGACTTCAAGGATCTTAATAGGGCCTCTTTAAAAGACCACCATCCATTACCCTCTATGGAACAAATCTTACAATGTGTCTCTGGATCTGAGAGATTTTCATTATTGGATGGCTATTCAAGATATAATCAGATCCTAGTCAATGAGGAGGATCAATATAAGACTGCATTTACAACCAAGTGGGGAGCCGTGGCTTATCAAAAGATGCCCTTTGGTTTGTCAAATGTAGGTGCTACTTTTCAAAAGGCAATGGATATGGCCTTTAAAAGCCTCATGTACAAGTTTTTACTAGTCTACTTAGATGACATAACTATCTATTCTAAACATGTAGCAGATCATATAAAACATTTGAGGAAATTTTTTGAAAGATGTAGAGAGTTTGGGATATCTCTTAATCCCAAGACATGCGTGTTTGTAGTTCATGAAGGAAAATTGCTAGGATATATAGTATCCAAGAAAGGAATTACAGTAGACCCTAAGAGGATTGCAGCTATCCTAGAGCTACCATTGCCACATCATAAGAAAAGTCTCCAATATTTCATAGGAAATATTAATTTTGTTAGGTGTTTCTTGCCTAATATTGCAGATCTATTGAAGCCTTTAACAGCCATGTTAAAGAAGAGCTCAACTTTTAGCTGGACTAAAGAAGGGAAGGCCAACTTCCAGGCTATCAAAGAAGCCTTGACAAAAGCTCCTGCTCTATTAAACCCAAATTTCAGTAAGGATTTTATCCTTTATGCTTATGGAGGTCATGATGCTATATCTTCTATGTTGACTCAAGAAAATTTAGAAGGATTGGAGCAGCCTATTGCCTTCTTTAGCAAAGGTTTAGAAGAGTATGAACAAAGGTACTCTTTTGTAGAGAAACATGTACTTGTTGTGGTAAAGAGACTTAAAAGTTCAGATATTTATTAACCCACAACAAGGTACACTTAAAGGTTACTCATCCAAGTGTCAAAGAATTTTTGCTTTCCAAGGACCTAAATGAGAAAAGAGCTGGTTGGATTACCAAAGTGATGGAGTATGCCATCGATATTTAGACCACTAAGCTGGTTAGAGGAAGAGGTCTTTGTGAGCATTTGGCAGAGGATGAAAGTTCAAAGAAATCAAAACAAATAGATGCATCTCCAGTTGTGCATTCTACAGAGGAACATGCCAAGGCATCAGGTTGGTTTCCTAACATGATCCATTACTTGAAGATAGGACAATGTCCTCCAAGCCTAGATTCAGCAAAAAGAAGATATTATAGATTACAATTTATTCCCTTTGTGCTGATAGATGAGGTTCTTTTTAGAAAGGATCATGATGGTGTCGTTTTAAGATGTATTGATTCAGAAAAGATAGCTGATGTCCTATTTGAATTTCATGATGGACCTTCTGGAGGTCACTCTTCCCCTAGGACTACTACTTTTAAAATCATGAGGGCTTAATATTATTGGCCATCTATCTTCAAGGATAGTCATGATTATGTGAGAAAATGCATCAGATGTGCTATGTTTGTAGGAAAAGAAAGGCTTGTAGCTTTACCCCTTCAACCAATCAAAACAGAGCAACCATTCATGAGATGAGGCATAGGCTTTATTGGTATAATTAATCCTCCATCTAGTGTAGGCCACAAGTGGATAATCACTACAATAGATTATTTTTACTCGATGGATAGAGAAAGTTGCCTTGAAAGAATCAAATGAGAGTGTTGTCTTGAGTTTTTATGATGATATAATCTAGAGATTCGGCACTCCAAACTTCATAATATTAGATAATGCATTGGCATTCATAGGCCTTAAAGTCTAAGAATGGGCAATCAAAAATGACATTTATCTGAATACAAGTTCAAATTACTACCCTCAAGGCAATGGTTTGGCAGAATCAACTAACAAGAACTTGATTAGGATAATCAAGAAGACTCTACAAGATAACCAGAGGGATTGGCATACTAAGTTGAATTCTGCCTTATGGTTAGATAGGATTACCCCAAAGAAGATCATTGGGAATTCTCCTTATGTGTTATTATATGGAAGAGAGGCTAAGTTGTCCATTTCAACTGAATTGCCAACTTTGGACCTGGCCACTTAGTATGTCCTATTTGGAGAATGAGATCCCTTACAAATCAAGTATGCTCAACTCATAGAGTTAAAAGAACTCAGAGATAAATCCATGAAGGATATGGAGTCCCATGAAATTTAGACAAAGAGGAGTTTTGATAAAAGAGCCAGGGCTAGAGACTTCAACGTTGGAGATGTAGTTCTCAAGTGGGATGAATTCAGATCAAAGCCTGGTAGACATACAAATTTTGATTCCTTCTAGGGTGGACCATTTGTTATCATAGAATGCAAGGGTCCTAATGATTTTTAGCTATCAAATTTGGGAGGAGATGCATTGCTTATATCAGTTAATGGTTTCCACCTAAAGCCTTGCTTTGAGGTCACTCCTTCCTTGTAAATATCTGTAAATATGTTTCTCACTCTCTTTCCTTGCTTTCTAGGTTAGTTTTCCCTATTTTCCAAGAAGTGCCTGTGCACGGTTTTGTCCCTCTGGTTTTAGGTCTCTCTCTATCAAGAAAGTTTTATATTTCTAGGATGACTCCTATGCCCAATGGATCATTTTAAGGCCACTGGTCTAATGTCTAGCAGGCTGACATTCCGCAAAAATTACCAAAATGTTACCCAAAATTTCCTATCATATAGTTTTGGCATGTTTTCACTTGCGAAGTAGATCCACAAGGTTTTATGGTTTGTGACCTTGGCCCCATGCTCCTCAATGTGCCACCATTCTCTATTTTAGATCGCATGTGCTAATTCATAAAACCCAGGAAGATATTCAAGTTTCAAGGTTTGCAAGGAATACTTATGTCGTAGGGTTCTAAAAAATTATCTAAGCATAAAAACCCTTGATGTTTTCTACTTTCTTTGGTCAAGCTTAAAAAAAACCTGGGTTGTTTTTGACCTTTCGCACCCTGCATTTCTTCTTCAGTGTCATCTTTTCCTATGTGCACTGTTGCGACCAAAGTGGGTCCCAGGTATTCAAGGATGTAGTCACTTGATCTCCAATTTTTTTGGCAGTCAAGCCTCTATTTCAGTGATTAGATGACTATGTGGTTGCTTGATCTCTTATCTCTAGTAGTTAAGTGCTTTCCATTCAGTGACCTAGCATTTTAATAGTCACGTGTTCACACAACCCTAGCAGGTGAGTAATGTTATGTCTAGCGATCTCCGTTCTGAGGTGGTTGAAGTGTAAAAGGATCTACAGTGGTCCCATGATCGTAAGGAATATTCTTCCCCTTTGTGATCTTGCGATGACCATTCGATGGAAAGGTGATCTGGTAGGTGGGCCTGAGGCTTTTAGTGGGATGATAGTGCAAATATGATCTACGGTTGTTGCATGATCATAAGGAGTATTCTTCCCCTTTGCGATCATGCGACCACCGTCCGATTTAAAACTGATAGTTATCTATGGACCCACTGGTCATTGTGCTGAGGTGCTTGATTTTCATTAGTCACCGAAGTAGTGATGTGGTTGAAAATTTCTCAGGGGACTTGTGACTGTTATAAGGGATGATCTAAGTCATCTAATTTGCCGGGAAGAATGTGATCGACGGTCGTGGTTTAAACTTGGACCTAGCAGCTGTTGGAGCCCAAATTTGAATCTTCTGTGAGGTTTTCGCTAGTGTTTGATCCAATGGGCCATATGCGAAGAGTGGGGGTAGCTCAGAATTGATTTTTTTTAGGATGATTGCAGGTCGTGAGGATGATGAGGAAGATCAGAGTCACCATCGCGTGTTGTTTTCTTCTTTCTAGAAGTACCATGTCAGTGTTCTTGCATCAAAGAATCATTAAAAGGTTGGCACCACTTGTGATCACTTATACTTTTAAAATTAGAATATCTACAAAGATCAAAATTGAACATTCATGGCAAACCTGATTTAGCAAAATCAAGGTCACAATGGTGGCATAAGGTTTTCAATTTGCAGCGAAGTGGTTAGATCAAGGTGGCTCTTCTGCAGGTAGTTGTGTTGGTGGAATTATGTACAAGGACATATATCTGATCAACCAAGATATTTTAACATTTCATTTATGATCAAAGATGAAAAAATTAGGGTTTTCTATTATTATATGCAAAATCTATGTAACCCTAATTAGGTTTTACTCCTACCTGCGTGCAATTGAGATGTATATATTGTTTTTTGGAGCTTTTAGAGCTCAGAGTTTTACATTTTGTAAAAAGAGTTTTTCTCTTTCTAGGAGTTATCTGTGGCATTCTTTCTACCCTCTGAATTTTGTAGTTTGTGATCTTTCATTCAAATCTCAGATTTAATAGAGGCTATCCATGGCAATTGTTCTACCCTCTATTCTTTCCCTTGTCTGTATTTCTCTTAGTGAATATAATATACTAGCTTTATTAGAGAGATCTGTGAGTTCTAGGGCCCTTCTTTCTTTCAGCTTATATGTGTACTATTGTGTCTGATCTAATTTGAATGAGTTTGTTGGAATACTGCAGCCCCCTATCATTCTGTCTCATTCATATGCCCTTTTGCTGAAGAGAATGTTTGCTTGCAGGTCACAATCTGTGTCTTTTGCTCAGAACCCTCTGTGAAACACTTATGAAGCCTATTTAGAAAGATTGTGTTCTATAAGATTTGAGAGCTTTCATGTTGATTTGGTTAGTGTATCATGTTCATTTCATTTTGGTGTATCACCTAGTAGGTAGTTTGCTTTCAGTCATTTCCCTTTCATGCATTCCTTCTATCCCTTTCCCCTCAAAGTTTACTTTCCTATCTAGAAGAAAATTAAGGTGATTATCCAAGATGAATCAGCCTAGAACCTAGAGGTCTCATCTCAATTAGCATAGGTCCCATAGCTGGAGATGATTCCCATGTTATACTAAGTTATCAAGACCAAGAGAGCTTGAAACAAGGGTGCAAACTTAGTGTATAACACTTACATCTTACTCTAAAGAGATCTCCTCTTTATTTGGGCTCTTCTTTCACTGGTTTCCTTATTAGGACCCTCCTAAACATGAAGTTCTCTCCCATCTCTAACTCTATGTGGCCAACCTCTGATGATTTGACACTTGATGTGTCCTCTTGAGAATATGCCACTCTCTTGTTTTAATTGGAAGAAGATTCCTTCTTTGGAAACCTATATGTTGGATGTTCCATCTACCCACAATTTTAACAGTTCATACTAGAAAAGTAAGAACTACTTCTTCCTGCACCTCTTTCTCTATTAGAACCTCCATGGGTACCTCACCTCTGCCATAGTTTCCTCCAGAGCTTGTCTCACCACTTTTCTCTACAAGCTTGGACTCTCCTTGCCTTCTTTGATCAGTCCCTCTTCCTTGGTGACCACTTCTGTGACCCCTTTGGTCTCTTCCTCTGTCTTTGTTTCTTGAGCTTAAGTCTTGTATTCTCTTACTCTTTTCCTCTATATTTAGTGCCAATTGATAGCACTAATGCACTATCTTAGGTCTTAGGAGACTCATCTCCTCTTGGATAGACCACTTCAATCCATTTAAATATATAGAAACCTTGATGATTTCTTCTTCTACCACCTTGGACCTTAGGCATAAATTTTGGAACTCCTCAGTGTAGGTTATGACATCATTGTCCTTTTGCCTTAGACTTTACCTCCTTTTATGTAGCTTGATTTCATAGTCCTCTAGCATATAGGCTTGTCTAACCTTGGTCACTATTCCTTTCCATGTGGCTATGGGGTTTTTCCCCTCTTTCTCTCTATCTGTTTGGACAAACTTCTACCATGTAAGAGAAGAGCCTCTAAGTCTTGACTTGGCTACTCTCACCTTCTGAGCTTCACTAATTCCATCACATTCAAAGTTATTATCCATGCTCTCAATCCAATCAATGACTGAGTCAGGCTCCATTTTTCTACTAAAGAGTGGTACACCTTCTAGTGCTTTTCCACTTAAGGTCTTCAAGGCTTTTAGGAAAGGTTCTTGCTCCACCACTAGATCTAGTTTAGGAACTTCATCTTCCACTAATTTATCCTTCCCTTCCTTCTCATCTATCCTCTCATTTACCTCTTTTGTTCTATCTTCCACTGCTTCCAAGATCTTCGCTAGTAGGTCTATTTTATCCCTCAACTACCTATTTTCTTCCTCCTAGTCTTATACCTTCTTATCCAAATATGCATTTGTCACCATCTTTTAAGATCCACTAGACTCACACTCTAACATGCACTCACTTCCCAAATCTTTTGTGGCTCTGATACCAATTTGATAGGGAGTTTGGATGAGCCAATCAAAAGCTCATGCCTAGGTCTCACAAGTGGCCTTCAATTGTTCTCTCCTAGCACCTAATGGCCTATAGGATCCCTTTTTTTGTGGCATCATCCCCTAGTCTATTAACCAACCCAACTATCATGCAAAAACTACCAAGACTAGCTAATTTCTTGGTGCTCTTCTTCCTTCACATACAAATTGACCCTTAATACCATCTAAGGTCTCACCACCTCCAATACTAACATAAAATTTTGTAGAGGTGAGTAGATTCTCAAAAATGTCTTATTTTGTTCATTTAGAGGTCTTGAAGGTCTTACTTCATTTATCTTCCTTACCGATATCATGGATCCTTCATAAAATAGGGCTACAAGGAAGAGCCCCAATTAGGCCTCCTATTCCGGGAAAATAAGACTTTTCTCCAAAATTATATCAAAGAATCCTACAACTTGATTATGTATTCTTGTTTCAATAACTAACCTCTCAAGGATTTTTGAGGTTTTAGGGTTCCACCCTTCCATACAATCCCCTAACCAAAAATAGGTGTTTTTGGGAGTGTTTTAGGGCTTCTCTAATTGCATGGCTTGTCTACAAGTTTTGGGTAACCAAATGGATTGGTTAGACTCTCTCCTCTTAACCAATTCTTGGCAAGTACCTTTTCTTTGACCTCTAATCACTAATTTGTGGCTTCATGCACACCTGTGAAAGTAATCATCGTTGTGGCTCAGTCTTTCCTAGCTGGGCTCACCATAGGGTCACCTAGGCCAACACATTTAAATTTCTTCCCAAGATTTTCAGGGCCCATGATCCTATATAATATATAAACATAGATTCTACTCACTATCCCCAAGAGTTCATACAGATTTAATGATGGGATATTGAGCTAAGTCTCCATTTCACACAACTTCCTCATTTAAACCAGTGAACAAGGATAATGAAAAGATTCAATAAAAAAAAAGAAACAAAAAAGAACTCCTAATATAATGACACAAAACACAAGGAAATACAATAACCTACTATCTCCATTGATTTCAATTCATAACTCAATCCAAAACATTCTCTGCAATTCACTGATCACAAAGACATACACAAAAGCATATACACTATCAACTCTCTAGAATTAAAGATTTGTACATATGATTCTCCAACCTCTGGATTTTGTCCAAAAATGTCTTAAATAGTCTAAGGTTTGCCTTAGGTTTCCATTAGGGTGCTCCTAGGTCTTTTTAGGATGTTTGGACAATCTTTTCTGAGCAACTTTGAAAAGTTGCAAAAGTTTCTAACCAACTTTTTATAACATTTTTACAACTTTTTCAATTTTGCAAATCTATGACTTTGGCTAAGTCCTAGATAGACCTAGACTCCATTCTAGGTTCTAATATGACTTATAACACACTCTAGACCCAATGACATCACCATGACATCATCTAACACCAAATAACCAAATAAGAGAATTTAACCCTTAAGCCTCTGAGATTACAAAGACCTGAGACATAGGACCTATTTAGCCCTCTCATCCCTATTGGATTACACACCTTGGTCAACATGATCTTAGGGAAAATCAAAAATTCCAAATATGGTTTACAAAGCAAAATAAATTGGATTGGATCAAACAGCCCTTAGGTGCTCATGCACCATTCACCCCCTCTACATAAAGAGTAGCTAAGGTATAGTAGGGGATATAAGAGAAGGATCTATACCCAATTGTTTGTAGTTTCTCTCCTCCACCCAAGTAGCTTCAGATTCAGGGTGGTCCTTCCATTGTACCAACTGTTCCATGTAGACCCTGTGTCTAGTTTTCTTCTTTTCTCTAGACTCCAAGATCCTCTCTTCTTTAGGCTTGGTCCTAGGAGGTATGGCTTGACATCTAAAAGTACCTCCTAGTTATTTTGACTGATCTTAGACAATGGTCCCTTGTAGTTGACTAGGTCTGCAATGTTAAAGACTAGTGAGATGGCTAGATCTTGAGGAAGGTCTACTTTGTATGCATTGGCTCCATACTTGGCCAAAATCTTACATGGTCCTACCCTCTTCATCTAAGACTTAGTAGGTACTCCCTTATGTAATCTAGACTTCTTCAGATGAACCATAACATAGTCACCTACTAAAAATTAGACATCTCTCCTCCTTTCATTGACCTTGGCTTTGAAATTTTAAGTTCCTTCTGCTAGGGTCTTCTTGACTTGATCCTATATTTCCTTCATAGTTTAGGAGAAGTCCTCAGGATTGCCACTCCTATATTCCATTCTCCCTAGATCTCTGAATTCATTCACTCCTCTTGGGTGCATCCCATACACTATTTTAAAAGGGATTTTCCCAATGGATTGGTTCACACTATCATTATAGGCATACTCTTCTTGAGGGAGGACTAAGTCCCATGTTTTTTCATACTCTTTGGTTAGGCACTTTAGTTTTACTATCTATTTGAGGATGGTAAGCCAAACCAAAATATAAGTTAGTACCCAATCTACTCCATAGGGTCTTCCAAAAATGGCCCATGAAATTAGCATTCCTATCTAACATAATGCTAAGATTAAGTCCATGGATCCTCACAACCTTCTTAAAAAAGAGATGAGCTATGTGCCTAGCATCATGGGTTGTCTTGCAAGGGATAAAGTGACTCATTTTTTCTAAACCTATCTACCACCACATAGATGATATCCAACCTTGTCTTGGTCTTAAGAAGCCCCGCTATGAAATCCATGATGATGCATTCCCATGGCCTATTTCGAATTGGTAAAGACTAGTATAGGCCTGCATTACTTGCCCCTCCTTTGGCTTTCATGCATATAACACATTGTTCCACATATCTCCTCACATCCATAGGTAGTTTAGGCCAATAGTAGAACCTTTGGACTAACTCCATGGTCTTTTTGATGCCAAAATGGCCACTAAGACTCTCATTGTACTTCTCTTAAATGAGATTTTCTCTCATTGACTCATTGGGAACACATAACCGATTCCCCTTAAACAATAATCCACTCTGTAGGGTGTATTCAACAAATTGAATGTGAAAATGGTTTTGAAAATCAGAGCATACCTTGTAAGCCTATGAGAAGTCTTCATCATCTTTGTAGAGGTCCTTGAAGCTATATATACCAATGCTTTGGAGTTGAATTTCCTTGAATTTCAAAAACCTCTTTCTCAATGCATCTACCACCTTGTTCATTTGTCTCTTCTTGTGCTTGATAGTAAATGTGAAGGCATGCAGATACTTCATCCATTTTAGGTATCTATTTCTTATCTTATCTTTTGTATTGATGTAGCTTAAGGCCTGATTGTCTATGAACACCGCAAAATATTTAGGAAGGAGGTAGTGCCTCCATTTCCTAAGTGACTACACTAAGGCATATAGTTCCAAGTCGTAGGCTGAATATATCTTCTTAGCCCCATTGATCTTCTCATTAAAGAAGGATATGGGCCTACCTTCTTGACTTAGCACTCCGCCAACTACTATCCCACTTTCATCACACTCCAACGTGAATAAATTGTCAAAGCTTGGTAGTAGGAGAATAGGTTGGGTGGCTACTTATTGTCACAACTTCTCAAATGCCTTGCTTGCTTCTTGAGTCTACTTGAGCTTGGTCTTTAAACCTCTCCCTTGATTCTTGGATAATCTATACCATTGTAGGACAAGACTCCTCATGATATAGCCATGTCTACTCTTACCTCTAAGACCAAGTTGTCCCTAATAATTTAACTAAAAATAAAAATAAAACATCTTATGTTAAACAACTCATGTTATATCATCATCACTAATGACCTATATGTTAATATGATTTAGAACAACAAAGAGGGGGGGTGAATTAGTTGTTCTTAGGTCTAGATGTATCAATTAAGCTTTTAAAAACTTCAATAATCTCATATATAATTACCAATACTACTTGGTCATTCAATAATGTATGCCAAAAACATATAACAATGCAGTCCACTATCCAATAGTACTTAACTTGCAAACTATACAAATGTTCACACCAAAATATTCACACAAGTATGACACCAAGATTTATAGTGGAAACCCAATTTGGGAAAAACCACTTTGTAACATGTTACTAATATTTTCACTCTTCTGAAGTGAGCTCTATGAAAAGCCAATCGTGTCAAAGGTTTACAAACACACTGCTAAGTGTGACCATGTTAAAGGATTTCAACCACCCTATTAGGAGTGAGCCTTGTTAGAGGACTTAAGTACATTCCAACATAATGCAGCCTTGATTAAAGGATTTAAAAAATGATTGTTAGGTCAACCTTGATTAAAGGATTTAGACTGATACAATGGTTAGAGCGTTGTAGTAGTATCTGATCTGAAAAACATACAAATCACTTTGCAAATAACAGATCTAATTCACACATATATGATGGCTTACTAACTAAGTTCCATTTCCATCTCCATCACTGATCTTCTCAAAAATCCCTTCAAGAAAACACAACTTTGATCAACTCCTTCACCTTCAGCCTTTCTACTTATACTCATCAGTCAATAACATCAACAACTCTAGCATCCTCTTTTAACCTCACACTTAGGTTTTCCTTTATACCTCTTCAATAGGTAGATCCATCTTTTTCTACTTAATCTCCTTCGTAGATCTTAGGTTTAGGTCAGATTCATTGAATCCTTCCAACATTCATGTTCTTCATCCATCCTTCTAGAAAGATCTTCAATCACTTTATTGAAATCATAATAAAATGGTTTACCGTGCATTAAGTTCTAGATACACTCAATTAATAAAGTCAACATGATTTACATAATCCAATAATTCAACTAAGTCGGCTAGGAATCTGAATTCCTCCTCAAATGTAAATTATTGATGCTCGGTCAATACTATGTTCAACTCCTCAGTCATCACTGTGTAGCTCGGTCATTTCTTCAAACTGTCTCCCTCGGCTAATGTTGTCACTCAGCAATAAACTAATGTTTGGTCAACACTGAATTTACTCAGCATATACTGGCTCTCAGTCGACACTAACATCACTCAGCTTAAACTAGATTTCTTCACTTTTTCTTGATTAAGCCTACTTTTTTAGTCTTTCTTCTTACTTAGATAAACAATACATTATCTTATCATTGTGCCACATAATCAAGTACTCATTGAAGTATCAAATAACTCAACCTTTCTCTAGGTTCTATTGTTATCACCCTTTCCCTAATCCTTTTCATCAATCAATAGATATAGTACTTTCTTAGATAGCAACTATCTTACCAGTTAAGGTTTGACATCAATGACAATACAACAATTACTTCAATTGCAGTTTCCAACAATCTCCCTCTTTGGCATTGATGGCAACACCATATGAATAACACATGATTCACCAACCATTCCAAAACTTTGTCATTTCATCAGAAACATTTGTAATATCCTTAGCTTCATTATGATTTAGAATCACTTAGCCTAGCTTTCTTGACCATCCACATGGTTACTCCCTCTGAATCTATTCCTCTGATTCTCTGAATTACTTCCTCTTTTATGTGTTTACATCTGAAACTCTCCCTCTTTGACAATAATGCCAAAGAAGTATCTAGAACTTGCATCTTTCAAATGTAGATGTCATCTTGTCAATTCAATAATAATATTTCTCCCTCTATCATCTTTCTTATGACTAATTATCAACTTTTCTATACTTTTCACAACTCTAGGTGGCTCCTAAAGTGTGACCTTTTCTGCATCAATTTTTCAAATACTTTGTGCAACACATTTGATGCAATGCTCGTAGCTTGACTAGGCAGCCTCAGTTAGGGGAAGCACCCCTAATTTACCTCTAAGATATTCATGAGCATCCTTAGGTAAAGCATTTATGAATATGTCTGCTAGTTGTTCCTTTGTATTCACATATTCCATTCTCACCTCTTTATCTTGTACCAATTCCCTCAAGTAATGATACTTGACAGCAATATGTTTGGTCTTTTTGTGCATCATTGGATTCTTTGATATGTTGATAGCACTTGTGTTGTCACATTATATGACAACTGGTTTAGTGATCTCCTCTTTCATGCCTTTCAACAATTGCTTAATCCATACCAGATTTGAACAGTTCACTGCAACTGCTACATACTCGGCTTCAGCTGTAGATTGGGAAATGCAATTTGGTTTCTTAATTCTCTAGGAAACTAATCTTTGTCCAAGAAAGAAAGCTCCACCAATAGTACTTTTTTTGTCATCAACATTTTCTTCCCAATCTGCACCAGTGTAGACTCTTAGTTCAAATTTCTCATGCTTCTTGTAATATAGTCCATAGTCTTCTGTCCCTTTCAAATATCAAAATATTCTCTTCACAGCCATCATATGACTTTCCTTAGGATTGGCAGAGAATCTTGCTACAATCCTAAATGCTAGAGCTATATCTAGTTTATTGTGAACAACATATTGCAGCTTTCCAATCATGGATCTATACAGAGTTTGGTTTACTTCAACAGTATCATCATTTTTAGACAGTTTCTATCTAGTAGCCATGGGAGTACTTACTAGCCTTGAATCCTCCATACCAAAAGTTTTTAGTATCTCTTTGACATATTTAGATTGTGTAATAAAAATACCTTTTTCCATCTGATAGACTTGCAAACCAACAAAGAATTTTATCTCACCAAACATAGACATTTCAAACTCAATTTGCATCTCATTTAAAAATTTCTTACACAGGGCATCTTGTCCTCCAAATATGATATCATCTACAAAAATTTTAGCTAACAAAATCTCTTTACCTTCTTCATCTTTCATGTACAGATTGTTGTTGTCATTTGTGCTTGAAAATCCAATCTGTATCAAGTAATTGTGTAGCCTCTCATACCATGCTTTGGGGGCTTGCTTCAATCCATACAACTCCTTTTTCAACTTGCAAACCATATTTCTCTTGTTTGGATCAACAAATCCTTTAGGTTTCTCAATGTACACTTCTTCTTCTAATATACCATTCAAAAATGCAGACTTGACATCCATTTGGTATACCTTGAAATCTCTGTAAGAAGCATTTGCAAGTAGATTTCTTACTCCTTCTAATCTTGCTACAGGGGCAAATGTCTCCCCATAGTCTATTCCTTCTTCTTGTGCATAACCCTTGCATACCAGCCTTTCTTTGTTCCTTGTGATTTGTCCATGTTCATTAAGCTTGTTTCTGAATACCCATTTTGTTCCAATGACATTTGTGTTTTCTGGTCTTGGCACCAGAGTCCATGTATCATCCTTTTCTATTTGGTTTATCTCCTCATTCATAGCTTGAATCCAGTCTTCATTTTCTAATGCCTCTTGTTATCTCTTTTTCATGTAGAATCACCAATATAGCTATTCAACTTGATTCTCATGTTCCCGATTCTGGATTCTTACAGGGAAAAGGCTAATTGATAAGGACCAAGTCCTTCTTCTACTTCAGGCTCCATAGACCCAGGTGGGTGTACCTATCTTCAGACTCACTGCTTCACAATGAAATCCTTCCAGTGGATTAGGGGTTCTCACAATGACTTGCTAATGTCTCTTGCTACAACTGATGCAGAGCTTAGAAAGCCAATCCATTATATTAACAAAAGAAAACAATCATTGCAGAAAAATGGCAAATTTGACAAGGGTATTCACCCTTCTTCTCTTCGAGCTTAGAACTCAGGCAGGTTAACCTATCTGATTCACTTCTACAAGGAATCACCAAAAGCACTTGCACTATTCAATGCAACTTATAGACATTTTTGCTCTTAAACATGAAAGGGAAAAGTGATTTGAATTGGTTTGGATGCAATTCTGGAAAAAGACCAGTGCCTAATCCATTGGGTATGGAGTCAAATTGAACAGACATTCACAAAGATTTACAACTTAACACATCTAAAACCAGTAACATGCCTTACATACTACTTTTATCATTACAAACACATGATCATCAAATCCATATATCCTTGAAATTCTCAGAAACTATCCAACAAGACTTACTCCTTCCTTGAAGGAAACTGAAGAATAATATCACAGTCTACCTTATAGACGACAAACCAGAAATGCCTTACAAATCTAGCTCATAAGAATTCTAGAAAACATACAGAGACATCAAGTCCTTGCAAAGAGATGTCAGGTGTATTTTATTATATAAACATTGCTTCAATACATTCAAAATGCTAAAATACTCAAAAAACTTAGAACACTAAACTTAACCTAAACTTGCATTAGTTGGAACTCAAACTTGCAGAGCTCTGCTCCTGCAAAAAGATTGGAACCCTTCAAACTAAAAAGAAAGGAGAATAAGAAGAGAAGGGGGAAACACCAGAAAGCATCACAACTTGACACTTGTCAGACTCTGAACTACTCACTGAATCAATCACCATGTCTGGAACAACAAACCTGATCTGCTCTATCCCCTTGAAAACACATGAGTCACCGAACATAACAAATTAGATATTTCCAAAATATCTTCCTGGCCCCCCTGTTTCGTTCAACTACTAATATCTGTAAACCAGTTAGACCTGCACTGAAATCTGACCTCAAAAATGGATTCCTTATTCTCTCACCTTTTCGGTGGTATATAACACTTGCTATTTGGCCCAAAAATGAAGCCACCAGCTATTAAAATAGCTCCTATGCTTTGTGACTTAAACATTTGAATTTTAATATAGTCAAAACTATATAAATTCATGTTTATAATTTTAATTTTTCATGGGTATGCACAGGAATTCTAAATAAAATATTATTTATTGCCCCTGCAGCGGGACCCACCTGACACATGGCAAACTTGGATTGGCCAGTCTGCCACCTCATTTGCACCTATTTGGCGACTAGGTGACTGTTCATATTCTCTAAATTGCTGAATGTCTTCTTCTAACCGTTAAGTATCTCGCGAACTAGCGACTGCTATCCTCCAATTCGCGGAATCATCTTCTCTAACCGCTAATTTTTTCGCGACCACGCGACTGCATACACTCCAATTCGCGGAATCATCTTCTCTAACCGCTCAAACTTCTGGTGAACTGGCAAATGTAGTCAACAGACCGCAGTCTCTGAATTGTGAAACAATCCTCTAACCGCCAGCTCTATTCTGTGAATACACGATAGATTACCATGTGTCACCTTTTCACATGATCGCATGGGCTAGAAATGGCCCATGCGATCATGCAACCACCTTTGATGGTCCCACAAATCCCAAGGTTTCCATTCCAGTGCATAGGGCCCACCTGACATGTGGTAAGCCCAGATTGGCTGCATTGTCCACTAGGTGCCACCTCAACAGACTGCCACATGTCATTTCATCGCATGTTCGCAAGGGCCAGAAATGGCCCATGTGATCATGTGACCACTCACAACCTCCTCGCCACCTCATCAACCATCTAATCAAATGACTAGGTGACTGCATGTTCACTCTCTAATTTGCTTAATGTTTCATGCTAACCGCCAACTAATTGGTGAACTGGTGACTAACTCCATTCTTAGATTCACTAAATACTCTCCACTAACCACCAGGGATCTCGTGAACACGCGACTGCTTGATCTCCAAATTGCAGAATACTTGGCCTTAACTATCAAACATCTGGCAAACTGGTGACTGTTTACTCTTTGATTCGCAGAATTATCTGGGCAACCATGAACTTAACTGGTGAATCGGCAGATGACGGTTACCTAACTGTCAGTCGCTGAATCACTAATTTTTTATGTTACCCGCTTGAGCTTCTGGTGCATTTGCACCTGGTTGCCATGTGTCGGCCTAGCGCATGATCGCATGGGCCAGATTTGGCCCTTGCGATCATGCGGCAACGTCGGATGGTCACACAAATCCCAAGGTCAAAGTCCCTTCACTGAGTTTCGGTCCAAAATAATTGGGGCCCACAGCGCACTGCAATCTTCCAGCAAGACGGACCCGCCAAGAGCCTACGGGTTGCTTTGTTTACATTGCTTGGGAGTGTTGTTGGTTATGAACATTACAAATTTCATATCCTGAATGAATGTGGGATATACTTGTTATAGAGGAAAAACAAAGAACACACCCTCCTACTACTCGCGGGCCTCCATTCTCCCACACTTGCGCAAGTCACCCTGGCTTTGATATGTATAGACATCTATTTGGAGCGCACCCATCATATACCCCTTTGCAGTTTGTGTGAAGTCTTCAACATTGCATGAGATCTTATCCTCACGTGCAGCCTCCTCACTGCCTTGTCACGTGATCGCATGGGCCAAAAATGGCCCATGAGATCATGCGACCACTATGAGAGAAAGGGAAATCTTTGCGTTGGCATTGCCTGCATCATTTATTTCCTCTAATTCAAAGAGCATCACTACAAGGAGAGAAAGGATCTCTGTAGGATTTCCAACTAACACAACAGGCCTCTGGAAGCAATTTCAAAACTGACTGAAAAGCCTCATAGGAAAATGCCATCCGGGGAACAAGTTCATCTCTGATACATCAACACATCCGCCAAAGGAAAAACCATGAAAATTGCAAGCAAAAATACTTTGCCAATCAAACATAGCCACTTTGAAATGTTGTCTATACACACTGCCAGAACTACTAAAATTGCCCCCATAACTGGTCTTGAAAACTGACGTAATCACTCAAAAAATTTAAGGGTACCAACACCTCCCTTGTTGTCTTAGGCTCAAACTCACACAATAAACATGTAGGATATTTCAACTTTCTTTTGGTCAAAACTCAAGTTTCTTTATCTCCAATGATTTGCTCTACCTTATGATGTTTTCTTACATACTGTGCCAAAGTACGTTCACATTTCTTTTCTCCTTGCTCTTTAGGTTCATCAGTAAGATTATCAAATTCAGCCTCTGATTGCTCAGCAGCCTCTTCCTGATGTTCGACAACATCCTCCTGATGGTCGGTGTAATACCCCAAAAATGCGCTATAGGTTCATTAATCTCCTATATCGACATATCGAACAAAATCAACATCAAAGTCCTAACCTAAGGCACATCTGAACATCATTGAATCCTAATTGATTATCTCAAATTCTGCATAGGGGAATATTCCTAGTAATATTCCTAATCATCATAATTATCTTTAATTTAATGATTATTTGGTGATAAATCCTATTTATCCTAAAGTTTGATTAATTGAATATTCTCAATATTTAATTAATTAGATTTAATTCTACCACTTAATTGTTTAATTGAAGTTAATTATATTTATTCCTAAATTGTATTATTTAATTTTGACAATAAATCCTAAATCCTATCATTAATTGATGAAATTCTTATTTAATTAATTAAAGCAAGTTGTCAATTTGTAATAATATTGTTTTTGAATAAAAGTTTGAAAAATAATTGATTAACCCATAAATCAATTGTTTTATTTTTGAAAATCAGTTAAGTTGGAAATAAATCACTTTATTATTAAATTAATTTATAAATAAAACATGCACAATCACAAAAGCAGACAACTATCAATTATCAATTAAATCTAAACTCTATTTTGAGTTAAACTCTACTTTTGCATGTTTTTGTGAGTTAATTATCCTTTATTTAAAAATAACTCAAAAATCAACCTGAGTTATTTTAGTGATTTATGGCTTTTTTTCATGCACCTCCAAAGCCCTAGATTTCTATAAATTAAGGCTTCAGCTCTTCATTTGAGATCCATCCACAAATTGCACACTCACGTAGCTGAATTGGAGACTGAAGAATCAATCTTGAGAATTCGAGTTGTTGTGAGATTTTTATTATTTTTGCATAGTATCCATATCATTTAGAATATTATTGTGAGATCATTTTAGCATATCAATTTTCATATTAGAATAGTTTCATATCCAATTTTTCATCTTATTGCATCTAAAATCCAAAAAAAAATTAGATTAATTGCATCCAATTCATATCTAGATTTTGCATTCAAATCCTTCGTTTAGGTGTCGTCAAGGTCACTAATCTCGATATAATCTGAGAGTACATAATCACATCTACTAGAAGGTAGTAAATTGCCTGGTTAGTTTAGTTCTTCATTTATTGCACGATTTCAATTTTAGCTAACCTCTAATGTTTTACTGAAGTGTTGTGTCTATAGATAGGTACAAAATTCACACATACATTTTTGGCACCCATCGTGGGGCCCTAAAATAGGTTTCCCTTCAAATTTTATCAATTTCTATCATTTTCTTGTCTTTTTCTATTCCAAACTATGATTTTTATTCTCTGTTCATACAATTTTTGTATGATCTTTGTCAGAAACTTGTACCAAGAGATTCCCACTATCATACGATAGTTGATTTGATCGAGGATCACACAAGCAAAAACCCACTGTCATCTGAAAAGCTTGATTGTCGTGTGATCTGATACCCATTATCATACGAGCTTCTAGATTTTCATCTGAGAGGTAACCTAATATCGTACAAGTTTCAGTGCCAGGGTTCAATTGTCATTTCACTGTTTTAGGTAGTTTGTCAGATTTGGTTTTCAGATTTTGACTAACAGCTAACCCTAATAATTGAAATTCTTTATTTTTGGTTGATTTTCACTAGTTTTTGATTGGAAAAGGCAGAAGAATTACTAAAAATAGGTAAGAATCTACTAAGCGCATTGCGAGGAATTAAGGTAACCTTCTCAGTTGATAAAATTTTGATTTGGATTAAAAAGAACTCTTCCATCTCAAGCTTGTGTGACCTTTATTGCTTTCATATCACACATTTCATTTGGGCTCTAAAAATGAACATAAATTTGCTTTCAGCATCTTTGTTACACATAGTAAATAGGCCCTATGAACACTATTTGTGGCTCTTGAGAGAGTGAGTTTCCAGTGAAACTCTTCTCAATGAAGGAACCCTTGTAGGTAGGGAGGATACTGAGGGAGTCTCACGTTCTACTAGATCTGTGTGTCTTCAACTTTTGATCGATGCATTCTCTCTCTGGAGAGGTTGATAGATCATAAGGGGTTGACATCATAGATCTTTGTGAGATAATATTAGTCTTAGCATGCCGGATTTATCTATCTTCTTTGTTTTGGTGAAGTGAAGAGGCTAGGGGATTATGGTCTACTTCCTTTTTGGATAGTTCCAAAAACCCAGATCCTTGAATCTGATCTAGTCCCCATGTGGTATATTTTGTGTCACCTTTAGAGAGGGTTAACCATAGTGGACATTCCCTTAATTGGGTCAACCACGTTGACGAAACCTCAAGCGGTAATAGCCATTCTCACCATGGTAGTGCCAACCACTATATAAATGTCCTGTTGGAAGAAATCTCCATAGGTGTGGTCTCTTGTTGAGCTATCAGATCTCCCTAGCAGATCCTAAAGATTAAGTTCTCAAACTGTGTCAAAACCATGGTGTGCCTAGATTGGAGTTTGCCCTCTTGGATCATAAAAGTTGCAGAGTCAAACTATTACTAAAAACCCTAGTGAGGTGAAATTTTCATTTTCTAGGAATATGTGCATTATTGTAAAACTTTTTGGAACATACACAATTAGCACTTCTAAGGATTAGCACAAATAAGTCACTTGATTGTTCATGTGCAAGGTTTCTTTTTCCCTTGTTCATTGTTTTTAGACATGCTTGAAATCACTTGCTTGCTATTTTGTGTGCTTGCTTATCTATCTAGTTACTGAAAATGAACAAATCTGTTACAATCCTTAAATCTGGACATTGAAATTTGCAAACAATCTGAAACTAAAAACCCAAAAATTTGCAAAAATTGAAATGAAATTCCTTTCTGGAGTCAAAAATTGTACGAGTTTTGGTCAAGAGTCATTTCATTAGCCCCTGATTGTCATATGGTAACTGGTATATTGTCATATGAGTGTTTCTGCTAGTCATTTTCAAAAGTCAATTTTCTTGTTGTCAACTATCGTACGAGCTTGTCAATTTTCATTTCATGCTATACCCACTGTCATACGAACCTATAGAAAGCCATTTGAGAAGTTTTGAAAAATTGCCAGAAAGTTGTCAGAATTGCCAGATACCTAGCTTTTTCGGCCTATTTCTAGAATTTGTCAAGAAAATCACTGTGTCCAGAACATAGTAGCAAACTACTGAGAATCCATTCATTTTCCTAAAGTGGCCTTTTGAATCCAATTTAGCCTTTTGTTTAATCGATTTGAGTCTTTATCATCTTGTGTCAAAACCTTGTCATAACTATCAATCTTCAATCAATCATCAAAATGACTAAGTGTTGTGATATCTTGTCCACTATCTTTTGGGCATCTACCTATACATCTAGGGCACAATATCCCTCATCTAAGTAAAATCTATGCTTCAATCAATCAAACCTTGACAACGTTACATCATCTGGTCATCTTGATTCAATTCATTCTTCAGTTGTCTTCATCTTATTCTTTTGCTTCACCTAAGGTTAATGGTGAAAACTAGAGCTTCCTCTCACAAGAAATTGGGAGAAGCACTTAACACTGAAACTTTATCTACTCACATAGGTCCAACTTTTGAGCAACTTTACAATTCTGGTCTTTATGAAGATGACGGTGCTGGCAACCTTCGATTAAAAACTAGTTACATTCCTCTTTCATCAACTCACGGAGGTAATAAAAAAACTCCTCCTCAATCTATCCCAGGTAGAACTCCCACCATGTCTCAAGAAGGGACAAACTTTGGTTCTCAAAGAGCTCAATCTCAACATGGTGCAGATCAGGAACCCACACCTAAAGAATTTATTCGATATCAAAACAATGATAACTTCAAATGAATGATGAAGCATTTCTTGAAAGAGGATAGAGAAGCACACTTTTTACAATTAGCTCATCAAGGAGCTAAACTTCCTCCCAAATTTAATGTTGAAGATATCATTACACATGAGGAAGAAACTCCACTCATAGCTATGATGAAATAGATGCATGCCATGCAAGTCAAACTTAATAACCTTGAGAAAGAAAAGGAACCCAAGGAGTTTTCCATGGAGGCCCTATGTCCTTTTCCATTTGACAAAGACTTGTACATGCCACCATTCCCAAAAAGAGTGGAGATGCCCAAATATGATAAGTATGATGGACACTCGGATCCTCAAGATCATGTCAGAGAATTTTGTACACAATCTATGGAATTCATGCACAAACCAACTTATCTAATGCATCTCTTTCCTCGATCTCTGGGAGGAGCAGCCATTCATTGGTTCTCTAAATTGCCTTCTACTATCAAAAATTTTGAGTTGATCAAATTGTTCTATCAGCAATACTCCTACAACATTCAACATCCAGTCACCATGATTAATATTTTTAATCTCAAGCAATATCCAGGCGAACCATTCTTGACATTTCTCAAAAGATGGAGGAAGAAATTCTCTCTATATGCTAGGCCTATTCCAAAAATTGAGAAACTAGAAATCTTCATCAATAATCTTATCCCAGAGATCAACTACCCTTTATAAATGCAAGATCATACATCTTTTAATAAGATGGTAGACAATGCGATCAAAATTGAAAAAGTACTTGTGAAAAAAAGAGAAATCACACTTCAAAAGGATAAGTATGAATCAGGATCCAATTCTAAAGACAAGAAAAAAAACTAGAACAAGAATAAAGGCATTGTCATAGATGGTGTTGTTGATACTATCTATGCCCCATCAAAGGCACCAGCTTTCAATCTAACTATTGGTACCCAAGCCATCAAAGCTTCAGAGAAAAAAGTGCCCAAACCATCTCAAAAGAAGCTAGAATACAAATCTTGGTCTGCTGATAATAAACAAAATTTCACTCCTCTTGGATAATCTTTGGAATCAGCTATGAGAACTCTATTACCTAATAACATCATTTATTTGCCTGAGATCCAAAAATCTGATCCTGATCCTAAACCAAAATGGTGGAGAGAGAACAAATTTTGTGATTTCCATCGAGGTAAAGGTCACAAAACTAATCACTACTTACACTTGAAACATACTATTCAAGATTTGATTGATAAGGGATATATCACCATCGACAATCATAAGAGCAATAATAATCATACAACATTCACAGAACCATTTCTGAAACATGGTCAAGAAGTTTCATCTTCTCAACCTAATATGGGGGCAAAGGTCAATTATGCTTACCCTGGAAATAATGTTGTTATCAATATGGTTGAACCTTGTCTCTCTGAGCATTGCAATGCCATCACAATTGTGTGAAGAGATAGAGATCATACTTCAGCTAACGTAGTTACTCAATCACAAGCTCAGGCACATCTGAATGGACAAATCCCAGATTCATCAAATGTCCCTAAGATGCCCTTCAATCTTTCTTCTACTTCCAAACAGAAGGCTACCTCTAAATCTTCCTATCCTAAAGATACAAGGCCAACATCTTATAGCATTGTTCAACAACTCCAACACACTAATGCAAAAATCTCAATGTTTGAGATGCTTCGGATATCTCCAACTCATAGAGCCATTCTAGACAAAGCTTTGCTCAGATCCAATGTTCCTGATGACCTTGATTTAGATAGGTTCCGCAATATATCTCCTTTTCAGAGGAAGATGATAACTCCTTGAGTCACCCACATAACTAGCCCTTGCATATAGAGGTCTTGATCCAAAACCATAGAGTCAAATGCATGTTGATAGATGGAGGCAATCGCCTAAACATTTGTTCTTATAGCTTGGTCACACAGTTGGGATTTTCAGAATTGGCTATTGATCCTAGAAAGAAAATAACTATAAAGGCCTATGATGAACAAGAGAGATCTTCTAAAGGCACCATTGTCTTGCCTATCAGAGCAGGTCCAGTTATCAAAGATACTATATGTCAGGTTCTTGATCTACCTTTGGCTTACAACATTCTTCTAGGGAGACCATGGATACATGAGATGAAGGCTATTCCTTCTACATTTCACCAATGCTTAAAATTTCCTTATGAAGGAGTAGAGGTCACTACTCCAGAAGACATATCCACCACTTGCAATACATTGAAGGAAAGTGCAGATAAACTTCTGCCTAATAACAGAGAATCTTCCATTGAGCCGACCAAAGAAGCATCCACATCTAAAATGGAAGATGTTGCAAAAGAGGTCAATATCAAAGAAAATAGTATGAGAGAATATACTATAGAGCCAGTCTTATCTTTGACATCTCTTCCTATCTCACCTAAGTCTTATGGAAAATCTTTAAAATAGTCCAAACCAGACTCTAAAGAACCTCTTGAGGCATATAAAAAGGATTTTGTAGCAGAGCAAGTATCTAAGTAGGAATTTGAAGAAGATGAATTTGTGCTTGCATGGCTATACAAAGATGAACCTGAATCTCAAGTGGTTCAAACTAGTGATTCTACAGTATCCAAAATCCCTTCTAAGGCATATGGTCTAGGAGATAAATTAATAGCTAAGATGGGATATTCAGGTAAAGGACCTCTAGGAGTCAGAGGAAAAGGTCTTATAACACCTATTTCACATACTGGTAGGGAAAACAAGGATACAGTTGGCTTAGGCTTTAAAAAGAAACCCTTCCACCTCAAAGGTAATTGTTCTCATGTCATAGAGTAGATCACACCAGGAGAACCTCTTCTTAAGAAGAAAGAAACTAAACCATCAGATAGTGATTCAGATAGCTCTAAACTTATCCCTTATGAGCATTTGCCTAAAGAAATAAAAAATCCTCTTGATGATAAAGATGATCCAATCAAAAGAGTTAATGTAGTAGAAACATAAGAACCTACTATCAATCAAGAGATAGTTGCCACACAAGAACCAACTAATCTCGAAGACAATCAAAAAGAGGAAGGTGATAATTATTCTGA
Source organism: Chamaecyparis obtusa (assembly GCA_027943335.1). Lineage (NCBI taxonomy): Eukaryota > Viridiplantae > Streptophyta > Pinopsida > Cupressales > Cupressaceae > Chamaecyparis > Chamaecyparis obtusa. Next base: position 979,665 of record BSBK01009712.1, read on the forward strand.
GATAGATTCCCATGAGTATGAATTCAAATCAGAATCTGAGGGTAACCCTTCTTGGGGTATTCATCCTGACTTTACTCATATTCTTAGATTTCCTAGAGGCATAGATGAAGAATCTAATGACTATGAATGGGGAGCCATTCCAGAAGAAGATGAGCTTATTATAGAGAAAAATGTTGATGTTATTCACCAATATGCACCTGAACCCAATGTAAGTCTAGAGAAAAATGATTAACCTATCGAGTCTGATCCACCTATGGCTAAATTGGACTCCCATAGTGACATTGAGTCTATTCACAAATTGAATGTCTTAAGTTCTAATATCACCTTTGAACTCGAGCATCAGGTTAGGACTAATGATGATAGATCCATATTTGTAAACACTATCTCCCAATCTTTCCCCACTTTGACTATCCAATATCCTGACCTTATTGATCAAACCTCCACAAATTCAAGCCATGGTATTTATACCTTCCCGAATGACTATGCACTTGCTTGTTATCTCAATGCAGTTAAGCCTATGAGTACTTCCATCAGTGAACTGAGCGTTAGCATGATGGAGTTGCACATCAATTATCTTGGAAAAATAAGAATAAAAATAAAAAGAAAAAGAGTTCTGAGGGTGAAAACCACTTTGTGGTAGTCTCAGAACCTACAAAAGTAAAAATAAAAGATGTATCCAAAGGTAAAAACCTCTCTGAGGTGCCTAAGGATGAGATATTTGATGTCCTTTCGAGTCATTTACAAGACATATCTCCAAGTCTAATTGAGCCCACTCAATCCATCAATTTGGGAACAACAGAGGAACCACAATTGATCCATGAAGCACAATATTTATCAGAAGAAGAGAAGCAAAAATTTACAACATTCTTAATAGAAAAGAAGATCAACTTTTCATGGAAATATTTAGATATGCCAGGGTTAGATCCTAATCTTATAATGCATCATTTATCTATAGCTCCAAATGTCAAACCTATCAAGAAAAAATTGAGAAAGATGCATCCTCATGTTGCACTCTTGGTAAAAGTTGAATTAGAGAAGCTCCTAAAAGCTGGATTCATCTGAGTTATTGATTATGCAAAGTGGATCTCTAATATTGTACCTATTTCAAAACTAGATAAATCAATCAGAGTTTGCAAAGACTTTAGAGATGTAAATAGAGCATGCCCTAAGGATGATTTTCCACTACCTAACATTGATATGATAGTGGACATGATTGCGGGCTTTGAGATATATTCTTTAATGGATGGGTTTTCTAGATACAATCAAATAAAAATAGCTCTAGAGGATCAAGAGAAAACTACTTTCACATGTGCATGGGGCACCTTCTATTGGAATGTCATGCCATTTGGGCTTAAAAATGCTGGTGCTACATATCAAAGAGCTATGACATCTATTTTCCATGACATGATGCATAAGACTATGGAGGATTATGTTGATGATACTTTAGCAAAATCTATGATTAGAGATGAACATCTAAATGAATTGAGCAAGATACTAGATAGAATGGAAAAATTTAGTCTTAGACTAAATCCTAAGAAGTGTGCTTTTGGTGTCACTTTTCGAAAGCTCTTAGGATACATAGTTTCAAAGAAAGGCATTGAAGTTGATCTAGCTAAAGTAAAGGCCATCATGGAAATGCAACCTCCAAATAATATTAGTCAAATGAGGACATTTCAAGGAAGAGTTCAATCTATCAGACACTTCATATCACAGCTAGCAAACATATCACAACCTTTTACAAAAACATTACATAAAGGTGTGACCTTTGCATGGAATGAAGAATGTGAGAATAAATTTAATCATATCAAGAAGTATCTATCAAATCCTCCTATCTTGATGCCTCCCATTCCAGGGAAGCCTTTGATCTTATATGTCTCCACAATAGATACATCACTGGGGGCATTGCTAGCACAACATGATGAGAGCAAAAAGGAAAGAGCTATATACTATATCAATAGAACATTGGTTGCATATGAGAAGAACTATTCCATGATTGAGAAAGCTTGTCTAGCTGTGATCTTTACATCATAGAAATTGAGACACTACATGTTAGCTCATACCACACAATTGGTAGCTAAGATTGATCCACTCAAGTACCTACTAAGAAAAGCTTCCCTCACAGGTAGATTAGCTAAATGGGTCATGCTCTTAAGTGAATTTGACATTGAATATGTTGAACAAAAAGCTATCAAAGGATAGGTTATTGCTGATCAATTAGCGGATGCACCTATAATTGATGATACACCAATGCAAATGGAATTTCTAGATTCCTCTATCATGACTCTTTCTTCTAGAGAATGGTAGTTATTCTTTGATGGCTCCTATACATAGAATGGATCAGGAGCAGGCATATTGTTCATAACTCCTCAAGGATACTCAATACCAAAAGCATTCAGATTAAAGTTTCCTTGCACAAACAATATTGTTAAATATGAAGCCCTTTTGAATGGTATGAAAATAGCAATTGAATGGAGAGTGACAGAGCTACACATTCATGGAAACTCACAACTTGTTATCCATCAAGTCAATGATGTGTACCAAACTAAAGATGAAAAGCTCATTCCTTACAAGAGAATGGTAGATGATCTAAAGAAGTATTTCATATCTATCACATTTGTGCAAATACCTGGAATGGAGAATAAGGCTGCCGATGCAATGGCAACATTATCTACTTTATTACAGTAGCCTGAACATGAGCTACGCTATGAGTTCCTAGTGGAAGCACTATCTTATCCTACATATGATTCCCTTGAAACCTACATGATTTGCACTATTGTTAGTCATGATTCATCCAAAAACCAAATCATTCCCGATACCTTCAACTACCATGAAAAGAGAAACTTTATCTGAAATGCCTCCCGATATGTCATCATTGGTCATGATTTGTACAAATGAGGTCTAGATGGTACACTACTTAGATTTTTATAATGGGAAGAGTCTCAATGTGCATTAGAGGAATTCCATGAGGGTATTTGTGGGTCACACTCGAATGGTTTAACACTAGCTCAAAAACTTATTAGGGTTGGGTACTGTTGGCCTGAAATGGAGAAAGAGTCTATCAAGTTTGCTAAGAACTATCAAAAGTGTCAAGTGCATGGCAACTTAATTCAGGCTCCAAGGAGAGATCTAATTCCCTTTACTACACAATGGCCTTTTTACCAATGGGCATTTGATCTTATAGGGGCTATACATCTTCATTCTTCTAATGGACATACCCATATAATCACAGTTACAGATTATTTCACAAAATGGGTAGAAGCAGTCCCTTTGACACAAGCAACTGGAAAGCAAATATCTATGTTCATATTGAACTATATCATATGCAGAGATGGGATACCTCATTCCATAATCATAGATAATGGTGGACAATTCAAGAACAAAGATCTAGATAATTTATGTGCTAAATTCAAGATTACACAACATTGGTCATCTATCTACTATCCTCAAGGGAATGGTCAAGCAAAGGCTTCTAATAAGAATCTATTGAAAATCTTGCACCGTACAGTTAATAAAATAGGAAGAGACTGGCATCTCATGATCAATCCAGCTCTTTGGGCCTACAAAACAAGTATTAGAACACCTACTAGGGCTACACCTTTCTCTTTAGTTTATGGGTCTAAAGCGATACTGCCTATTAAGGTTGGAATCCCATCACTAAGAATCAGAATGCATGGTCTAGTAACTGATGATGACTACAGAGTGTCTAGATTGCAAGAACTTGAACTACTAGATGAGCGCAAACAAGCAGCATATGATCATCTTAGAGTATATCAAAATTGAATGTCTAGAGGCTACAACAAGAAAGTTAGACACAGAGAATTTCAAGTTGGTGATCTAGTCTTGTGAGAGAATCCTAAAAATCAATCACATCGAGAACAAGGGGAAGTTTGAACCTAACTGCCTGGGTCCCTTTGTAATCACTACTACTTTTGGCTCTGGTGCCTATTAGCTCTCAATGACTGAAGGAGAATAGCTCCAAGAACCAATCAACGTTCTCCATCTGAAGAAATTCTATGCCTAAGGCATTCAGTCTATGGTAAAATGTCCTGAAAAAATCTTTAAAATTGGAAAAAGTCTTGAAAAAATGAACATCTTGGTGAAAACCTAGCAATAGGTGCCTTGATGATTCATAAAAAAAGTAAAAAAAATGAAAAGTACAGAAAAAATTGAAAAATGAAAAATACAAAAAATCAGAAAAGAAAAAAGTGCCTTGATGAAAACCTAGAAACAGGCGCCTTGGTAGCAAAAATAGAATCTCTGCCAAGATGGTGAAAACTTGGCAAATGGGTGCTACTTGTTTCAAAATGCTCCATCTATCAACACAATCTTGGTCTTTCTCAGCTTTTAGTCTTTCTTTAGTTTGTACATATCTCCCAGTTGGTTTTTCAATAAGTCAGTTTGTACACCAATCAGCTGAAGCGTCTGTACCCTATCAATGTTTCAAATGTGGGGGCAATCAATGTCATATCCTATGGTGTCTAATGTATCTTAGATGTATCATATCTAGTCAGTGTCCTTTGAAGCTTCATTTGAGTCAGTCAGTCAGTCTCATCTCCAGAAAGGATTTTGCATCTACAACAACACAATCAATAATCAAACACAAACTGAAAACAATCTATGCTTTTTACAATGCTTTTATCTCCTTGTATGCTTACTGATTCGCATTGAGATTTTTGCATATTATGTCCTTTCAAGCTCTTCGATGATGTCCTTTATAGGATTTAGAGAGTGATGACTGGGGGCATAATATTTTCTTTGTTTTCTTCTTGTATGTGAAAGTCTAACAACTTTGGAAATTCTGGATTGAAATGGTGTCTAACTGTAAGAGCCTCTATCTTGAATTGGATGGCCATGCGTACCTCAACCATTGATACATAGAAAATTCAAGGAATTTTGATCTAACTATTGTCTTTTTGATTGAGTTCTTTCTCATATTGTGAAATGCGATCTTACCTAAGGATGTGAACAATAAAGAGTCACTAAGTGTAATTCACATTAGATTTAGAATAATCTCTTGATTGTTTGATGTGTTTTTAATGCAAGTCATATTCAGGTCATCATGACGTTTATGTTTTGATGCTTATACAAATTGCCATATCAAAATGGACATGATATTCAGGTCATCCTGGCATTTATGTTTTGATGCTTATATCTAATCCGACATTCCAAAAACAAAATCAATATTCATATGTCCTTGGTTTCCTAACCAGTGGGTGTTGTATTGATTCTTGCATATACAAACCAATATTCATATGTCTATGGTTTCATAAATAGTGGGCATTGTATTGATTTATCTGGTTACCTAAAAATTCAATGATGAAAATGACCAACACATGATTAGTGACTAGGTCCTAGGTCTTAGGTTGCATTTCATTCTGCATGTTTCTTTGCATTTTGCATGTTTGCATGATCTCACAATGGTTGGATAAACTTCAATGCTTAAATGATTCTTCAATCACATCTTCAAATCTAACAGGAGTTGAATCTCACATGAAGGTTCCTCCAATGAAACAGTAAGTAGAATCCTTTTTTGGGATTAAAATCAAAATCTAAGATCATTTATATTATTCACTACTTGCATAATCGACCTTCAATCATCACAAAAATCCAGTATTCAACTTAACTGATTATCTTCCATCAAACTCTCAAAATTTCAACTTGGTCAACCATGGTCAACTCATGGTCAAACCTAGTCAAGCTTGGTCTTTTGGACCCTCCAAAAGAAGCAGAATATGTTTTCAAACGTGTTTAACCACTTCTCAAATTAATTAACATGCTTCTAAACTATAACGCTGACTTTTCTTGTCAGATTTCAATTTTTAATCCCAAAGGGGGCATGGTATTGCACATCATTCAAAGTCTGTAAATCTAAAGCTAAAATCATATGTTTCCTCAATAATCAAGACAACAACCATGTCTAGTTGCTGATTCATCAAAAAGACCTCATCGATTAGGGAAAATCAATCATCGCTCAGGGCATATCAGATTCATCGAGATCCATATCAATCTGGTATTCTCCTAATCTTGTAAATTGTATCAGTTTTTGTAACTATCGGTTCAATTGTGTTAATTCCTTGGTTCTTCAAAAATTGAAGGGTTCAGATGTGATACTAATGTGATTCAATATAAGGACAATCAGGTCTGGAATCGATCACTCACTTCTTCACAATCATAAGGTTTAGAATCAAGCGTTTTGACATTTTTTCGCAATCATCGGTTCATTTGTTGTTATAGTTAACATTATCTTTGGTCAAATCAATTTCAATCTCAAACATCTTTATCATACACAGACTATCTTTGAACCACTGCGCTTTGCACAACAATTCAAAGAGGGGCAAAATGTAAAACCCCAAAAATGGTCTATAGGTTCATTAATCTCCTATATCGACATATCAAACAAAATCAACATCAAAGTCCTAACCTAAGGCACATCTGAACATCATTGAATCCTAATTGATTATCTCAAATTTTGCATCGGGGAATATTCCTAGTAATATTCCTAATCATCATAATTATCTTTAATTTAATGATTATTTGGCGATAAATCCTATTTATCCTAAAGTTTGATTAATTGAATATTCTCAATATTTAATTAATTAGATTTAATTCTGCCACTTAATTGTTTAATTGAAGTTAATTATATTTATTCCTAAATTGTATTATTTAATTTTGACAATAAATCCTAAATCCTATCATTAATTGATTAAATTCTTATGTAATTAATTAAAGCAAGTTATCAATTTTTAATAATATTGTTTTTAAATAAAAGTTTGAAAAATAATTGATTAACCCATAAATCAATTGTTTTATTTTTCAAAATCAGTTAAGTTAGAAATAAATCACTTTATTATTAAATTAATTCATAAATAAAACATGCACAATCACAAAAGCAGACAACTATCAATTATCAATTAAATCTAAACTCTATTTTGAGTTAAACTCTGCTTTTGCATGTTTTTGTGAGTTAATTATCTTTTATTTTAAAATAACTCAAAAATCAACCTGAGTTATTTTAGTGATTTATGGCTTTTTTTCATGCACCTCCAAAGCCCTAGATTTCTATAAATTAAGGCTTTAGCTCTTCATTTGAGATCCATCCATGAATTGCAAACTCACGCTACTGAATTGGCGACTGAAGAATCAATCTTGAGAATTCGAGTTGTTGTGAGATTTTCATTGTTTTTGCATAGTATCCATATCATTTAGAATATTATTGTTAGATCATTTTAGCATATCAATTTTCATATTAGAATAGTTTTATATCCAGTTTTTCATCTTATTGCATCTAAAATTCAAAAAAAAATTAGATTAATTGCATCCAATTCATATCTAGATTTTGCATTCAAATCCTTCGTTTAGGTGTTGTTAAGGTCATTGATCTCGGTATAATCTAAGAATACATACTCGCATCTACTAGAAGGTAGTAAATCACCTAGTTAGTTTAGTTCTTCATTTATTGCACGATTTTGATTTTAGCTAACCTCTAATGTTTTACTGAAGTGTTGTGTCTACAGACTGGTACAAAATTCACACACACAATCGGCAATATCTTCCTGATGCTTGACATTGCTTACCTGTGACTCTGCATCAAGTGCAAGTGTGTTGCTCACCTCTCCTTCTTCTATATAGACAATAGATCTATAATCTTTAGGTTCTCCTTTGCTTTCCTACTCATTTTTCTCTACATATTCGTCAACTTTCACATTTACACTTTCCAAAATTTTGTTAGTGTTAGTGTTCAAACACTTGTAAGCTTTACTCTTTGTGGAATAACCTAGGAATATGCCCTCATCACTTTTTGCATCAAACTTCCCATTCCTATTATCTTTTAATATATAGCATTTGCTCCCAAATATTCTAAAGTATTTTACATTAGGTGCATAATCGTGCCATAATTTATAAGGTGTAACATTTGTACCTTTTTTAATTTGTACTTAGTTTAAGGTATAAATAGTTGTACTTATAGCTTCTTTCCACTACTTTTGTGTAACATTTTTCTCAATCATTAGTGTCCTTGCACAATCCATGATAGATCTATTTCTTGTCTTAGCTATACCATTGTGTGGAGGTGTTCTAGGTGCAGACATCTGTCTCTTGATTCCTCTATCATTGCAGAACAAATTGAAGTCATTTGATACAAACTCTCCACCTCGGTCAGATCTCAAACATTTCAGGTTTCTACCTATTTCTTTTTCAACCTAAGCCAAATACCACTTAAACAACTGAAATGCATCATATTTTTCTTTTAAAAACATTACAGTCATCATCCTAGTGTAATCATCAACAAATAGAATAAAGTATTTAGCACCACAATAGCTTTGTACACCCATAGGTCAACAAAGGTCAGTATGAACCAGATCTAAAGCATTTTTAGAATTAAAAGTCTTTCTCTTGAAACTAGACTTTGTCATTTTACCCAATTGGCATTATTCTCACATCACATTATAAGGTTTCTTCAATCTCTGAAAACCTCTAACTTTCTTCTTTTTACTAATATTTACCAAATTGTCAAAGTTAACATGACATAGCCTCTTATGCCATAACCATACTATAGACTAGGCTATCTGGATCTGTTTTGAAAGGCTAAGACAAGAAAACATTAGGTTTTAATCTAACATTATATCAATTCAAAACAAAAACATCTAAGCTAAGCCACCTCAGATAGAGCCTAAACAGGTGCACCCAAGCACTGTTTGATTTGCTCTTGCTTAGGGGATGTGGGTGTGCTCTCTAAGCACTCGGAGCATACTCTAATGCATTCTAAGATAATTTGAGACTCATGAAAACCCGAAAAAGTGGCACAATATTAGGTAGAACACCCAAAATTGCCCCTATGGCTTCAATAACTCAAAATAATGCTTTAATGGAGATTTGATGCTATATGCTATTCTAAATAAAGAAAGAAACTATGTTAATCCATTTATTGCTAAGCTATGATGTGCTAAAAAGCTTGAAGAAAAAAAAGAAATCTAACAATTAGTTGATTTTAAGCTATGATCTAACATGAAAATGGCATTATAAGATTACTATTACTTGAAAATAAAAGTGGATGGATTTGTTCTTAGAAATGAGAGTATTTATAGGCTTTTGGAAAGGTTTGGGTTAAGAGGATAGGTTAGAGTTTGGGGTAAGGTTAGAGTTGGAGTCAAGGGGAATAAGGATGAAGACTTTCTAGAAGAGTCTAGGCTTTGGATGAGGATAAAGACTTTCTAGAAAAGTCTATGCTTTCTAAGGATAAAGATGAAATTTAGGAGATAAATAAAGATTTATTTATCTCAAAAGCTTTAATGAGTTCGAGGCTCATTAGGGGAAGGGTTTGACTAGGAGTCAAAGGAGACTTAGATTAGCTTAGGGAAAGTAGGTAATTTCCCCTAAATGGGTTTAGGGAAGGATTAGGAAAGTTCTAGAAGAGTCTAGAGTTTTCCTAGGGTAAATTAGGAATTGAGGATTAATATTTAATCTTAATTAAATATTCTTGAGTTGGGATTAGGGTTAGGAAATGATGGGATTAGCCTTTAATCAAAATTAAAGAAGGATTAGAAGATTCTAGAAGAGGTTAGTGGTCTTTAAGAATTTGGCAAGGTTTTGGGAAAAAATAAATTAATTATTTATTTTTTGGATTTTGGGCCAATTTATTAATTAAATAATTAATAAATAGGGGAATGATGTTTAAATAAGATTTAAACATTTTTGGTAGGGATTCATTAATTAAATATTTTTAATTAAGATAAAAGGATTTAATGACATAAAAATAAATAAATTAATTAAATAAATAATTAATTAACAAATGATGATGTCATCAGGGGTTTTTTAGAAAATAAAAATACTTTATTTTCTAAAGGATTTTTAGGTGTCTACACATACATCATCAAATTGTGCAATCAAGAATGTCTCTTCAGATAGATCTAGATAGAACAAATTACCTCTAGTTTGTTCTCCACTTCCAATTAGTTCACCAGTGGCATCAAATATTTTAGCCTTTATGTGATGAAACTCCACTCAGTAACTAGTGCTACTAAGTTGTACAACACTTAACAAATTATAGTTAAGACCTTCAACCCAATAAGCATTTTCACAAGTTATCTTATTAATTAGCTTAATTAATCATTTACCCTTTATAGGACATGGTGCATCATTACCAAACTTAACACTTCTACCTTTGTAATGATCTAGGGTTTTAAATTTACTTTTGTCACTAGTCATGTGATGTAAGCAATCACTATCAATAATCTATTTATCACCTTTTCTCACATAAGAAAAAAGTGCAATTTTCTCATCTTCATCAGAATCATCTTTCATAGCAACATAAACTACTTCAATTTCAAAATCATCATTATTAGTGTCAGTTTCTTCTTTAGCAATATAAAAGGATTTCTTACCTTTATCCTTGTAGTCCTTGTACCTTTGGTAACCTATGTTTTCTCTCTTATCCTTGTACTTTCTTTCTCTTTCCTCATCCTTGTCATTCATGTCAGGACATCTTGCAGCTATATGGCCAACTTTGTTACATGAAAAACATATGATAGGAATTTTACCTTTGTATTTTCCTTTTCCTCTTTTCAATCTTCTGGCCATAAGAGCTTCAAGATCATCTAGTTCCTCATCAGAAGGGTCACTATCACTTATACATTTTTCTTTTTCCCTCTTAGACTTATGAAAAACCATTTGTGACTTGAATGCAGATTCAACATTAGCAATAGTGTATTTATCATAGTTAGAAAGCTCAAAAGCAGTAAGCTTACCAACAAGACTTTCTAGAGTTAGAACATTACCAGGGTTACATCTAGATTCTTGAATTACTAAAATTATAATGGCATATATACAAAGAAAAGTTCTCAATACCTTTCCAATAACAGTCTCATCATCAATAGTTCCATTAGCTCCCTTAATAGCATTAAATACCTCCTTGATTCTACCACAATATTGAGCAATATTTTCACCTTCTTGCATTTTGATTTCATCAAACTTACCTCTAAGTCTTTCAGCTTTTTCCCTTAGTACATTTGCATCACCACCATAGATATTTGCAAGAGTGTCCCACATTTTCTTTGCATTTGTGCAATCTTTAATGTCTTCAAATTCAAGATAGCTTAAGGTAGATGCAATCTCCAACATTTCTTGGTTGTGTTCCTGATTAGCTCTCATCTCCTAGGTAGTCAAAGGTGCAGCAAGTGTAACATAGTCATGTTCAACATAATGTTTCACTGAGTCACCAATACCAACTAGATGCAGTTTCATTAGACTCTGCCATGTAGGGAAGTTCTCCTCATTCAACTTCGGTACCTCCTTTTTATGCATCTTGATCATTTGCTTCAAGTACCTTTAAACTTGTTCTGTGTAAGCACCAACAGCTCTGATACCAATTGTTAATATGATTTAGAACATAGAGGGGGGGTGAATCAGTTGTTCTCAAGTCCAGATGTATCAATTGAAATTTTGAACACTTCAATAATCTCGGATCTAATCACCAATACTACTCGGTCATTCAAGAATGTATGCCAGAAACATATAACAATGCAGTCCACTATCCAATAGTATTTAACTTGCAAAACATAGAAATGTTCACACCAAAACATTCACACAAGTATGATACCAGGATTTATAGTGGAAACCCAATTTGGGAAAACCCACTTTGTAACATGTTACTGATATTTTCACTCTTCTAAAGTGAGCTCTGTGAAAAGCCAACCCTGTCAAAGGTTTACAAACACACTGCTAGGTGTGACCCTGTTAAAGGATTTCAACCACCCTGTTAGGAGTGAGCCTTGTTAGAGGACTTAAGTACATTCCATCAGAATGCAACCTTGATTAAAGGATTTAAACAATGACTGTTAGGTCAACCTTGATTAAAGGATTTAAACTGATACAATGGTTAGAAAGTAGTAGTAGTATCTTGTCTTAAAAACATACAACTCACTTTGCAAATAATAGATCCAATTCACACATATATGTTGGCTTACTAACTGAGTTCCATTTCCATCACCATCACTCATCTACTCGGAAATCCCTTCAAGCAATCACAACTCTAATCAACTCCTTCATCTTCAACCTTTCTTCTTAGACTTATCAGTCAATAACATCAGTGACTCCAACATCCTCTTTTAACCTCACACTTAGGTTTTCCTTTATACCTCTTCAATAGGTAGATCCATATTTTTTTGCTTAATCTTCTCCATAGATCTCAAGTTTAGGTCAGAGTCATCAAATCCTTCCAACATTCATGTTCTTCATCCATCCTTCTAGAAACATCTTCAATCTCTTTATTGAAATCACAATAAAATGGTTTACCATGCATTAAATTCTCCATACACTCAATTAATAAAGTCAACATGATTTACATAATCCAATAATTCAACTAAGTCGGCTAGGAATCTGAATTCTTCCTCAAATGTAAATTACTGATGCTCGGTCAATACTGTGTTCAACTCCTTGGTCATCACTACATAGCTTGTTCATCTCTTCAAACTGTCTCTCTTGGCTAATGTTGTCACTCGATAATAAACTAATGTTCAGTCAACACTGAATTTACTTAGCATATACTGGCTCTCGGTCGACACTAACATCACTTGGCTTAAACTAGATTTCTTCACTTTTTCTCAATTAAGCCTACTTTTTTAGTCTTTCTTCTTAATTAGATAAAAAATACATTATCTTATCATTGTGCCACATAATCAAGTACTCATTAAAGTATTAAATAACTGAAGCTTTCTCTAGGTTCTATTGTTATCACCCTTGCCCTAATCCTTCTCATCAATCAATACATATAGTACTTTCTTAGATAGAAACTATCTTACCAGTTAAGGTTTGACATCAATGACAATAGAACAATTGCTTCAATTGTAGTTTCCAACACTATATAGGAGAGGCTTAGATGGTACTTTTCTTAGGTGCTTAGAACAAGAGGAGTCTAAGTGTGCGTTAATCAAAATTCATGAGGGCATCTGAGGATCTCATTCAAATGGTCTTGCATTGTCCCAAAAACTACTAAGATCTAGTTACTACTGGTCGCCTATGGAAAAAGATGCTTCTAAATTTGCTAAGTCATGCAAACAATGTCAACTACATGGAAACCTGATATATGCTCCTATTAGGGAACTTCTACCCTTTATCACTCATTGACCCTTTCAACAGTGGCCATTTGACCTCGTACGTCAAATATATCCCAATTCATCAAATGGACATAAGTACATCATTACAACAACAAAGTAATTCACAAAGTGGTTCAAAGTAGTTTCGCTAATAAAGGCAACTAGAAAATAGGTTTCTATGTTTGTTCTCAACTACATCATTTGTAGATCTTGGATCCCCTCCTTAATTGTAAATGACAATGGATGGAATTTTAATAAAAAGGATATGGATGAGATTTGTGATGGGTTTAGATTCAAACAACATTGTTCTTCCATCTACTACCCTCAAGGTAATGGACAGGCTGAAGCATCAAATAAAACTATTCTCAAAATATTGGAGAGAATAATGGGTAAATTAGGATGATGCAAAAATCTACAACTAAATCCAGCCTTGTGGGCTTACAAAACAAGCATTAGAACACCAACAGGAGCTACTCCATTTTCCTTAGTGTATGGGGCATAAGAAGTGGTGCCAATTGACATGGAAATACCTTCCCTATGAGTTTCTTTGAGAGGACTAGCAACTAATGAGGACTACAAAATATCAAGAGTCGAAGAGCTCAAATTATTGGATGAATGCAGACAAACTCCATTCGATCACCTTTGGGTGTATCAAAAGAGAATATCAAGAGGATACAACAAAAAGGTTTTCCATAGAGAATTTTAAGTTGGTGACCTATTATTGAGATAAAATCCTAAAAATTAGGAGAACCATGAATAGAAAGGGTAATTTGAACCCAACTAGTTGGGCCCCTACATCATCACATCACCTTTTGGTTTAGGTTCTTATCAACTCTCAACTACTGAAGGAGAACAAGTCCTAGATATAATCAACACAATTCATCTAAAGAAATTCTACAGATGACACTCTCAAATCAATAATCTTGTATAGAGAAAAAGTCCTGAAAAAAAATTCTAAAAATTGGAAAAATTCTTGAAAAAATGAACGTCTTGGTGAAAACCTAGAAAATAGGTGCTTGATGCATCAACAAAAAAAAATACAAAAATACAAAAAAATAAAAATAAAAATGAAAAAATTACCTTGGTGAAAACCTGGTAAACGGGCATCGTAGTAGCAAAAATAGAATATTTTCCAAGTGCTGAAAACCTGGTAAATAGGAATCACTTGTAAACCAAATGCTCCATCTATCAATGCATAATTTGGCTATCCTTTCTGCATGGGATTCAGTCTTGATTTTTAGCTTGTATATAGCTTAAGTCACTTTCATGACAAATTAGTTGTTCCACACAAAGTTGTCATGGATTAGAATCAGTCTTTATCTTCGTCCTAGGACATTTGGGTCTTACTAGGGGGCAGTTTTTATCATGACAATCAGTCAGATCAACATCCAAAATGAATCAGAGTTAGTTTTCCAAAAATACTGAAAGGTTCATCATTGACACAACGTGAGGACATCAACAAATAATTTTTATCAACACTTATCAGATAAAATTATATGAATTCAAACAAACAAATAAAAAACTTGAATGTCCACCAGTGTTTCTTAACACTACACACTTCAACAAGCTAGAACATACACAGAAAAATGCAAAAAACACCCAAAAATTTCTTGAATTGATGATGATCACATCTCTATTGCAACTTGATGATGTCTATTTGACTAGAGAAGCAATAAAGGTTGTGAATTTTCTTTGGTATTGTGTCTGTTATCATTTGATTTATTGATTATCCCTTCCTACATAACTTGAGGATGTCTAAATGACTAGAGAAACATGGACTAGGGGCATAATCATTTTTTCTTTGACTTCTTATCAGTGTGGTTTTGATGATCCTAATCTATCCAATAAATTGGGTGTCTATGATAAGAGCCTCCATCTTGATTGGAATGTTACACATACCTTGACTCATTTTATATGAACACTCAGGTGAGGTTGGAACTATCTCGTTGTCTATTATCTTATTTATTTATGAAATATTGCACTCATTGTTATCTCAGCTCTAAATGCCTCGATGTTGGTGTAATATTGCAATATCAATTGAAACGATGCTTAGGTCATCTCAACTTTTATGTCCCAATGCTTATGTTTGTTTTCTACATTTTATCCAATACAATCCATATTCACATTCTCATGGTCGCAATGGAACCAGTGAGAATTATATCATCTATTTTGTCCCACCACGCTTGATGATGATAAATTAGCTAAAGGGATCATTGACTAAATCCTAGTTTTTCATTCATATTAGGCTTGCATGTAGTTTGCATAGTAACTTTGAATGAGCTGAGATAATCCTAATCTTGAAATCTTGGAGTTTGCAATTATTCAGCACCTCAATGGTCAAGTGCAGAAATCATCCTTGACTTGATCAAATCATCAGATTATCCTCAATCTATTTTTGGGATCAAAATCAAAATCCAACATCAAATGTCAAGTCAAAACTTCTATCAAAACCTAGTCAAAATTACTCAAAATAACCTTGGAATTTCTCACAATTCTTTCTCAATCATTTGTAATCCTATTTGAATCATTCATACATCAATTCTACTTCAAATTCAATACCTTTCATCAATCAACTCAACTCAAATCAATGGTATTTCTTGCCATATTTCAATTTCAATCCCAAGGGGCCAAGAGTAATATATCATCAATTGAATCAACTGAGTTCAAAACTACAAATTCAAGAAATACCTCATTGCTAGGGGCATCTCAACTTCATCGTGACCCACATCAAGTTGAGACTCTCTGATCTTTGTGCACGAGTGACTTCATCGCACCACATCAAGTTACTCAGGGAAAATATTTGAATCAAGAAAAACTCTAAGGAACATATCAATTTCATTGCACCACATCAATCTCATAGTGTCTTTGATATTAGTCTCTTAACGGCAATTAGTTTCATTACACTTCATCAAGATGGTTATTCATTCAAATCAATCTATTGATTTAAAATTCTTTTTGACATTAATCAACTTCATCATTCCACATCAAATTGGTTAGTTGTTATCATAAAATCAAACACTTTTTTAGCTTCATCGCATCACATCAAGTTAAACACTTTGGTCTTCTATCGATCTTTGTTCAATAAAGCTCGAAGCCGGTATGATTAGTTCTTGTTCAATCAAGTTCAAAATTGATGTCTTAGTTTATTTTATCGATCTTCATTCAATCAAGATCAGAATCGGTATGATCAATTCTTGTTCAATCAAGTTCAAAATCGATACCTTTTGGATCTTCAGTCAGTCTTTGTCCAATTGAGTTTAGAACTGACAGATTGTAATCTCTATCATTTTTTGTTCAATCAAATTCAAAATTGATCATTTTGCAAACAAGAATAGTTTCAATAATCTACATCGAGCTATTCGTTGTTTCAACGTCAAAAGTTCTTTGAAACGATACATTGCTTGCACATCAATTCAAAGAGGGGAAAATGTAATCACCTAAAAATGGTCTAGTTAACTAAGTGCCATAATTTTGATTAATTAAATCAAACAATATGCTAGACATAATTATGTAAGTGATTAAATCAATTAGCTTGCATAATTAATCAATCATGAAATAATCAATTAAATTTAATCAATTGATAGATCATAAAGATTATTTTAAATCAATTTATTAACTAAAAGGTTTCTAAATAATTTTAATTAATAAAATAACCCATTCACTTTCATGTGCACAAATATCTAATTCAAATTTCTAATTTGGATTTCTAATTCAAATTTCTAATTTGCATTTTTAATTCAAATTTCTAATTTCTAAATTAATTTTTTAATTAAAAGAATAAGAAATTTCTAATTTGAATTTTTAGTTCAAATTTCTAATTTGGATTTTTAATTCAAATTTCTAATTTGGATTTTTAATTCAAATTTCTAAATTGATTTTTTAATTAAAAGAAAGACTTAAAAGAATAACAAATTTCTAATTTGAATTTGTAAATCAAATTTGTAATTTGAATTTTTAATTCGAATTTCTAAATTTCTAAATTAATTTTTTAATTAAAAGAAAGATTTAAAAGAATACAACACTTCTAATTCAAATTTCTAATTTGAACTTTTAATTCAAATTTCTAATTTTGATTTTTAATTCAATTAGAAATTTGGATTTTTAATTCAAATTTCCAATTTCTAAATTGATTTCTTTCTAATTAAAAAGAAGATTTAAAAGAATGAAAATTGCTAATGTC
This sequence comes from Chamaecyparis obtusa, assembly GCA_027943335.1. Classification (NCBI taxonomy): domain Eukaryota; kingdom Viridiplantae; phylum Streptophyta; class Pinopsida; order Cupressales; family Cupressaceae; genus Chamaecyparis; species Chamaecyparis obtusa. The sequence continues at coordinate 996,933 of BSBK01009712.1, forward strand.
TCTCTTAGTCTCATCCAACCATAGGAAGTTTCTAAAAACATGAGAGAATTTCATCCACTCAACGGGATGAATCTCAATCGCACTTTCATTATGGGATTTCTATATAAACCAACCTTTTAGCTCATTCAAAGAATCTAGTTTTCTTTGTAAAATGCATTATGTCATTTTTATGCTAGATTATATAATCATTAAATATTAGATTTCAAATTCTTAAAATCAGCTTGCGTGCTTAGGTAATAGCTTTAAATTTGTAGATTAACCATATAATCATGCTAGTTTCATTGTTACATTCATTTTTTTCTTGGATTAATGAGTCTATTCATAACTTGATTCAGATGATTGAATGCAATCATTGCATCTTAATCTCTCACAAATCTTTCATTATGGAGTTGTCTAGTCATTGATCTCACAATGCTAATTGGGAGCGTATTTACAAAGATCATACTCACTTCATATAGGAAGTAATAGATCATTTATAGGTAGTTTCTTTGGTTATTTAGAGTAAAGATCTATTGAAGTGTTATTAGTTAGATTGACCACATTTAACACAAACAAATGGAGATAATACTCTCCCCAAAATGAAGTTAAAATATCTTTGTTCACCAACACTTCAATCTATTGTGAGCGTTAGGTGAAAACTGAAAAAACACAATCAACCTACAAAATCAAGGAAACCACAAGGGCTGAAATATCCCCAAACATACCCATCCCACCAATGAACATAAACAAAAACATAGTAGAGATAGAAAAAACCACCCCCAAAGTACAGGCCATCCAAGAATCACTTGGATCATCATATTCATTTGCATCCTCTCTTCGTGCAAGATCAAAATTTGAAATCCCACCCTCACTCCTCTTCCTACTCAGATTCATTCCACTGACTGCACACATTTGGTCCTTTGAATGACCGCCTTTTAGATCCTAAGTCTGATCCTCCTTTTCCTTTTCTATGGATTGACGACCATAACACATCTTGCTAGACCTTCGATTTCATATTTTATGACACTTTCTTTTGTGTGTTTCACAATAAGTTAGAGTCTTATTGGTTCTCTCTCTCTCTCTCTCTCTCTCTCTCTCTCTCTCTCTCTCTCTCTCTCTCTCTCTCTCTCTCTCTCTCTCTCTCTCGTAATGCCTATCTTATTTTGGTTTTTAATTTGATGAGGACTTAAGTCACTTGGGGTTTGATGTTTCTTTGTCAACTTGACCTTGATGAGATCATCCTTTGGATTCAATCTACTTTACCATGAACATGAATTTGTCTCATACTCACACTAAGGTGGGGGCTAAATGTACTATTGAACATCATTTTTACATGAGACAATGGCTAGGAATTTGTGTGAGCAAATTCCCCTCCTGGAAAAATGATATAAAATCAATCTCAAGGTTCCTTCTGGGTTTTGTCTCAACCGCTTGGATAGCTCAATTGAAGATAAATGTGAATCTATTCATGAGGAGGCCTTTGATGGTTCGATCTTCAAGGGACTACAAAACAAATCTTAAAACACAAACAATTTTTGTTTCTTTTGTATTTTTTGGATCTTTTAGATGAAAGCAATGTAAATTTGATATAATCTATTATGAATGATTCAGTAAATAAAGGAGAAAAGTGTTGGCATTAAGTATGATTGTCATTAGTGACAACACTTATTCAGACTCTGTGTGTTTACCGAGCAGACAGGACAGTGTTTACCAAGCAAACACGACAGTGTTTACCAAGCAGTAGAACAATGTTTACCGAGCAGATCGAGCTTCACAGTGCTTACTAAGTTATCATTACCGAGTGATGAGATGAGCAGTGTTTACCGAGTGCCAGCATGGTGTTGGATTTTCAACTTGTTCCCACACGGTGCCAGGTTTACACTATGCTTGACAAATTGGTTAGTCTTCGCTCCAAAGTCTGACATGGAAAAAGTGCCAATTGATGAGGACCGAGGGCATCCTCCTTCTACTTTGAGCTCCACATCACTCAGGCGGGTATTCCCTCATCTGCACACTCATGACTCTTCTTGATGAATGAAAGGCTTGCAGATGTATTATTGTGGAATAGTTACCAGACTCTTATAGGTATCCTGTACCCCAATGAAACCAAATCTAATGCAATAACCTGCTTGCATGCAATGAGTCTGATAACCAAAGACCTACACTAACAACAAGAAAGGGAAAGGGTGGGACTAAATTTGAATGATTTTAAATGGATTGAAAGGACTCCTGAGATGCCCTAAGTCTCTCATAGACCAGTGCCTTGTCCATTGGGCCACAGAGTCAAATACAACATTGCAAGGGACAACTATGAAACAAGAAAACAATATACTTAATGTGTTCATGCCTAACATCAATCACACACCATGACCTAACCTCAACTTAACAACCCACCTCTATATCCAAGTATGTTATTACCCACCTAAAGGATTTTAACCCTCCCCTTAGAAGAGACCTATAAACAAGTAATACATTGACCAACATCCATTGGAAGACAAGCATGAAATATCTTTGACACCTCAGCTCATACATACATGAACACTAACCCTGAACTAGTTATCTCTGCGAAGATAACTCCACTTGCAAACACTTAGGCAATGCAAACAGAAAAATCAAACACCCTTGATGTATGACTAATGGACTCAGAATTCAAAAGGAGATAGCTTGGTAATAGTAAGAGTATATTAAATTCTCATACATAAAACAAGTCTGTTACAATATGCATTGTATCCTCTGAACCAGCAAGGGAAAGAAAAACAACCTATATGCAAAGAAAAGGAGAAATATCCACAAGAAAAATGATGGTTCACTGGAAACAGAAAGGAATTCTAAGCTGGAACCCCTACAAAGTCAAAATTTCAATCATTTATACCACTGGTTACCTTGGAATCCTAAACCAGTAGGATGCAACAAGCTACGGGTAACGAGGGTTAGGATTTCAACTACCCAACCGACTGAAATGATCAAGAAATTTACTACAGAGGTAGGGAACACAAGCAACCTAGAGAAAACAAATCTCTAGCAGATCAGCAATCATGAAAATCTGTGAGCTTAGCATAGTACACCAAGGAATGCCATTAAAACTAGTCAAATCAGCCACCTACAAATACACCTCAAGCATAAAACCACACTCCATCAGGTACAAAACAATTTCTATAATCAACCGCATAGACCCTCGGGCCAGATCGCAACACCTACCACCATCAAACCAAAAAGAAAATCTGCCAGAAAAGCCATTTAAACTAGTACTTCCTGTCGCTACAAACCCTTAGAAAATTTGAATTTTGAACTACAACGGCTACCCCCAAAAGTTTAAAACATGGTTGTAGATCTAATCTTTTCCCGGCAAAATGGGCAATCACATTTAATCTCACAATAGTCACGGACCCATTTGAAAAGTCATCGGTCCGATCAACAATCAACAACCAAGCAAAATTGGACAACTCAGCAACACCCGCATAGTGGACCCACCTTAAATCCGCAACCGCGACGTCCAAATAGTTGTCGCATGATCGCATAGCCAGGAAAAGGGCTATGCAAACATGCGACAAGCCTCCACATCGACACCATGTCACCGCTCCCCTCCAATGTGACACCCTTATCGCATGATCGCATGGCCGAAAGATGGCCCTTGCGATCATGTGACAAGGCAACAAGACTACCACCTCACCCCCTTTACCTTGCCGCATGCCTTGTCACAAACCCGTCGACCAATGAAAAGCTTTCATCTCCGCAACACCTAACACTAGACCCACCGCCGAGAAAAGCCATACCTTTTGGGAAGATCAGATGGTGGTCGCATGATCGCAAAGGGGAGGAATATTCCTCATGATCATGCAGCAACCATAGATCTCTTCTATATTGTCATTCTGCCTAAGAAATACCGGGCCTACTGACAAGTCCAAATCATCACCCAGCTCATCAGATCAAGTGACAACACCTCATCCCAAATAGCCCCACTGCAAACAAACCCATCGACATCCAATCAAACAGTGGGTGCATGATCACATGGGGTGAGAATATTCCATGCGATCACACGCTGACCGTAGATCTTAAATCTCTGACACCAGGCCTGCTGACATTTCTGACTCATCATCACATGGACCAATCAAGAATGAGCACCTGAGCACTTTCTGACATGCAGACCCACCTAGACCCATGACACACCCACATAAGAAAATCTGATGGCTATCACAAAGGCGTGAAGGATAAACACCGTGCATCTTCACCATGCGAACATGCAACAACCACCGATCTTGTTCAAACTTTAACCGTGCTAGGAAATGAAAAACTAGGTCCCACTGATGAACTACCACCTCACCACCATAGACACATGTCAACTAGTCACATGATCGTATAGCCAAGAGATGGGCTATGCGATCATGCGATAGCCAACCAAAGGCCGCCACATGACTGCTAGCAGGACCACACCCTTTCCACCAACTGGCCCCACGGGAAAGAAGTAACCAGTCGCATGGTTGCATGTCAGAAAACTCTGACAGGAAATCATGTGACAACCAATCATTTTGAAACCTTTGAAGACCTGGGCCCACCATCCATCGCACTTGCACAATTAGGGAATGCCAGCAAACAGGAAACTATGAGGTTTAAAACACATAGGGTTTTCGATGGAAAAGATAAAAAACACATAAGGTTTCTGATGCCAAAAGATAAGCACACAAAATCTGGAAGGCACAAGGTTGAAAACAATGAAAGTTTTCACACAGACCAAAAATATCATGGATTTTCAAAAACACTGTGGGTTTTTGACACTGTGGAAGATTCTAAAATTGTTTCCTGCAGACCTTAAAACTTTAATAACTCCCTAGGTTTTGTGATTTAGCACCTGTGTTTTGGACTAGAGAAAGGTGACACAATGAAGAACACAGGGCAGGACACTTCAATAAAACTTGCAAGGAAATGGGCCATTTTCAAAAAAATTTGCATTGATTGGAAAATGGCCTAACAGTGGCTCTAGTTGGGGACATGTATCTCTTACAAATACAATGAGGACCTCAGATCTTTATGGAGAAGTAGACGATGCATTGGAAAAACACAGAGACCTCAAAAAACATAGGGAATAGATAGGAAAGGGAAACTATTCACAAAATGTACATTTTTTACAAAAAACCTGTAGCAACAAACAAGAGCTAGTTCTTGCCTCTGTCAAAAACTTGATTCTCATTTCTTCCTTCATGTGGCACATCAAACATTTTGTTTTCATTTGTCTCCATAGGCTTGTCAACATGTTCATTCAGCAAATCAGGAAGAACAAAGTAACTGTCTTCATAGTGCATGTAAAAAAAATTTGCACTCTCTTCTCCTTGCTCACTATGAAGAAAAGATTCAGCATGCCAATGATCAGCACCTCTATACTGAAACTGATCTTCACCTACTAATTCATGCATGCTATCAACTGGAAACACAAAAGCCTCATACTCTACCTGCAGAAAGGCCTCATTCATATCTTGACTTTGCATTTCCATATGTGTAACTGGCTGGACCTCAAATGAATAATCAAACTGATACCCACAGATGGAAAATGAACACCTTGATTCAACTGGATCTGAGACCTCCACATGTTCTTTAAACAATGGATTGATAACTCCATGCAATGCACCATGTTGAACACCATGACAAAAAATGGGTTGATAATCATCATAGTCTTCATCATATAAAGTGTTAGTGAACACTTTAAACTCACTACCCATCTTAGGATTATTTAATAACCCATCACTTAAATCTTCATGTTCAAACTCACTGACATCACATTCAATTATCACTTCCTTATCTTCATACTCCTCACTGAAGGAGTGTTCACTTCCATCATTACTCTCTTCCTCCCATGCCTCATCTGATTCACATGAGGACACATCAGCATCACTGCCTTCATCATCCTCACCTGAATAACCACTGAAACCACATTCAGACATTTCTAAATGAATGGAGAATCCTGCACACCTTGATTCTGATTCCTGCTCACTGCCACAAACTGAATACTCTTCTGACAAAACTTCATCAGAAGAAGTACCCTCAGCATTAGACATGGATTGCTCTAAAATATAACTTGTATTCCCTTTTTGCTAACGATCCTTTTGTAGCTCATTCCATTCATCGTCATGAGCAAACTCTTCTAAGAACAACCACTTGAATTTTGTCAAAGAAGAGATGCATTTTGGGGGCAGATTTAGATACCAATTAGATGCAACTCCCTTAAGGGATCTCCCAAAAAACATCATACTAACATCCTCATCAAGAATTTGATATTCTATAATAAATCTATAGAATTCTAGGACATGGTTCACTGCTGAATCAGACTGATAATCAAAAGCAGGAATCAAACCCAAAAGCTCACCAGGGAAAGAATGAGGGGACTTTGGAAGAACATAACTCAAAGGTCTATCCAACTTGAGGAAACCAAGCAGCCTAGACTAACTTTTCCTTTGATTTGAAACAAGATGAGAGCCACTCATCTTATTTCATTCTTCCCTTTATACTAGCACTGAATACTTGATAGTGAAACATTGTAATCATAAATACCTCAAAGTTTTGCAGCAAAAAACTTTGTTGACTCATAAGACATGGCAGATCTAGAGCTCACCATGCAGCTACATTAGGTTCTTTGATATGTAGAGTCGCCACCTCCTTGAAGATGAAAATATTGCACTGATTTTGTATCTTCTTCCAATCAATACACAAAACTTCACAAGGATTATATACACTATTTATCACGGAGTGCACTAATCAAATAGAGAAAAATTAGAGCCACCACTCACAACTAGGTGAGAAGATTTTACAAGTGTGTTTTTTACTTCAGACTCTATTCTAGACTCCTCCCCAGCAGAGTCGCCATCATGTTGGCTTCTAAACTTGTTCCCACACGGTGCTAGGTTTACACTATGCTTGACAAACTGGTTAGTCTTCGCTCCAAAGTCTGACATGGAAAAAGTGCCAATTGATGAGAACCGAGGGCATCCTCCTTCTACTTTGAGCTCCACATCACTCAGGCAGGTATTGCCTCATCTACACACTCATGACTCTTCTTGATGAATGAAAGGCCTACAGATGTATTATTGTGGAATAGTTACCAAACTCCTATAGGTATCCTGTACCCTAATGAAACCAAATCTGATGCAATAACCTGCTTGCATGCAATGAGTCTGATAACCAAAGACCTACACTAACAGTAAGAAATGGAAAGGGTGGGACTGAATGTGAATGATTTTAAATGGATTGAAAGGATCCCTGAGATGCCCTAAGTCTCTCATAGACCAGTGCCTTGTCCATTGGGCCACAGAGTCAAATACAACATTGCAAGGGACAACTATGAAATAAGAAAACAATATACTCAATGTGTTGATGCCTAACATCAATCACACACCATGACCTAACCTCAACTTAACAACCCACCTCTGTATCCAAGTATGTTATTACTCACCTAAAGGATTTTAACCCTCCCCTTAGAAGAGACCTATAAACAAGTAATACATTGACCAACATCCACTAGAAGACAAGCATGAAATATCTTTGACACCTCATCTCATACATACATGAACACTAACCTTGAACCAGTTATCTCTACGAATACAACTCCACTTGCAAACACTTAGGCAATGCAAACAGAAAAATCAAACACCCTTGATGTATGACTAATGGACTCAGAATTCAAATGGAGATAGCTTGGTAATAGTAATAGTATATTAAATTCTCATACATAAAACAAGTCTATTACAATATGCATTGTATCCTCTGAACCAGCAAGGGAAAGAAAAATACCCTGTATGCAGAGAAAAGGAGAAATATCTACAGGAAAAAGGACCATTCACTCAAACCAGAAAGGAATTCTAAGCTGGAACCCCTACAAAGTCAAAACTTTAATCATTTATACCACTGGTTACCTTGGAATCCTAAACCAATAGGATGCAACAAGCTACGGGTAACCAGGGTTAGGATTTCAACTACCCAACCAACTGAAATGATCAAGAAATTTACTACAGAGGCAGGAAACACAAGCAACCTAGAGAAAACAAATCTCTAGCAGATCAACAATCATGAAAATATGTGAGCTCAGCATAGTACACCAAGGAATGCCATTAAAACTAGTCAAATCAGCCACCTACAAATACACCTCAAGCATAAAACCACACTCCATCAGGTACAAAACAACCTCTAAAATCAACCACATAGACCCTTGGGCCAGATCGCAACACCTACCACCATCAAACAAGCAAGAAAATCTACCAGAAAAGCCATTTAAACCAGTACTTCCTGTCACTGCAAACCCTCAGAAAATTTGAATTTTGAACTGCAACGGCTACCCCCAAAAGTTTAAAACACGACCATAGATCTAATCTTTTCCTGGCAGATCGGGCGGTCACATTTAATCTCACAATAGTCACGGGCCCCTTTGAAAAGTCATTGGTCTAGTCAGTAGTCAACAACCAAGAAAAATTAAACAACTCGGCAACACCCGCATAGTGGACCCGCCTTAACTCCACAACCGCGACGTCCAAATAGTTGTCGCATGATCGCATAGCCAGGAAAAGGGCTATGCGAACATACAACAAGCCTCCATGTCGGCACCATGTCACCGCTCCCCTCCAATGTGACACCCTTATCGCATGATCGCATGGCTGAAAGATGGCCCTTGCGATCATGTGACAAGGCAACAAGACTCCCACCTCACCCCCTTTACCTTGTCGCATGCCTTGTCACAAACCCGTCGACCAATGAAAAGCTTCCATCTTCGCAACACCTAACACTGGACCCACTGCTAAGCAAAGCCATACCTTTTGCAAACATCAGACGGTGGTCGCATGATCGCAAAGGGGAGGAATATTCCTCACGATCATGCGGCAACTGTAGATCTCTTCTATATTGTCATTCCACCTAAGAAATATCGGGCCCACTGACAAGTCCAAATCATCACCCAGCTCATTGGATCAAGTGATGACAACTTAGCCCAAATGGCCCCACTACGAACAAAACCATCAGCATCCAATCGAATGGTGGATGCATGATCGCATGGGGTGAGAATATTCCATGCGATCACACGCTGACCGTAGATCTTAAATCTCTGACACCAGGCCCCGCTGACATTTTTGACTCATCATCACATGGACCAATCGAGAATGAGCACCTCAGCACTGTCTGACACGCAGACCCACCTGCACCCATGGCACGCCCACACAAAAAAATTTGATGGCTATTGCAAAAGCATGAAGGATAATCACCGTGCATCTTCACCATGTGAACATGCGACAACCACTGATCTTGTTCAAACTTTAACCATGCCAGGCAATGAAAAACCAAGTCCCACCGATGAACTACCACCTCACCACTGCAGACACATGTCAACTAGTTGCATGATTGCATAGCCAAGAGATGGGCTATGTGATCATGTGATAGCCAACCAAAGGCCGCCACATGACTGCCAACAGGACCACACCCTTTCCACCAACCAGCCCCACGGGCAAGAAGTAACCAGTCGCATGGTCGCATGTTAGAAAACTCTGACATGCGATCATGTGATAACCAATCATTTTGAAACCTTTGAAGACCCAGGTTCACCATCCATCACACTTGCGCAGTTAGGGAACGCGAGCAAACAAGAAACTATGAGGTCGAAAACACACAGGGTTTTCGACGGAAAAGATAAAAAACACACAAGGTTTCTGATGCCAAAAGATAAGCACACAAAAGCTAGAAGGCACAAGGTCAAAAACAATGAAGGTTTTCACATAGACTGAAAACATCATGGATTTTCAAAAATGCTATGGGTTTTTGACATTGTGGCAGATTCTAAAATTGTTTCCTGCAGACCTTAAAACTTTAATAACTCCCTAGGTTTTGCGATTTAGCACCTGTGTTTTGGACTAGAGCAAGGTGAATCCTCCAAACAAGGTACTCAAAAGAATCAGAAACCCACTTGTAATCACTATGGAAAAATTGGTCATACTTCAAACAAATGTTGTGTAATACCTCTCCTATGGTGATACTTAGACTTTTCTGATTTGGACATTTTATTATTATTATGGTCAAGACTATACATTTACATTTATGTTTTGTGGATGATGACATGATGAATATGCTCATTTATGGTTAGTAATTACATGTTTATGAGATTAGAAAATTATCTATTTTTATATGGATCTAACCCAATTATTTGAATCTAACCACTATCATGATGTTTTATGTTTCATGGATGTGTCTTATGTGTTTTTCATGACTCTAGGATGAAGTCGTAGTTACTCACTTAGTTGAGGTCCACACGATGTATCGATCCTGGTCATCTGTTTGCATATATCTGATTTGTATCTCCATATGTATATATATGTATCTCTTCTTGGTGATGCAGGATTGCAGGTACCGGGTGTCATCTCCACCTAGCTTCACAGGTCTGAGTGATCCCTCAAAATCCTCGATCGTTGTTGTTGTTACGGAGGTATCACCAAGTCCACAGGAAGAAACTTCACCTTTGATCCTTTTATCCTTAGGTGGGAAGTGTCGAGTCAGTCCCTTGTGTGAATGTCTTATGTGGTTTTGTAGTTGATGGAATTGTGGATCTTGTAGCTAGTTCTTGCCTTCGTGATATGTTCAATTCTGTTAGTAGATCATGGATGTAGATTATTGTTCATTTGAGGGTATGATTTAGTAGCGTATCTCATTAGGAGCGATTTTGAGTGCAATTAAATCATGTGGTTTTAATACCCATGATAAGGATTAATTTTATGGTATTTTAATATTAATAAATAAAAAAAAGGGTTTTAAATAATAGTGGTAAAATTCTAACCTATGTTAGTGGCTACTTAATATATACATATATATTTTAGAATGGGGATTAAGGTATGAATAAACAATATATTTTATAATAATGTTATTCTAATGTTTAACATTAATAATAATGTACCTTATTTATGGTATTATTTTATAATACGAAATAACGACAAAGAGTCTATAGCAATAAAAATAATAATATGCTTTATAATAATAATATTATGCTTGTAATAATATTTATAATAATGATAATATATGTACACATAGGCATATGGGTGCACACATATGTATATGCATACATATATTTATATATAATTATTACCATGTAATTATTTATTATATTAATAAATAATTAGATCAATTAGCGGTATGGTAAATAGGATTATCCTATTACCATAGTTAAATAATTTAATAAATTGTTTTAAGATTATAATGTTTATTTTAATATCCTTAAATTTAGGGACTTAGATTATAGTTTATTTATCCCTTTCCAGGAATGAGTTTTCAAAACCATCTCTTTAACGGATGGATAGTTGAGATGGTTGCACCGGTTGGATTACCTGTGCAACCACCTCCTCCATCCTATTTACAGGAAAGATTTCCTGTGTAAAAGGAGTTGGGGAGAAGAGTTGATTGGGAGAGGAGGATTATTATTATTGTAGAAAATTTATCCTGTGAGTTTGGCATTTGGATTGTTACGGGTAGAGGCTGGAAGATTGCAAGCAAAGGGATTCAAAGGAGTGTTGGAAACATTGGAGAGGGTTTGATCTTCCTTCTTCTCCAACTGGTCTTCGCAGGACTCCAGGTTGGAATCCATCTTGAGAAGTAGATTTATTTTGTAGAATGAATTTAAAATCTAGATTTCTTGAAAAGTTTGTGTATATTGTACTATGGTTGCAAAATATATATATGCATTATTGTAGTATTATTATCTTGTGTATATGAATGATCTATTACTCGATGAGATTATGATTGTTTACCTTTTTGTTTAGAATCGAAAACTATATATATATGTTTTATTTTCTATGTATTTGAAAAGTGTTTGTGGAAAGTTATTTTACGAATGTTTGTATGTTCACTGTGCTGAAACCTCCCTGGGAGGGTAGAAGTGGTTTTGATCTCGTAGGATAGTGTATTTTACTGTCATTAGATGTATTATGAATGCTTCCAGATTTTAGAACTTTTGTTGCAACCTTACTATTTCATGTCTATTTATGTGCCACCTTTCTTTTCCTAGATTTAGAATATATTTGTTAGATAGATAGGGAGGATTGATGGGCTATTTCTGAAGGGAAACTGGGAGATCTCAAATGGGTCATGCTCATATTAGGCAACCTTAGTCCCCATAATGCCCAGTTTTACCCGCAAGACAGAGTTGACAGTCATTCTCTGCAATTCCAGTTGGTTCAGTGTGTTAACCGAGCTAGGTCGGTAGTGTGTTAACCGAGCAAGGTCAGAAATGTGTTAACCGAGCTAGGTCAGCAATGTGTCAACCGAGTTAGGTCGGTAATGTGTCAACCGAGTTAGGTCGGTAATGTGTCAACTGAGCTAGGTCGGTAGTGTGTTAACCGAGGTAGGTCGGCAGTGTGCTAACCAAGCCAGGTCAGTTTAGTGTTAACCAGGCCAGGTCGGTAGTGTGTCAACCGAGCAATACTGTGTCAACCGACCAGTGCAGTATAAACCGATAGAGCTAGTATAAACCAAGGAAAATAGGATTCAGACTTTATACAATTTACGTACTTTAATTTCTTATACTTTAAGTTATACTTGTATAAAGGGATTAGGTACCCTTTGAATCCATTGGAATAGGTTTCAAGTTCCTAGGAGTTAAGTTGCAACTTTTAAATTTTAGATTTTTAATTAAATCAGACTTAGTCAATTTTCAGGATTAGCCAGGTTTTAGGTATAGAAAGAAATTTTGTTTAAACCTGAAGATTGTTCATTCCTTGTTTAGTGGAGATTATTTTCAGTACATTTAGATGCCTTTATTGAGATAGAATGTTTGTAAGGAGAAGTTTAGGGTTTAGAGTCTTCTAAGAGGATCAAGACATTTTAAACATTCTTAAACGTACCTAATTTCTCTAAACATACATAACTATCCTATTATTTCCAATTCTTTGTAGCAGTTTTCAAATGTGTTTACAATGTGCTTCTATTATATGTATGATGTAATTGTGATGTATGGGTTGAGGGTAGAAAACCTAACGACACCTAGTGAGTGGCTCTCAGTGCGGGGCCAGGGCCCTAAAGTGGCTAGAACCAGGATAACCGACTGAAGAGTTATTTAACAAGTGAAAATTTATTTAAACTGATGGGAATGGGTTAAAATTTTAAAAAGATTAAATGTGCCTCGCCCATGCCATTAGTGCTAGTAAAGGCTATGGATGGGAGTGGGAGAAGGTACCTATGCATAGGTACGATCGAATGACACTTTTCTGTACGAAAGGCATTCGATCCCGCATGTGCCTACTTGGGGGCCGGGGCCCGAAGTGGCTAGTACCAGGACAACCCAAGGAGTGAGGGCTATGCAATGACACTCACTTAGGTTGTTGCTTAGATTTTCTACCCAAGCTTTAGAACCTTTTGGAGAAAGATTTATACTTTGATCATCTTTTATTTTCTATTTGGGAAAGGTTACCCAACCCTAGGTTTGGCCTAGCTATGCCTTCTTTGTGGACCTTGGTGTTTATCTCCTAGCATAGGGGAGTGGGCCTTTGGGTATCCACATGGTTGGGTGGTAAATATTTTATCGAGGTATCTTTTGCGGATGCAGTTTTTGAAGATTCATGCTTGCTTATGTACCAATTTTTGAAGAATAAAAGCTTTGTGATTATCTTTCATGATGTAAAGTTATTGTTACCTCCTAAGCAGAGATGAATGTAATGTAATCATTGATATAATTTAAAATGATGTATCTGGAATGGGTAGATTTAGGAAAAAGGGAAAGGGAGATGTGAACTTTATGTTTAAGATGTATGTTGGAAAAGAAAAGGATTTTTGTAACATTCCAAATTATGTAACATGCTTTCATTATTGTTGTTTAAGTGAAGCTATTGAAAAACCAAATGTAATATATTTTTAATGTATCAAATGAGTTGGATAAATTTTATAAGTTACATTGTTCATAAAGGATACTTAGGAATATAGATGATTTTTAAATGGAAAGTTGAAATGAAAATATTTTGTATTTCTTAAAGATATGATGCAGTTTGCTTTGAGAAATAAATCTTGTTGTTAGTTTACTTAATGGATTTGAATGAATCGTGCATTTAAATGAAAAGGGAACCTTGAGAGGAATCTAAGTTTAAGTTTGGTTCACATAATTCTTTTTAAAGTTCAAAATTTTTCATAAATTATTACTTAGGTTTTCTTTAACAAAGAGAATCTTTGTTCTCTTCCCCAGTTCCCTTGCGGGGCATGACATGTTGGACCAATGGAAAAGTACAATTCAATGGAAAATGCTACAATTGCAATCAGCATGGTCATAAAGCAAATGAATGCAAGGAGAAACCAAGATTTAAAGGCAAATGTCACAAATGTAACAAACAAGGTCACAGGGCATCAGAATGCAGAACTAAAACACCCAATCCAGCAGAACAAATTGTGAAAGCAATATTTGGTTGGGATTACAACACTTGGTGTAGGTGTCATTACTGTGGAGAATATGGACACATTGGCATGAATTGTGTAAGGCATAACTTGAGAAAAAGGGATACAACCATAAGATGTTATAAATGCACTAAGCTTGGTCACATAGCTAAAAATTGCATGAATTTAGGCAAAGTTGAAGATGAAAAGAAAGAAAAAGTATATAGCATCAAGACATAGATGAGACAACAGCAGATTCCTAAACCTATCGAGAAAACCAATCCAAGTAATGAAGTCACTCATGAAGAGGGTGGCTCTATCAATTCTAACTAGGTCTCCAAGAAAGCACTGGAACTGTATCTTCATAGACATATTCCAAACAGTTCCAAAATTGAAAGGAAGAAAGATCCAAATTAGTATGCAAGATACAGTAGGAGCACAAGAAGGTCGGTATCAGTTACCACCAAGCAAGGTTGGGAGTAACCTAATTTCATATGGTTACCGAGTAAGGTTGGAGTAGTATGAATTTGTATGTTCTCCGAGTTGCGAAATCTTCACTCAGCAATTAATGCATAGTGGATGACAGTCTGTCAAGTTCAATACCCTAATTCCTACAGAGCATTAATGACAAAATTTTAACAAAAAGCATGAAACCGAGTTCATTCTTCACTGTGAATATCAGCATATTGAGCAGAGAAATTTCTAGTGTGATCAAGTGATTTGAAGAAAAATTTTGCAGCAAAAATTTTTCGAAGAATTTTCTACCGAGATACCATGGCATCATCCAACACCAAAGTAAAGAAAGGTTTGGAAATGTTAATTCAAGGAGAATGGAAAGCACCAAATTTCAAACTCATGCCTGTGATTGCAAAAACCCTAGATCCGAGTGGAGCTCAATCACAGATTCCTCCAAAGGTACTTCTTGTAAAGGACATTCGTAGTCATTTTAAAGGTACAATTCAAGAGCTTGGAACCCTTGAGATAGATGTTGTTCATGATGAACTGTGTGTTGATGGTGTTCTCAAACTGGAAAATAAACATTTGGAAGATAAGGGTTTGACACATATCACCCACTTGCCTCAGAGTTTCCAGATAAAATGGATTAGATATATCCTAAGTCGAGTGCATGAAGGTAAAATTTGGCTTGAGCAACCAGTGGAAATAATAGAGAAGATGATTCATCGAATCATTGGTCTTCCCATGCTTTCCAAGGCTAAATCTACAAAAACCCTAGGTCGGCTAGAGCTAGAAAAGAAAACCCTAGCCAAATGGGACAGTAGAGGTATGAGAATAAACAGTATTACCGATGTAGAACTAAAATTTGGCACATATGTCATAGCTCACAAGATATACAGTTCAAGTTGATAGAATAGTGTTCCGTGTGAAGCAGTTGACCTAGCTTATAAAATTGTGAAGAATAATCTGTCATTTGACCTAGCAGATTTATTGTTGAAACAGTTCAACAAGAATATGGAGAGCATCCAAACCTCAAATAAAAATCCATGTAAGTTTGGCTCGTTGTTGGTTTGTTTATTTTTCTATGCTCAAAATTTTTTCCCATCAAAAGGCACGGTAAAATGGAGACAGGATGTGCCTGTTCTTTATCAGATAAATGAGTACATTGTAGAAATGGATGAGAATTTTGCAAGCATAATGGATAACTATTTTGAATCTTTTCAAGAAAAGATGAATAAAAGATTCTGAATTCCATAAAAGTTGGTGGAAGATTATAAAGATGATATTTGTTTCATGGTTGATTGTGATAGAGTATACATTCAGGTAGTAAGGCCTAGGATTGTATGGGTGAAACCTCTTCCTTATGAGGTAAACATTGATGAGACAAAGGATATAATTGAAGCCCTAGTAAATCAACCTGTTGATCCAAAGGCTCCATACTTTGGAACATATGATGAAGCTAAGGTAAGAATTGAGCTAAGCATAAAGCCTCCATAGGCGGTTAACAAAGGGAGAAAGAGGATGGCCAAGATGCAATCTAGCACACCTCTAATGTTAACCAAGGGAAAAGGAGAGGACATTGAAGAAGAACAAGAAAAGAATGAGAGTGAAGAAGAACAAGTACCTGTGAAGAAGAAAGGGAAGGTGACAATCACTAAGGCACCAAAACAATCTACTACAGTCTTCACAAGAAAAACAAGGGGCAAGGAAAGTAAAGTCAATGATGATATAGTACTCAAAAGGCCTCCTCCCTCATTTGAAGAAAAGATTAAGGATTTGAGAGAAGGATCTGGAATTTCAAATTTCAAATCTCTCAAATATGAAATTAGATCAGAGGCAGAGTAGCAGGAAATTGAAGATGTTGTTATTGAGAAAATGGGAAAATGGAATTACTCACCTGATGATATGGCTTCTCAAATTCTAGGTGTTCTATTGGATAAAGTCAAGTTGAGATGGTCCAATGCAAGGCAAATTGTCAAGGACATATATGCTCAAACCTTAAGACAGTTGATGCCAAGTTTGAAAAATGCTGAAATAAATAAGGCATTGATAGAAAATGAGTGCAAGATGACACTAAAATTCAACAGTTGTTTGATTTTGATCAAGGATATAGAGTCGATTGTGAAGAGTGCAAATTCTACTTGGAAAAACATCTATCATCTTCACAAACTGAGTGTTGAAACCGTGATAATAAAAGATATTAAAGATGGCAGTGATGAAGAAGAAGAAGAAGCAGTTTAGATTAATAATGTTGAGGGAGAAGAAGTAGAGGAAGAAGCTACCGAGGAAGCTATGAAGAATGTTGAGGAAGATGATCTAGTTCAGATAGCTACAGAGGTGATTGCCTCACTTCCTCACTCTCCAGTAAAAATTGCTACATCTAGCCCAGAGATAACTTCAAGTGTGATTGTGACAACACCTGCAAATGTATCAAATGTCCAATCATCACTAGCATAGCTCAATGTATCAATGACAGAAGTGGCTACCACTTCATCTACTGAGCTTCAGCCTCCTTCCATCGAGTTGCAGTCTCCAGCATCATCTTTAGTACCTTCTTCAGTTTTGAGTTTTTCAGTAGCAAGTACTTTAGTTTTGGATACCTCAGTAAGTACTTCAGATTCTATAGTTGTAAATACTTTAGTTTTTGGTTTATCAAGTATTCCAGTTAGCATTCCATCAGTCGAAATTTTATCATTTTTCATTGCAAGTCCTACTATGTCTACAATAATTTCTACTACAAAGGCATTAAGTATAAAGACTCAACCGAGTACAAAATTTTTGAGTAAGAATATAGAAGAAGATATAGATTTAGATGAGGAGATAGAAATTCCACAATTAGATTTTGCAAATCTTTCAGTAGACCAAATGCAAACAGTTGGTGAACTCCTCCAGAAGAAAGCAAAGCAGAAGAAACTAAAAGAAGAAAGAGATAAGGAATATAAGATCATTGAGGATTCCAAGAATATTTTGACAGAAGCAATAGGTGTTGAGGTTGATTCCTCTCAACACATTTTGTTACAGTTGGCAGAGGTAGTAAACAAGTTCAATGAGGATTCTTCTGGATTAGATAAGTTGCTTGAGAAGGCTGAGAAGAAGTTTGACAATAAAGTACTTGAGTGTATTGCTCAGCAAATAGCTATCAATCAGCTAGGGTTATCTTCAGTTTTGACTAGCATTGAGTCCTCCTATTCCAAGGTAAAATCATTTTTTGTCAAAGTATGTAATGTTGTCAAGTTCTCAAAGGAGATTAAAGACAAAATAAATAAGATTGATGAGGATCTAAAGATCAGTGCACAGAAGTTGCAACTTGAACCTAGTTCAAGCTCTGCACATCATATGACAGTCAAATTCCTATCTGATAAGTAGTCAGAGTTATTGAGAGAAGATGCAAGGATTAGGTCAACATTAATAGATATTCATAACATGATCCTTCCCATCATGGATACAATGCAAAAGCATATTGCACACTCAAAAACATTGATCCATGACAATCAGTTTTCAATTGCAGATCACATGATTGAATTCTCTGTAGAAGTCCAAGTTGCACTCCATACGTGCAAGATTTTGCACGAGAATTGGGATAGAACTCTAGTATTAATAAGTAAGGTACATTCTGATTTTCTCTCACATTTTGGTATCTCTATGTAAAATATTTGTATATACACCTTTGGCATTATTGTCAAAAAGGGGGAGAAAGTATATAAGATATGTGAGATATGAAAGGGGGAGAAAGTATATGAGAGAAATAGGAAATATGAGTATGAGGTGAAATAAGATATTTGTATATATATTGTATGGGGGAGACATGAAATGTATATACAGCAGTATGACAAAGATAAATTTTTTGAAAAATCAAAAACAAATTAAGCATGAATTTTTTTTTGGGCAATAATTGTTTTTGTCACTAATGCCAAAGGGGGAGATTGTTGGCATTAAGTATGTTTGTCATTAGTGACAACACTTATTTAGACTCTGTGTGTTTACCAAGCAGACAGGACAATGTTTACCAAGCAGATAGGACAGTGTTTACCGAGCAGCAAAAAAATGTTTACCGAGCAGACCGAGCTTCGCAGTGCTTACCGAGTTATCATTACCAAGCGATGAGATGAGCATTGTTTACCGAGTGCTAGCATGTTAAACAGGGAATTTAGTTTCTACCGAGTGACACTATATCTACCGAGTCTCCAGTATATACTGAGTTTGAAACTACAACCGAGTGGTTAGTATGGTCTGAGCCTCCACTTCTACTGAGAGCATGATGATGTTGAGTAACGCAGTGGATGCCGAGTATCAGAAAGTCATCGAGTTAGTTTGCAGTAACCGAGTAACTATATTTGGGCCGACTCAGTAATATTTGTGTTAGCTTGTTTAAGAGCTGACTTTGTAATTATTTTGTAATTGTTTTGAATTGATATATAAACAATTGTTTTGTATCATATCCAAGGTGAAAAGAAGCAAGAAGTGTGAAAAAGAGAAGAAAGGCAGAGATAAGCGAATTACAAAGGGCTACAGTAGTATAAGGAGCAGCAGAGATATATCCATCACAGAAGGTGATCAGTACATCAAAGAATCTCAATTAGCAAGTATAGTTACAAGTAAGAGATCTACTGTTTCATCCTAACAGGTGAATCAGCTTAAAATCCTTTAATAGGGTAGACTTAACAGTCTTTCTAAAATATCTTAACCGAGTGCATACTTCATTGTATGTTTGTAAATCCTCTAACAAGGTGGACCTAGCATTCCTTATTGCTCCTAATAGGGCAAATCATCAGAAGTGATCATTGTAAGCCTTAACCGGCAAACTTTATACTACAGTATTGAAGTTTTGTGGGTATCATCCCCACCCCAGTTTTACTTTCTATTTGGAAGGTTTCTGGGTCACCAAATCTCTGTGTTCAAAGTGTTATGAATGTTTTATTCTTTCTGTTACTCATGCATGCAATTAGCTTATTGATCTAAATATGGTTAAGATCTAAATTTGTTAAAAGTTTTGAAGTTACTGATTCACCCCTCCCCTCTCAGTAACTTGGCTAGTCTTGAATATTTCCAACAGAAAAGTAATGAGAATAAGGTAACAAGAATTCGAAAGGAAATTATAGAAATTAAACTAACAGACATAAACCGATGCTACGTTTCTTTGTGAATTAAAATACAAAAAAGATGGAGAAAACCAACAAAACATAGATCTAAATGAATCACAATCACAACTCAAAAGATGCAATCATTGAGGAAATAAATGCAGATGTATGATATGTCAAAATTCATCAGATCACGGAGCCACCACAAATGTGCGCACACGTGAGAAAAAATTATCTTAAAGCACCAGAGAACAATCTTCCCAATAATTCATCACAACAAAGCAATACAGAAAAGATAAACACCAGACTAATGTAATCGCATATCAAAATTACCATACAATCAATTGGCTCTTTTAAAAAAATGAACAAGCAAACACACATTCATCAATTTTTCAAAGATAGAAGAAAATTCACACCACGATTGAAGCACCAATTATAAGTATTGTATTGCAATAATAAGCGACCTTAATTAAATTTGTTTTTACACAATTTATAGAGTTGTGCTCTTTAGGGAAAGAAAATTCACAGCTAGGGTTTTGGCTTCCCATAAAACTTGAAAATAAATCTAAACTAGATTTTACATGAAAAGAAACTATCCCTAAAATAAGTTTAAACTACTTAGCATGGAATTAAACCTCATGCATTATAACTTGAGAGAAAAATATGCATTAAAAAACTCAAAATCAATTCTAGAACTCATCCATCTCCATGCATGTTCTTCCTTGAAAACTTGTATTTTTTCCATTTTATTCCTTGTTGCATCTCTTCTTCGTGGATCCAACTAGAAGACATCCTCAAAACATGCAAAAATGACCCCATAGAAGTGATCAATCTGACTAAAAATCAACTGGAGAAGACTGGAAGTTGTTGGCGGTGATGACCCATAAATTTTGGACCATGACCCTTCCTCTGAAAAAATGGAGTTGCAAAAATGGCTAAGTGTTGAACAAACTTTTTATAAGTTTTGGACTTTCAAAGGCTGAAAATCTAGAAAGGTCAAAATGCCTAAAATCTTGGAACTCAAAATTGGCTAAGTCCACAAAAAAAGATTTCCCTTCATACAAAATTGGCTAAGTTCAAAACTGGAAACTTAGCGACTTGGGAGGATTTTTGGATGTGCTTTATAGAGCATGTCCATGATCACTTGTACCTCTTTGAAGTTTTCCATTTTGATGCCTTCTAGGTGTGCCTTGTCCTTCTCTTGAAAGGTGACCAATTCATTGGCGAATCTTCTTATTTCCTCTTCTCGATCCAACATTTTTTGAATCTCCTCCTTTTGATAAAACATCTATTGGAGGTCATCCTTTGTTCTAACTCCATTAAAGATGTCTAAGTATTGATTTATAATATATTTAATGGGATGCATCATCTACTTGTCATCCTCATCATACAGATCTAGGTCCAAGCCTTCAAAAAATGTGTGCATTTATTCGACCCAAAGAATTGCTTCATCCCTTTTCTTATCAACCTTAGTTAGGGATTTCTCATAGACATTTAGAGCTTCAATGATATCCCTAATCTATTCTTAAAAGTTGTCAAGCTCTGACCCCTCATATATTTTAACCAAAACTTGGAAGTGTTTCTTCCTTATTACTATGAGAGCATCCAAGGCCTTCTACCATTTAAGAATTTTTTCCTCAAGACCATCCTCTCCACACATAAGATCCACCAATTTGGTGATCCCCTTAAGAATATCCCTAAAGGGCCTCAAAATTTTCCTAAGGGAAGTTCTAGAAAACTCCTCAAAATCATCTTTCTAGTCTGAACAAGCATGAATAAAAGAATGCAAAATATCGGTCAAAAACTCAGTAGTACCCCTTCTCTCTAAAATAGCATGTAATGATGCCTTAGGGTTTTTTGGGTCAATGGGAGTCATTGTTTTAATAATAAACTTCTTCATAGCCTCATTCTTCTCCATCAAGGCTTTTATTTTCTCTTCATCTTTATCTATGAAGCCTAAGGCATGCTTCAATCCTAGTGTAGCCAGTGTTTTTCTCCCTTCTCTTGTCGGCTCTCCTAGGTCTACCTCCCCAAGAACATAGTCTTCTGGAGTGACTTCAACCATATTGATATTCATTATAGGCATGGCTACCTACACCTTCCATCTACCCACTTGATTATGCTTGATGGAACACTCAGTCAAACAACACCATATCTATGTCCTCTTCATCTATATATACCCTCACCATTGGTTGTATTTCTTTTGTGAACTAGGTGGGTTTAGAGAAGGCATTGATTGGCTCATATGGTGTGACTAAGCTAGAGGTAGTAGTTCTATATTCTAGCTCAGGTTCCATCTTTGTCTCCTCTTGGCATACCCCTTCTTCCCCTACTATTACTTGTTCCTCTCCTCTTATCTATTCTTCTTCTCTAGTTTGTTCTTCTGATTGAACCTCTTTCACTACCTCAATTTCCTTTTCTATCTTTTGGGGTTCATGCACAACATTCTCAATATGAGAAGATCGAGGAGTGGGTACTGATGGAGTAGGGTTCTTTGTAGGAGGCATGGGAGAAATAGCATGAGTAGGTGAAGGCATTGGTATTTATACAGGAGGTGGAGTAGGCATGGGGAAATGAGTAGGTGGGGTTTGTAATGGAGGCTGACTAGTTTGAACTTGGGGCAGAAGTGGTGTAGCGAATGATGGATTGATTGGGATCTATAGTGGAATTGAAGTGGTAGATGGTGGTGGGACTATTGCTTGATGTGGAGGTCAAGATGGAGCTTGTGGGGGAACTGGTGCTTGAGCATCCTCTTCTAGAAAAACCCATATAGAAGAGTCCTTTTCTGATTTAGTAGTCTCCTCTTGACCTTTTTCTATAGCTTCCCTGACTAATTCTTGAGACTCTGGCTGAACTTCCTCTCCAATGTTATCCAAAGGACTTGTGAATTGAGTTGGGAAAGATGTGAAGTAAAAGGAGAACTATTTTCTATGGAAGGCCCTTCTGTCAATATTTGTTGTTTGATCTCTTTGAATCCATGAAGGCTTTTGAAGTCAGATATATCAAATTCATCATCACCCAGAGCATCCATTGGATTTTCTTGCTCTCCTTGGTCTCCTCATTCCACATCTATCTCTACATTCTCTCCCTCCAACTTTCTCCTCTTTAGGGACCCTACAAATCGAGTCCTTCGACTAAGTGCTATTTAATCCTCTTCATCCTCCTCAACTTCTTCATCTTCCTCTTGGACAGTCTTCATATGAGAAGGATTTGAGGATATATTCCTCTTGTACACATCTCCCTTAATCACCCTGGCAAGCCTAGGTCTGGTTACCTTCACCCTTGGTGCCTTCTTGGGTGCACCCTATGGTTCCAAACTACTTGAAGAGGGAGCATCTGATGGCACTATACTCCCAATCATCCTAGTCTTTTGACATTTTGACCAAGGCTTTGCCCCATATGTAGTCAGGCGTTCATGTTGATACATCGTCTCTAGCCTCAATGGCATAGCCTCTTTGAATTGTGGCATCAATACTTTCTCTCCTTTCTTCTTTTCCTCTTTTGAGGGTTGAGTTGGCTATTGTTTCATGTGCATAGGATCCATTTGAAATGGACAAGAAATCCATGCCTTCATTACTTTAATGACATGTTAGGCCTTAAATTTTATATCATCATTCTCATCCATGTCCACCTCGGCGTTGAGGATAGCCCTAGTGTATATTTTGTCTTGGTTATATATTAGATCCAAGACATCCTCTGAATCAACCTCTTTAACCTTTTGGGGTATATGCAGTAGTAGGGAAGTCTATGCCAACTCAAGATTCATCTGACAATAGTCATGGATTCTGATGTCATAGTTGTTAGTACAGTTCATCCAATGATCCTCAATGTGAGGCTCATGCATGTAGTGCCTTCCCATTATATGACTATAACTACCAATGGGGTCAAATCTGGTCCTGATTAGATTGAATTTTTGTAATGGGAACTCATCCCATTCAAAAGAAAATGACTTAAAAATCTTCATATCTTGCAGACAATGGGGTCCTATCAAGATAGGGAACTCCCATCAATGCTTCTTCTTATGTCTAATGCGCTCATGGGAATCCGAAAGTTGCCTGGACATTTTTAATAAAACAATATTGTCTAATGGATATCTTGGTAGTTTCTTTGGATTGAGAGTACTCCCTACCACCTTGATCTATGTGAAAGTTTTGAATTGGATATAAAATGCCCCTAGGGCCTTCACCTTGGTAGCAGCCTCTTCTGACATCCTTTTGGCATAATCTCCTTTGATTGACCAAATGATGGCACAAACAAAGGCATCTTTGATGATGTGATATCCCAAGCTATATTCTATGAGATACTCTCTTCTAATTAGTTGAGGGTATACCGTGAATGACCAAGTGTTTGGTTGACCCATGGCCCTAGCCTTCACCAATCCTGGGTACACTATCCTTGTAGCCAGTAGATATACAACATATGAAGTCATATATAAGTGAGGATCACTCGTAACCATGATTAGTTGTTGGTCAAGGTTGTCACTGAGGATGGTTTCCCAGTCAAAGATATCATGTCTCTCCTTTATCCTTTCAATGAGAAGGATCATCCATGGCTCTAGTTGAATTGATTTTTGTAGTCCATACACTCGGCTGATCATAGTGATGGCTACTTGGATATCCTCCTTCTTGTAGCCTCTCCTCATGTCTATTTTGTCAAGCCTGTTCCTTGGTAGAGGTTGCATGAGGTAATCCCTATTTACAATTTTATTGGATAAAAAGATATCTTTATTGTAGAAATTCATCCCCTTACCTATTGAGAACTAGTAGAACTTGTCTATCCCTTTTGGAAAATGGAAGATGTTCTCAATATTATCCAATCGAAGGTCCAATACCACTTCTCCCATGTTGTTCTTTACTATCCTTTCATCTATCATGTAGTGGTTCTCTAGTGTGACTATCAAATCTGAAGAGAGGATGGACACAGGGTGTGTCGATGTATTCACTAGTGAATAGTATACTAATGATGATGCAGGAGCATCTCAGGCTTTGAGCAATCTTGCATCACCAAAAACATTTCTTGTTTTCTATTATTTGCATTATATTTGTTGTCTCTATTGGTTTCATTTTGTGTGAATATTACATGATGTTGAGAACCTATTTTTGAGCCTTCTCCTCAGATCTCATAAGGATTGGTTGGACCGTTTCAAAGTTGGAGTTGTTTTGCTAGCCGTCGGAGCTGTATTTTCCTACAGTTTTGGGGCTGATTGCACATAGTGGCGATGCTGATACTTAATGAATCAGAACTTGTGCACTTAGGGACTTAAAGAGGACCTAATTTAATATCATTCCCCAATGGTCAATCTTCTAATACATTATGAGCCAAAATTTATGACCATTTTTCTCGGGGGCCTATTTTCTGCCTGTGTTCCCGTCGGAGCCATTCCTGTAGTTTTGGTGCTGATTGTTCATGTTGGTGATCTTGATCCATAAGGAGTAATATTTTTCAATCTTAATGACTTAAATAGGGCCTAAATTTATATCATTTCCTATAGGCACAACTCCTAATTCATTATGAGTCAAAAGTTATGGCCATTTTTCCTCAGGACCTATTTTCTGCCAGTTTTCGGGTGAAACATGTGGTGTTTCTTCTTGCGATGTTCCATGTGATAAAATTGGATCTTATGACCTTAAATGAATGTTATTAGGTCATTTGAGGACCTAAATCCAAAGGCACATCAATTTATATTCATTCTAGCATTAGTTTTGGTTTAAATCTTCTAGACTGGACCTATATGTAATTAAAGCCTGACTGACCGACTTGTGGCTTAGCTAGCTATATATTGAGGGCTTGGGTAGATGTTTGGTAGAAATTTGGATGGTATATTGGTAGTAGGAGATTAGAATCATAATTGGATCTTGACAGATCATGAAGATCAGATTTTTTATCTGATATTGTAACAGCAGAGCTAGTGGTTTGCATGCTTGGAGACAAGGAGATTGCTTGGAGGCTTGCGAGCTCAAGTTCAGATCTACCTTAGTGTTTCCATCAGTTGCTGATTTGTTTCAAAACTAAACTAGCTAAGGGATAGAAGAAATAATTTTGATTGTATTTGGCCCTAACTTGGAAGGCCTTACAGTTGGGCATGTTGAATGAAATTCATTTTTGAAAACATATTCTTGTTGTGTAATTCTGCATTGTGGTGTTTTGCTGCTTGTTTGGATTATCCTTAATTGGATCCTCCTTACTTGCCCTGCATTAAGTGGTATCAAAGCTTGAAGATCTTGAGTGTGTGAACTAGTTGAGGTAGTTTACACGAGGACCTTGTTGGAGAATTATTTCTTTGGATTTGAATCTTTGAGGATGCCTCCAAGAAGATTGGATCCTAGAGCAATTGTAGATCTTTGTGATGCTATGGAATCAAAGATTACAGAGAAGGTGAAATCAAATTTCAGATCTGAGATGGAATTAATGAAGAATGACATGATTTCTAAGATTGTGAGGACTGTGGCTGGTATGCCAAGGAATCTTGGTACTGATGATGGTTATGAGGAAGCTGCTAGATCTAGTGGTGATGACCTGAGGGATAGATCTGGTGAAGATAGAGCTGGTCAGTTACATAGATCTAGAGCTCAGTTAAGTAATAACTACTGAATGGAAGTTTCTAACATCTCTGGTACTTTGAAACCTGATACTTTGATTGATTGGATTGGTGAGTTTGAAGACTTCTTTGAGCTTGAAGAAATTGAAGATCCTCTTAGAGTGAGGCTAGCACAAACTAAGTTGAAAGGCCATGCAACTCTTTGGTGGAAAGAATTACAAAGAGATAGAGAAGATGAAGGTGAAATGAAGATTAATTGGTGGAGGTTGATGGTGACTAAGTTGAAGGCTAAGTTCATACTTTCTGATTATGAGCTTGACTTGTTTAAGAAGTTGCAAAATCTAAAGCAAAAAGATTTGACTATTGAAGACGATACTAAGGAGTTCTAAAAACTTACTATTAGGTCTGGGCACAGAGAACTTGGTAAGGAAAAGGTAGCTTGATATGTAAATGGTCTGAGATTCAATATTTAGGATGATATTGGTATGATGAAGATTGATTTAGTTGAGGATGCTTATCAGTATGCTCTGAAGGTAGAAGATAAGTTGAAAAGGAGACAACATGGAAACCCTCAAGGAAAGGAGAAGATTGATCACTCAGTGAAGGAGAAACCTAATGCTGAAGATGAACAGAAAACTATGGAATTGAAAAAGAAGATAGGTAGGATTATTTTTAAGGGTACTTGTTATAATTGTGGTGGAGAAGGACATAGAGCTTTTGAGTGTACACAAAAGAAGTTTGGTGATCATAGGAATGCTATGGTGAATGAAAGCATATTGAATGAACCTAAGATAGAATCTAAGAGCTTGCTGATTTAGAGAACATTACTTGGTACTAAGGTAGATCCTTGTCAAAGAAGTAACTTGTTTAGGACTCGGTGCAAGTTAGGAGGTGAACTTTGTGATGTAATTGTGGATAGTGGTAGTACTGATAACCTTGTTGCTGAGGACTTGGTTTGAAGAGAATGAAGCACCCTTATCCTTATAGGATTGGCTGGTTGCAAGATGTTCATGCTCTAGAAGTAAGGGAGTAGTGTCTTGTTGATTTTCATATTGGCTAGTATAAGGATCAAGTGTTGTGTGATATTGTGAACATGAGTAGTTGTCATATGTTGCTCGGTAGACCTTGGTAGTATGATTGCAAGGCTATACATGACTGTGTCAAGAATGTTTTTACTGTTAAGAAGGATGAAAAGAAGTTTTCCCTGATGCCTTTGCTGGATACAACATTTGGTAGGAGGAACCTAATGTTTGGTAGCCACGTTGGGTTGTCAAATTTGGAAAGAATTGGAGATCAGTATGGAGAACAAGCCTGTGTGTTGTAAAGGAAGGACTTGAAGAGGCAAAGAAAGCAGAAGTGGAAGAGTATGCAAAGTGAAGACTTGGAGGACATGTATGTGAAGAACTAGTTTGGGGTTTATGTTTTGAATCCCAAAAGATTTCCTTCCAGCCATTAAGAACATCTATTGTAACCTGGAGTGTTTGATGCAAGAGCATCTCAGGCTTTGAGCAATCTTGCATCACCAAAAACATTTCCTATTTTTTGTTTTTTGTAATATATTTGTTGTATCTATTGGTTTCATTATGTGTGAAGATTACATGATGTTGAGGACCTATTTTTTAACTTTCTCCTCAGATCTCATAAGGATTGGTTGGACCGTTTCAAAGTTGGAGTTGTTTTACTGGCCGTCAGAGCTGTATTTTCCTACAGTTTTGGGGCTGATTGCGCATAGTGGTGATGTTGATACTTAATGAATCAGACCTTGCTCACTTAGGTACTTAAAGAGGACATAATTTAATATCATTCCCCAAGGGCACATCTTCTAATTTATTGAGTCAAAAGTTATGACCATTTTTCTCGGGGACCTATTTTCTGCCTGTGTTCCCGTCTGAGCCATTCCTACAGTTTTGGTGCTGATTGTTCATGTTGGAGATCTTGATCCATAAGGAATAATATTTTTATCTCTTAATAACTTTAAGAGGGCCTAAAGTACTATCATTTCCCAAAGGCACAACTCCTAATTCATTATGAGTCAAAATTTATGGTCATTTTTCCTCAGGACCTATTTTCTGCTAGTTTTCGGGTGAAACATGTGTTTCTTCTTGCGATGTTCCATGTGATCAAATTGGATCTTGAAACCTTAAAGGAATTTTATTGGGTCATGTGAGGACCTAAATCCAAAGGCGCATCAATTTATATTCATTCTAGCATTAGTTTTGGTTTAAATCTTCCAGACTGGACCTATATGTAATTAAAGCCTGACTGGCCGACTTGTGGCTTAGCTGGCTATATAGTGAGGGCTTGGGTAGATATTTGGTAGAAATTTGGATGGTAGATTGGTAGTAGGAGATTAGAATCATAATTGGATCTTGAGAGATCTTGAAGATCAGATTGTTTATCTGATATTGTAACAGCAAAGCTAGTGGTTTGCATGCTTGGAGACAAGGAGATTGCTTGGAGGCTTGTGAGCTCAAGTTCAGATATGCCTTAGTGTTTCCATGAGTTGCTGATTTGTTTTAGAACTGAACTAGCTAAGGGATAGAAGAAATACTTTTGATTGTATTTGGCCCTAACTCGGAAGGCCTTATAGCTGGGCATGTTGAATGAAATTCAGTTTTGAAAACATATTCTTGTTGTGTAATTTTGCATTGTGGTGTTTTGTTGCTTGTTTTGATTATCCTTAATTGGATCCTCCTTACCTGCCCTACGTCAAATAAAGTGCGGTCCTTGGATCTTCCTATTGGCTGGGCACATTTCTCCAAGTAGTTGTTGTAGCTAAAATTCCCAATGCCAGTGCTCATGATCTCATAATGTAGGTTCTCCACCTTGGGTAGTACATGGTAACCCTTGAATTGATACTTCATGGTAGGGGATTTCACCTTTTCTAATATTCTACAAAAACAATGGGACATGAATCAGTAATAAGTACATGATATTAGGAAAAATTACTGATGAAAAAGCATGAAAAAACCAAGATACCCTAACAAACCCCAACCTGAAGGCTTCATAAGGGTAGTTTTGGCATTTCAGACCTTTGGACTCCGAAAGGTTATGGTCCCTCTAAAATGTCAAAATTGAGAAAAAGATCATCATGTAGTCAAAGCTTCACCCTTTTGAAGGGAGAAATGTCGTGGAGTTTTTGGCATCCAAAATGTCGAAATGGTGAGGTTTCAATGAGTTGGTTTTTGGTGACCCATCAGCTTTCAACACTTTAGAGTGTCACAATTTTTGGTATTTTCAAAGTGCAAAAGTCTAAAAATAATTAGGGTCAACTGACTCAAAAAAGGGAAAATAAGGGTTAGAGCTCAAAAATGATCCTGAATCGAGTTTGACCATGAAATCGATGCAAAGGGGTCCAAGGGAACAACCCTATGACCCTGAAGGCATGCTAAAACAAACCTAGAACTCAAACCCTAGCGCAAAAAACCCTAAGAACTATCAAAAACAAAGAAGAAGATGAGAAAAAAGGGAAGACAAGGAAAACCTACCTCAACAAAGCACTGGCAAGAGAAAAGAGTGAAGAAACAAGCAAGCCAAAGAGAGAGAAGATGACTGGACACCAAGTGCACTCAAAAAAGCTCCAAAAAAAGAGAGAAGGAAAATGCAACAAGTGAACCAAAAGGGTCTCTCTCTACCTTTTATAGGCTTTCAGTGGGGGTGATGTCAGCCATTCTCACCTATCGGCCTTTCAGAATTTTAGAGGTCTTGGACCTCCAAAAGGCCAATTCCTAAATTGGGAAATTAGACTTTCAGTGTTTCAGACCTCTAAAAGTCTGATAACCTGCAAGTGCAAAATGAGGTTGATCAATTGGTAGGAATGAGGCACTTTCAAAGTTTCAGCCTTTCGTACCTAGGGAATGTCAAAAGTGTGAAACGTCAAAACTTGACAAAGAAACTTAGAAATAGCCCCTAAAAAGGGTCTAACTAATAGATAGAACTCAAAGACAAGCTAAAAAGAAGAGGGGCCCCTTGGCCAAGTGGCCTAAAAAAGGGGAGCATGGTTGTGAAACCACAACAAATTGCCCCGACAAAAGAAAGGGAATAACCCAAGTATCCCTTAGTCACCCCACTAACAAAGATACTATCTTGCGATGAGCTGGACACAAAAAATTGTCAGTGATAGAAATTCACCCATCATCATATCAAGATCAAAAAATCTTTCCATTCACACCTAGTGTGTGCGTGTATATTTTCATATTCTCCAAATTATTCATCAAAGGTTTCTAAAATTCTTAACCAGTCATAATCAAATCTTCACCCATGGGTCTAGATTTGGCCAAAAGTCATTCTAACTTTTCTCTACTACCAAGAAGGCATTTATAGCCCCTGTAGAGGTTGCTAAATTCACCCTTCCCCTCCTCTTGATGAGCTTGTTTGAAGTTTTAAACTTCTTTGGAGGGCTCTTAGACTCAACATTTATCATATAGAAAGCAATTTTTCTTGAGTTATTGTATTAAGGATATTTTATTTCTTCTTTTATTCCTAGTTCAGTGTTATTAATGAACTAAGGCAGCGTTTAGGTTGTTCCACCTCTTCATTTGCATTTCTAATGATTTTTTTTTGAAACCTTGGTAGCAATTAGACTGTGCTACCCAAGCGTTTGATTTTTTCTTTTTTCTTATTGACTTTGTCTTTATGCGTTCCTCCTTTTTACTTTCTTGCTCTTTTCTTTTAGTCTATATTTTAGGTGAGAAAGGGTTTTGACTTTTGACTTCCTCCATGACCATAGGCGTTACTTGGTTCTGACTTGAATCCTATCCAAGAAACCTCCAATTTGAAATCTTTAAAGATGTGTGTTAGTATCAAGGATGGTTAGCTCCAAAAAATCTGCTTGATTAATTTGAAAAGAAAACACCTCACTTTCAATCATTGTGTTTGGCTCCTTGCAAGACAAAATCTAATCAAAAGTGTTTGAAAAAGAAAGAACTTCATCCTTTTGTCCAAACTACTTGGTGTAGAGCACTTAGTTAAAAGAAAGCTACCCCCTGACAGACGCGAACTAACTGACCCAAAGAAAAGGACACAAGACAAGACACTAAATTAGGAGAATGTACAAGAAAAGATCAGAGTCCTTCAAGACCCAAAGTAATGTTTGAGATACTAGTCGTTGACAAGCAATGGGACCAGTTCCCCATCAAGAGAACTAATTTTGAAAGTGTTCTCTCCTAAGATTTTTGCTATTTGGAAAGGGCCTATCCACAAATGTTGGAATTTAGTGTGGCTGCCCAATTTTTATTTTTCTTTATCCCACATCAAGACTAAATCAGAAATCCTAAAAGCCTTTATTATTTCTCTTTTTTCAAACCAGTGCTTGATGATAGCTTGATGTTTGGTCACGTGTTCTTGTTAAGAATATCAGTCCATAATACAACTGAGACGGGGGTGAATCAGTTGTATAACAGAATATTAAACTTTAATCTTTAATCTCCATAATATCAAATCTAATGAACACATTGAATGCCAACACAATAACACAATATTTGGGTTTTGGGGAAACCCTATTAAAGGTAAAAACCCTTATGGCAATTAGCACCCACAAATGATGTACTGAGAGTATAGTAATCCTTGTTAGAAGATATAGCCCTATTAGGAGCTTATTGAAACATTATATTACAAAGTCCTTGTTATAGAATAGACCCTGTTAGGAGTCAAGAACAAAATATAGGGCTCACTTCCCAAGGCTCACTACCCAAAGAAGGTTAAATCCACCTTCAAAACTCACTAGTTCACAATAGGTGTATATAAAGAAATACACAATCTTTTGAACTATTTGCCAGCAACTATCTTTTCTTGATCAGTTCCAATGAAGTCCACCAACAAACCTCTACTCTACCTACAATAGACACAAGCTCATAGCTTTTACAACCTCCTTATATCATATACATTCCATCCATGTATTTTCCAAAGGAAAGACCTTTCATTTATACCTTATTACAATTTACCAAGATCAGGTCAGCCCATGAGGCTTTCCTAATTACAAATAATTACATAAACCCTTGCTAAGATACATACGGTATCTAGAACAAGTCTACAATGATTACATTACAAAAATTAAGGACTGACATCCTTAATTTATGCTTGCCAAAAAAAACACATGCTTCATTCCCTTAGTTGGCTTCAGAATAAACCATCACCAGGACACACACCATAGATGACATCACC
This sequence comes from Chamaecyparis obtusa, assembly GCA_027943335.1. Classification (NCBI taxonomy): domain Eukaryota; kingdom Viridiplantae; phylum Streptophyta; class Pinopsida; order Cupressales; family Cupressaceae; genus Chamaecyparis; species Chamaecyparis obtusa. Next base: position 1,029,510 of record BSBK01009712.1, read on the forward strand.
AATCATTTTGTACCTTGTGCTAACCAATGAACATTCTTTAGTATCATTTATATCATCCTTCAAGATCACGTACCTTGAATTTGAATCCTCTGAAAGATATACTAAAAACCCAGAGACTAACTCTGTCAATTCTCACTGTCATAGTCCAGTGACCAGTCTTTACCAAAATAGCTATAACTCTCTCAATACAAAACATCTAATGATGTGATCTTAGACATAAGATCACAACATCCATCTGAACTTTAATCTAACTTTGCAGTACCTAAAACATCCATACAATGTTCGTACACTATGATTACCATTCGGGTTCCTTCATAGAAGCATATGTTGACATCAGTGACAAAACACAAATGAAAACAATATGAGTGCCCATTTATTAATGTAGTGATTAAATATATTAAATGTCTCAACCACCACCCATGCATTAGCAATATCCAACAATCTCCCCCTTTGGCATTGAACATATGGGAAAATCTTATCCCAAAGTTATATCAATCCAAAGTCTTTCAACTAAACAATCTCCCCATATAGTGGGGATTTTCTCATAGCAACACTCCCCCTTTGATAGAAATGGAAAAGGGTTCCATGATTCTTCAACTGCCTTCACATATAAACTTTCTTCCATGATCACTCCCCCTAAGGAGGAGATCCTTACATCCAGTCCAAATAATGATAAGGCTTTGAATACCTCTGGACTGATACATCTTTGCATTATCTAGTTCTGACTAGGAGGGGCCTAAACCCCTAGCATACCTCTGAGATATTCAAAGGTATCTTTTGGTAGTGGCTTTGTAAAAATGCCTGCAATCTACTCTTTTGTACTGATATATTCTATCTTGATTTCCTTTTCTACTACCTTGTCTCTCAAGAAGTGATACTTGATAGAGATGTGTTTTGTTTTAGAGTGCATCACCAGATTATTTGACATATTTACTATACTAGTGTTATCACAATGGATAACCACAGGCTCATTTAAGTTATTCCAATGTCTGTCAGCATTTGTTTCATCCATACAATCTAAGTGCAGTTTATAGTAGCAGCAACATACTCTGATATAGCAGTAGATTGTGCTATACAATCTTGTTTCTTGCTTAGCCAAGAAACCAACTTTTTCCCAAGGAAAAATGCACCACCATTGGTACTTTCTCTATCATCAATATTTCCTACCCAATCAGCATCATTATAAGCATGAATTTCAAAGCTATCATTTCTGTCATACCATAAACCATAGTCTATGGTTCCTTTTAGATACCTCAGTATCCTTTTCACAATAGCTAGATGTGTTTCTTTAGGTTCTGCTCGATATCTAGCCACAATTCCAATAGCATTAGCAATATCTAGTATGGTGTGAGTCAGATATTGTAGTCCTCCAACCATTGATCTATACAAAGTTTGAAAAACACACTTTGATTCATCATCAATTGTTAGCTTGTTCCCAGTCACCATAGGTGTTCCTACTAGTTTACAATATTCCATTCCAAATTTCTTAAGTAATTCTTTGAGATACTTGGTCTGAGAAATGAAAATACCATTCTCATTTTAAGTTATTTGCAATCCAAGAAAGAATTTCATTTCACCTATCATGGACATCTCAAATTCACTTTCCATTTCTTTAGAAAATTTCTTACATAGATCATCATTACCTCCAAAGATAATATCATCCACAAATACTTCTACTATCAAGATTCCATCTTTAGTAGTTCTTAAGTAAAAATTACTGTCTACATTACCTTTTCTAAATCCAAGCCCAAGTAGATACTTGTGTAACCTTGCATACCAAGCCCTAGGAGCTTGCTTCAACCCATACAGAGCTTTCTCCAATTTCCACACCATGTTTTTGTCTTCACATAGAGGAAATCCTTTTGGTTGTTCTATGTATACTTCTTCTTCAAGATCTCCATTCAAAAATGCAGATTTAACATCCATCTGATACACTTTGAAGTTTTTATGTGCAGCATAAGATAGGAACAATCTTACTACCTCTATTCTAGCAATAGGATAAAATGTTTCTTCAAAGTCTATGTCTTCTTGCTATGATTATCCCTTACACACTAGTCTTTCTTTGTTCCTTAAAACAGTTCCTTCTTCATCCATTTTATTTCTAAAGACCCATTTTGTTCCTATAACATTTTTATTTTTTGGTCTAGGAACCAGTTCCCAAGTATTGTTCTTCTTGATCTATTCCAATTCTTCTTTCATAGCATTTATTCAAGATTCATCTTTGAATGCTTCATCTATAGTTTTTGGCTCAACTTGAGAAATCAAACAAATTTCTTCTCTAACCTTTGATCTAGTTAGCACTCCCTAATTGGTATTGCCAATAATTTGATTTTTAGGATGGTTATTTTTTACATACCTTGGTGTTTTAGGAGTTTCAGTAGCCTTGCTTGTGCTAGCATCACAAGCCTCTTTTTCACTTTCTTCCTCAACAAGTTCTTCTTCTTCTGTAGCAAGAGTAGTTTCTTTTATTTCTCAATTCTAACTACTATCATAAATTATTTCTTATATCTGAAATTTCTCATATATTCTTACATTTTTTCTTTCAACCATCTTCCTCAATCTCGAATTGAAACATTTGTAAGCCTTTCTTTTAATAGAGTAACCAAGGAAGATTCCTTCATCACTTCTAGCATCAAATTTCCCTATCTCATCATCCCTCTTAATATAACATTTACTACCAAAAATTCTAAAATATTTTATAGTAGGAGTATGATCAAACCATAGTTCATAGGGATTCTTAATTGTACCTTCTCTTATTTGAATTTTTTTCAATGTGTATACTGATGTTCCAACAGCTTCTCCCCAATGTACATGAGATATATTTCCTTCAATCAACATTGTCCTAGCAGCATCAAGTATAGTCTTTTTTCTTTGCTTTTCTATCCCATTCTGTTGTGGAGTCCTAGGAGTAGATGTGTGTATTTTTATCCCATGCTCTTCACAGTATTAATTGAATAAATTTGATGTAAACTCTCCACCTTTGTCTGATCTTAGACACTTTATTTTTTATCCTGATTCATTCTCTACTTTTTCTTTAAACAACTTGAATTTATCAAATGCTTCTGATTTTTCTCTTAAATAAGTAACCCACATCATTCTAGAAAAGTCATCAAAAAATAGTATAAAATACCTTTCACCATAGTATGAATTTGTTCTTGTAGGTCCACATAGATTTGTATGTACCAGATCCAACTTCCCTTTTGATATAAATGATTTTCTTTTATGACTGCTTCTAATTTTCTTTCCCATAACACATTCTCTGCATACAGTATTAGATGGTTTCACAATCTTTGGTAGATCTCTTGCATTAGCCATACTTTCCTTCACAATGTTATTAAAATTAATATGACAAAATCTTCTATTCCATAACCAACTATCATCTAACTTTGCAACAGAACAAGAGGCTCCAGATGTGTTTAGTTCAAATACATTACCTCTAGATTTTGAACCAGTAGCAATCAGTTTTCCTTCCTTTCTTCTGATAAAACATTTACCATTACCAAAACTTAACTGGAAATCTTTATCCATTAACTATCTAACACTTAACAAGTTATGTTTCAATCCTTCAACAAGTATTACATTGTCTATATTAGTCCTTCCATCCATAGTAATGGATCTTACTCCTATGATGGATTTAGGGAGATTGTCCCCAAACCTTGCAACACCTCCATCATAATTCAGCAATTTAACAAACTTATTCTTATCACCAGTCATGTGATGAGAACATCCCCTGTCAATTATCCATTTAGTTTTCTTGTCAACATGAGACACTAAGGCTTTTTCTTCATGTACTGGTTCATCTTTAATAGCAACAAATCCAATCTCTTTACAATCTAAGTCATCATCATCAAATATTCCTTCACTAGCATAATAAAATTCTAATCTTTGCATAATCAGGTTTGTACTTAGAAATTCTTGTAGGACATCTAGATGCAAAATGACCTATCTTATTGCATGAAAAACATTTTGAGGTTAACTTGCCTTCAAATTTTTCCTTACCTCTTTTTTCTCTTCTAGAAATCAATGCAACAAGCTCTTCCATCTTTCTTTCTTCTACCATTATCTTTTCCCATTCCTCAACATACTCACCAAGTTCTTCTTTTAGGTCTTCTTTGCTTGTGCTTGGAAGTGCAGATAATTTCTTATGAGTGGATGCCTTAAATGAAGATTCAACTTTAGGTGCAACTGCTCCTGATTCCACAGCTTCAAAAGTAGTTAGCTTTGCAATCAACATCTCTCTACTAAAGTTCAGAGTTAGAGGTATAGTTTCTTCAATAGACATAGCCTTGAACTTGTAAGCAGGAGTTAAAGATCTAAGAATCTTTGCAATAACTTCATCTTCATCATAAGTGCCTCCACAATTCTTGATTCTGACTACTACTTCTATAACCCTTTGAACATAGGCCCTAATGCTTTCATCTTCATTCATTTGTAGCTTCTCCATTTTTGTCTTTCAGTTTTGTAACTTTGCATGTTTGGTATACTTGTCTCCTTCATAAAGTGCCTCTAATCTGTTCCAAATTTCATGTTCTGAATCTGGATCTTTAATCTTAGTAAACTCACCCTTAAATAGTGCATTGATCAATGCTTCTCTTACAACCATATTTCATGAAAATAACTTCTTTTCATCATCATTGCATGACTCCAAATCACTCTTAGCCTTCAGAGATTCCTTCTTTACAATCATCCAGTAGTCTATGCCTAAACATAGCAAATGTGTTCGCATCTTATTTTTCCAACTGTCGAAGTTTTCAAGATAAAATTTAGGACTATCCTTCCTATAGAATGTCATCTCCAATATCACCTCAAGTTGTTAAGCTTTCTATCTAAGGACCACAAGCTTTGATACCAATTGTTAAGAATATCAGTCCATAATACAACTGAGAGGGGGGTGACTCGGTTGTATAATAGAATATTAAACTTCAATCTTTAAGCTCCACAATATCAAATCCAGTGAGCACAATGAAAGCCAACACAATAACACAATATTTTGGTTTTGGGGAAACCCTATTAAAGGTAAAAAACCCAGTGGGAATTAGCACCCACAAATGATGTACTGAGAGTATAGTAATCCTTATTAGAAGATATAGCCCTATTATGAGCTTATTGAAACATTACAGTACATATTCCTTGTTAGAGGACAGACCCTATTAGGATTCAAAAACAAAAGAGAGGACTCACTACCCAAGGCTCACTACCCAAAGAAGTTTAAATCCACCTTCAGAACTCACTAGTTCACAATAGGTGTATATAAAGAAATACACAATCTTTTGAACTGTTTGCCAGCAACTATCTTTTCTTAATCAGTTCCAATGAATTCCACCAATAAACCTCTACTCTACATACAACAGACACAAGCTCACAACTTTTACAACCTCCTTATATCATATACATTCCATCCATGTCTTTTCCAAAGAAAAGACCTTTCATTTATACCTTATTACAATTTACCAAGATCAAGTCATCCCATGAGGCTTTCCTAATTACAAATAATTACATAAACCCTTGCTAAGATATATACGATATCTAGAACAAGTCTACAATGATTACATTACTATAATTAAGGAGTGACATCCTTAATTTATGCTTGCCAAACAAAACATGTGCTTCATTCCCTGAGTTGGCTTTATAATAAACCATCACCAGGACACATGCCATAGATGATGTCACCAAACATTTCATACCTTTCACTGACCAATGAACATTCTTTAGTATCCTTTCTATCATTCTTCAAGCTCGCATACCTTGAATCTGAATCCTCTAAAAGATATACCAAAAACCCAGAGACTAACTCTGTCAATTCTCACTGTCATAGTCCAGTGACCAGTCTTTACCAAAATAGCTATAACTCTCTCAATATGAAACATCTAATGATGCAATCTTAGACATAAGATCACAACATCCATCTAAACTTTCATCTAACTTCATAGCACCTAAAACATCTGTAAAGTGTTTGTACACTATGATTACCGGTTTGGTTCCTTCATAAAACCATATGTTGACATCAATGACAAAACACAAATGACAATAGTATGGATGCCCATTCAATAACGTAGTGATTAAATATATTAAATGTCTCAACCACCACCCATGCATTATCAATATCCAATAGTTCTAAGGCCATGGTTCTCTTTTCTTCTAGATTCAAAATGTACATGAGACAAACCTACACCATATCCTCGCCTTTGACATATTGATCCATGAATCTCAAGATTGGTATTTTTAGGTTCATAAGAAAAATGGTTTGTGGGCCATAGACTAACTGGTAAGGGGAATTCCCTAAAGAATTTTGAATTCTCACTTGGTCAGTCCACAAAGCATACTTCAATTATGTGTGCCACTCTCAAGGATTATCATCTAAGAGGCATTTGATTATAGTTGTCAAGTTTTTGTTTGTCAATTCAGAAACCCCATTCCCTTGCAGATAGTAGTTAGAAGAGAACTTGAGTATTACCTAATTTTAAAAGGCCCATTAGATAATAGACATAGATGAGAAATAGGGTGCATTGTCACATACCAGAAAGAAAGGCATACCAAACTATGTGATAATGAACTCCTCCAAGAACTTGGTTACTACTTATGTGGTGCAATTTCTCAAAACTTGTGCCTCTATCCGCCATGTGCAATAGTTTGTTACAATCAAGATGTACCTTTTTCCTATTGATGAAGGAGGATTGATCATCCCTACAAAATATATCCCCCATTGAGTGAATGGATGTACCTCATAAACTGGTTGTAGGGGCATTGTCGGATGTCTCTCACGAACAGCACTAGTTTGGAAAACATGACATGAAAGCATGTAATCATGTGTATCTTTGAACAAGGTAGGCCAATAATAACTAGACCTCAATATATGATGTTTCATGGCCTTAGCTTACCCATGGCTAGTACCATACTTTTCATGAAACTATGTGAGAACTTGTTCAGCTTCTGCCCTATCCAAACACTATAGATAAAGGCCATCATAATTTCACTTCTGAGCTTTCCATATTTGAGAATATAGGAACCAATATTATTATTTAGGGCTCTCCTTTGGGAGTCATTCAATCCTTTAGGGAAGCAGTTTTGGAGTAAGTAGTAAACTATATCTTTTTACCATACGTCGGTTACAATCCCTTCATTGGTGTACACTTGCATACTAATCCCTTCTCTATCTTAGCTATCATTTGGGTGAGGCCTTGGTCTCTTACTAGCTTCATTGGCTAGATCTTGATATTGAATTCTTGTAATATGGCCATCTATTTCCCCCCTCATTCTCCCAACTCATTTTGTATTAACAATGACTTGATAGCAGGATCGTGAACAATAGAAACAACCTTGCTCCTCAAGATGTGATGTCTAAACTTCTTGATGACCTTAACCAATGTGAAATAATGTTTGTCAATATTGGGGTACTTGAGCTCAGCATTTTTCAATGGTAAACTCATGGAAGCTATTAGTCTTTCATCTTCTCCCTCTTTCTTTTGGGTGAGGATTCCTACACATGAGTGCTCTGATGCAAAGGAGTAGACCTTGAATGGTAGAGTGTAATCTGGGATGCCTAAAGCTAGAGTGGTAGCAATGGATATATTAATCTCTTAAAATTATTCCTTAGCCAAAGAATTCCATTCTATCTCCGCATCCTTCTTCAACATTTCATTCAAGGGATACACTATCTCTACAGATCCACTAATAAATTTTTTGACAAAGTTAATATTTCCAAAGAAATATTTTACTTCTTTTTGACTATTGGGGGGAATCAATTTAAGGATAGCCTCCACTCTTTTAGAATCTATTTAAATACCTATTTATCAAATGATATGCCCCAACAGCTTTCCCTAGGTTACCCCAAAAACACACTTCTTGGGGTTTAACAAAATTCCATAACTCCTGCATCTTTTCAATACTCTACGCAAATCCTCAATATGATCTGCTTGATTCCTGGAGAATATCATTAAGTCATCCATATATATGATGATGCACTTGTTGATGAGGCCCTTAAACACTTCATCCATGGCTCATTGGAAAGTTTCCTCAGCGTTGATCAAACTGAAAGGCATGCAGTGATAGGAAAATGTCCCCAACTTCATAGTGAACATCATCTTCAAATGGTCCTCCTTTTTCACCATCACTTGATTGTATCTAGAATAACCATCAAGAAAAGACATCATTTGAGACCCATTTACAATTTTTAATACTTTTTCAAGAGAGGGAAATGGGTAGTTATCCTTTTGAGAAGATCTATTGAGATTCTAGAAATATACACAAAGTTAGACTTGTCCACTCTTCTTTCTCACGGGAATGAGATTTGTGACCCAAGTTGAATTTCAGATACAAAAGATGATCTTGGCATCAAGTAACTTATGCACTTCCTTCTAAATCATTGGCTTGATCATAGGGTTTACGGGCCTCTGCCTTTGACAGAAAGGTTTGGCGATTGGGTTTAGTGGTATGTTGTGTACAATGATGGTGGGGTCGTAGGTTTTCATATCCTTGTAGCTCCATACTATAAAATCTTTGTATTCAATGATTAATTCCACCATTCACCTCTTTTCCTCATCTATACCAATTTTACCGATGTGAATCTCCCTGGGTTCAAGGTTTGTGCCTAGACTGTAGATTTCACAATCATTGTCTCCCACTATTGGTGCCTTCCTCTTTTCATGTGCATAGTCATATTTATTGAAGATCCTTTCTAAAGCCACCATCCCTTTTGGGATGGAGTTGGTTTTCAAGTTTAGGATTCCCAAATTGTCTGACTCCTTGATCTCATCAGCCTCTTCATCTATGGTTTGTTTTTCAAAGACCCCAACACTCATGATGAATTCAAGTATCTATTGGTCATCTTGGAATACCTTGAAGTTCATGATGTTATCTGGAATAGTCAGTACTGCCACAAGCTCAACAAATAATTTCTTCAGCTTTGATTTATCCAATGGATGTAGGGAACTTACTGACACTGCTAAGGTGTCAACAATAGTGTTTTTTCTTCTTGGGATGCTCCTAATATTAAACACTTCAAAGTCTTCAATTAAATCCCATACGCAATTCTGATAGGAGGCTAGTCATCACTTATCACTATATGAATATTGGTTACAAATCTTTTTGATCACTAGCTAGGAGTCTCCTTCTATGATCAAGGCTTTTATCTTATTTTCATGTGCCATGAGGAGACCTCATACCAATGCCTCGTATTTAGCGATGTTGTTGGTACAATAAAACTGTATCCTAGAAGAAACATAGTATGAACCACCCCTAAGGTTGATTAACTTGATTCCTACCCCTATCCCTTGCTTACATTTGGAGACATCAAATCTGGGTCTGCATATAGGATGATTCTTGTGAAAATGAGGCTTAGTTTGTAGTTTCGGCACAATTCGAGTAGATGTATGTCAATATGGGGTTCAGTAGGGCTCTCCGATGGTGATGGATCTTCATTGGTTGGAATCTCTACACTCTCTATTTCCAAACTCTCCCTTGCAAATAGAGGAACCCATTTCATTTTCTATTTTTCCTTTGTCTCACACCATGCTTCATGACATGGGGGTAGACAACCATCATCTGAAGAAATCCACTCCTCTTGCATAGGGTTTTCTCTTGTGAAGACTAAGGGTTGTTCATGGTGAGAAGGGTCTTCATCATCTTGGCTTGCAGCCACCCCCTTTGTAAGTTCCAACACATGGAATATTTGGTTCATCACTTGAGCTACAACCTCCTGACAATCATGGCATTCAAACTCTGAGTGAATCACTTGGTGCAAATGATAATACCCTAGCAACATTAATATATTTAGATCATCTTACTCGAGATGTTTCATATTTTTCATCATATTACTTATGAACTCTACGAGGACTTCCTTAGAGACTTGAGCATGTATCAGTCCTTGTACGGGGCTACCGCTGGCATTTTCTTCTTCTTTGATGTGGAATGTTAGGATTCTTTCTAACCGGTACACTCCTAGATCATCTTGTGGGAACAAAACTTCATTTGGGTGTTGTATTTGTTTATCATTGGTTTGAGCTTCAGTCAAGCATCAATTTTGATTTGGTTATTCAACCCTTTCTATGGCAACCAAAGTTGGGTAAAATATATGGAGAACCAGCCTCTCAAAGATCTAGTCCATTCCTTGCTAATCAGCATTCCATATATCTCATGGATATCCACTATGTGTATATCCTTGCAATCCTAGATCCTAGGGTCTGTGGTCAACTGTATACGGGTATCTTTGAGGACTCTAATGATCTTGAGTTCCATCTTGTCAATTTGAATCACGGCCCTATTAGTTGGTTGGGGTTTCAATCCCAATTATTAACGTATAGATAGAGGCATGATGTTGCATGAAGCCCCTAAATCAATTAGACAATTGTGTAGATTCTTTCCAAAGATTTTGAGACTAAGTAAAAATGGTGGCACTTCGACTTGATCTTTAAACATGGTTCGTATTGCCTCAACAGTATTGACATTTGATGAATTCCTGGTGTTGTTTCTTGATGGAACTAATTTAGAATGGTCCATGTATTTCAGGAGTTCTTCTCTCTATGATGGGAAACTTTGTATCATGTCATACATAGACATATTAGCCTTGACTCATTTTAATTCCTCTAGCACAATATATCTTTTAGTGGCCCAGACCGAGTTCTTTAGTACGGTGGGTTGATGTTGCGCAGTTGGGACAATAGTGGTATTGGGGCCCCTAGGAGGTGAAGGGTTGTTGTTAGCTCATGGGTTTGGAGGAGTGGGTTGCATTCCAGGGGGAATACCATCATTCAAGGGCTCTATCCTTCTGCTTAGATTATAATTACTTTGGTTGTTGTTCTAAAAAGCATGGACCTCAAAATATTCAGGTTGACTTTGCTAATTAAACAAAAAAATGAACTCTTCTTCATTTGAGTCATCATTATGACCTCCCTCAATAATTAGTTCATAGGAATCAAAGACCATGACATTGAAATGAGTCTGGGAGTTGTCAAAATTTTGACCTTACTGATTGTCAAACTCTCCCCTATATTTGTTGTCTAATTGATGTGTACTGGAAGCTTGTGTGAAGTTATCCTCAGATGAACTAAAGGCATTAGCGGTGTCAATAGGTATACTACCATTGTTAGGATGTGTGTTCCATGGCCTATTAGCTCAGTGTTGCCCAAATTGTTTATCTTGTGTGGTATTACAATAACTTCCATTGTTGTTGTTGTTGTAATTTCCATAATTACGATTATGATTTTGAGAATAGGTGTTTGGGGCAGCAGCATGTTGATGCTAATTCCCTTGGTTTTGAGATGGATTCAACTTCATCCTGGTGATCTCAGTTGTCCAATGGGACAAAGTCTTCTTCATGGAATCCAACTTGTTTACTAAGGCATTATCAGGCTCATTTGGGATAGCAACCTTTTTCTCAAAAAGGGCTACCTTATTGTAATACCCCAAAATTGGCACCTAATAATTTCAATCAATTTTGGTGCATTTTCTACAATTTCATCGTTAAAGTCCTATTTACTAGGAAATTTTCTCTCTCCTACCTGACTTTATTTTGACTTGATGTCAATTGCAAAAACCCTAATTTGCATTAATCTCATAATATAATTAATTCCTAAATATTCAACTTTATTAGCTAAATAATCCGTATGATAAATTATTTTAATTCTAAAGTCCTAAGTGCTTTAAATTAAATTAAAATCCACCCCCTTTAGCTAATACACATAAAAAAAGGAATTAATCTTATTTAGTTATTTGAATGGACACCTCTTTATTTGAATTTAATAATTCAAATTACTCGAATGGTCACCCATATGTGGCAATATTTCATTCTCTTAATTAAATAAATCTTTCAATATGTGTCTCAATTGGGAATGAAGAGGAAACCATTCATTTTCAAGAACCTCTTCATTCTCTCCCCGAGCTTGTCTATTTAATGAACCTTCTCCTTTATTCAAAAAAAGGCAATTGTGATAGCATCCATACTATAGAAAATTTTAGTCTCAATTATCTTCATATTTCCAAGCTTTTTTGCATAATTAGTTTAATTTCTCATTCTAGTATAATATTGCACTCTCATTGAATATAGTTTGATTATTGTTATTAGATTAATCTCATATTTCTTTCAAAAGCACTTTAGATTAATTTGCATCTACATATTTCTTTCAAGCTTTTAGATTAATTGCACTCATTTCAATATTAATTTCATTATTGTTCATCTTTCAAGCTTTCAAAAATCCTTCGTATTAGCTTGGTCTTAAGGTTGTTGGCTCTCATTCTGAGAGTAAATCAAACACCCCAGTTAATTAGAAGGCAACAAGTTGAATTGATAGAATCATGCGAATGGGTAATTCATACTCAATTTCATGATTTGATGATCGAGCAATGACTATGTTGTGTTTGCAGCTGGATTAGAGGTCCACGTTCAGCTTATAACATTCTGGTGCCCACCATGGAGCCGAAAATTTGATTTATGGCCTCATTGATTTTAAACTTTTTTTTGAATTCTACAATTTTTCGTACATCCATAATTCTTTGTGTACGGAAGATTGCACAAGATTCCTAATCATGTCACGAGAAGTTTTTCTCCCTATAGCACTCTCTCGCATGAAATTGTACTTTCTCTCACAATCCCTGGTATTTTATCATGCGCAACATAGTACTTCCTTGTGCGAAGTTTCACTATCAGTCTGTTAAATTTCAGAGTCTGTAATTTACTGTTGTTTTTTTTCTAACATCTACTTTTTGTTGTTTATTTCATATCGCTATTTCTGTCATAGCATAACAGTGGTCTACAGGTCACTTTGTCGAAGATCACAAAACTTGCTAATAGTTTGCTTGCAGGATGATTGCTGAAGAACTTTTAAAACGTTGTTTTTGTTTTCTTTCTTTCATTCACATAGTCTAATTAGGGCTCTGTTAAAATTTCTTAAAGGTCCTGATAGCAAAGTAGGGGAATAGGCTTTTCATTACATGGAATTGACACCCACGGATGAAATTGAGACCCAGATGTTGCTAGAATGATGGATACTTGGGGAAGCGGAGAAAGGTAGTGAATCTTTAACACTTCTACTTGCCAGGGGATTATGCTCTTCTCTCTTTGAGAGAACCAGAAACCCAAAATCTTATGGATTTGGTGAAGTGAACCTAACTCGATGATGAATTTTCTTGATGTGTTTGGGTGAAGTGATGAGGTAGAGAAGTATGCTCTTCTCTCTTTGAGAGAAATAGAAAATCAAACCCTCAGATCTAAACCAAGTTGTGTCACCTTTAGAGGGCCTGTCAGAAGTTGAACCTCCGACAATGACCCAACTGAGTATGCACCTATCACCGATGATTCCACCTCACTATAATAAAGAATGTTTTGTTGAGTCTAAAGACTCCAAAACCATGTTAACTTCCTTCTCTTGATTTTGACATCATCTTGAGAAGGCTCTGTCATTTGTATTGAGTGGCACTGCTCCTAGCCCTACTTGTAGGGGTGTATGAATTTTGGGTGTTCATGTGGCTATGAGGCCCTAGCCTTGTATCAAGGGCACCAAAGGTTAGTGTGAATAGAAGCCCACTAAGAACTTTCCCTAGTTAGTTGTCTACCTAGTTCACCTCTGAAAGGAATCATGATCTTTGCATAGGGAGGGGGAAGAATCTCTCCCATAGATTCCCACCATAGGCATGCACCTAGACACTTGAAGGTGGTATATGACATTGGCCCCTACTTCAAGGGTAACCTTCAAACATATACTATTGATTCCTTGGAAACACCAAAAACATGAGTGCCCTCTAGGGGGTGACATGGCTATGTGAGGTGCACACATGCACATAAGCAGTGGGGCAAAGTTTTTGGCTTCTCACCATTTTTTTTGTAGGGATAACTATGTGTTTGTTATCGAGTCTTAAACTTATCCATCATGATTAAACAAAGACTCCAATGATACTTCCAAGTTTCTTTGTCCTTGGTAGGTCTATTTACGACTACTTCTTGTATCACCGTTGCTTGATCAAACCTTTATACTTGTAAACGAGTGCTTGAAACCTTCAAACTAAGATTGTTGATTAAACTATCCTTTACACTGTCTGGAAACTAGATTTCCTATCTGAGAACCATTTACACTATGTCTCAAAAATTGTCTTTTATCTCAAAATTTGCATTGAACTATCGAACACTATCTTTTTTCCCATGTGAAGTTTCAGAAATTGAGCACTTTCTCATGCAAGATTTCATTCTCTCACGTGAAACTTTGCATTCTCTCACATGGCCTGGTACTTTCTCGCGTGAACTTGTACCCCAGTTTTCAAAATAGAGACTTATTTCCCATTGACTGGTTGACTTTTTATCTGATCTAGTTTTTGTCTGAGGTCTATTTATCTATTTTCCTATTGTTCATTGTCATAAACTGAGTGTCTCAAGCTATGAACTGATTGATTTTGCTTAAACTCTCATTTGTCTCCTTGTTATTTGTCTCATCTTTAGTGCTTTTGTACCTCACATTGTGATAGTCTTATCTCGTCTGTTCTAGCCATACTCCTAATAATTCGTACCAGGTGCATTTCACATCTTCATTTTTCTGGCCTTTATCTCCTTTTCATTGTTCCTAGAGATAGAGTTTTAGCATTATCCTGAGTCTTCTCCCATTTCATCTTCATCTATGACTATCACAACTTGAAGTGGCAACACTTATCCCATTCGTAATACAGGTCAAGGTAGAGGCAAACCTCGTAATTAGGAAACAAGTTGTCCCAAACCTATTGTGCAAACTGAACATTGTGAGGAATCCTCAAGTTCTTCGTTGAGTACTTTGAAAGATAGCTTGTCTCAATCAACTCTAGTGTTCCAAGAGTGTTTTAATCCATTGTTTGAAGTGCAACCTGGTTTCTCATTTCAAGGTCAAGACAACTCATTCTTCCAAAACAACTCATTGTTTCACAACTTTGGAAGACCACTTCCTCGAACTAGTCCTATCATTGAACCTATCAATCTTGTTGACAATATCGACTCATCTAAACCCATTGATCTTCTTGATCCTGTTAGAGTGCCAAAATTTACCTTAGCTATGCCCTTTTGACATTGTGCATATCATTTTACTAAGTCTTCATGTACTACGCAAGCCTACAACAAGATGGGAGAGCCATTCGACTTCCAACCAGGAAAATGTAGCCAAACTTTTGATCAATCTCAAAACAACTAGCATTTTGGTCAATCTTCCAATGACCAACATCATGCTCAGCCCCAAAATGAGCAATGCTATGATCAAACACAAAATCACCAAACTCAATACAAAACTCAAGGTGGTCAACCAACGTACCACTATCATCCTGCCCCTTATGATCAGACTCAAGATCAAATCCCAAGCACTTTTGAGAACCTTGGCAATGAGGGTGATGACATAATAACTCAAGATGACATAGACATTGTGAAAGCAAACAAGAGTCTTATTAAGATGATGGAGATCATCCTTCTAGAGGAGAAGGAAAATTACTTCCTTGAGTTGGCCAAACAAGGAGCTAAGTTACCCTAAGACTATCAAGTAGAAACACTTGTGGCCAAGGAAGAAGAAACTGAGATGGCTAAATTGAAAAAGATGGTCCAAGACATGTAAGATCAGATTAGCCAACTTGCAAAGAATAAGGACAAACCTGCTCAATAATTCACAATGGAAAGTATTTGTCCTTTCCCCTTTTATAGGAGTCTTCACATGCCACCTTTTCCTATAGGTGTAGAGCTCCCTAAATATGACAAATTTTTGGGTGCTACTGATCCCCAAGATCACCTAAGGGAGTTTGGCATTTTATCCATGGAATTCATGCATGATCAAACATATCTTATGTGCCTATTTCCTCGTAGCTTGGGTGGACCAACTATGGAGTGGTTTCCTAGATTACCCACTAGCATTAAGCTTTTGACAAAATGGCTAATCTATTTCTCCAACATTACTCACATAATATTCAGCATCTGGTCAACATTCAGGATCTTTGCAATTTGAAGCAGTGACAAGGAGAATCTTTTCTGACATTTCTCCAAAGGTGGAGACAATTATGTATAAGGTGTCCTCACTAGCTACCAGAGTCTGAGAGACTCAACATTTTCTTGGACAATCTTGTCCTAGACTTTAGATACCAAGTGCAATTACAAGGTCCTCTAACATTTGATAGCATGATTAAACAAGCAGTGAGAATAGAGGCCTTTATGATCAAAAAAGGAGAATTGACTTTGGATAAAGACAACAAACAAGGATCTTCAAACCTGAATAAGGATAAAGGGAAGTTGGTCAACAAGAATAGAGATGTTGTGAATGATGGAGTGGTCAAAAATGAGACCACGAAGCCTGCTAAGTCTATTTTTAATCTCTCTTCTAGCGTACAAGTGGTCAAAACTATTGAAAAGCCTGCGACAAAAAATAAGCAACCTTTGAGGTTTTCTAAGAACAAACCTTGGGCATCCTGACCCAAGTGTGAATTCACTTCCTTGGGAGAACTACTTGATGTGGTCTATAAAACTCTTGTGCAAAATTAGATACTTACTCCTTTGGAAAAACATCTCTATGACCCACAACCGTGACCTCATTGGTGGAATGACAATGCCTATTGTGATTATCATCAGAATAAGGGTCATAAGACTTCCACTTGTCTTCAGCTAAAATATAAGGTCAAAGATTTGATTGATAGTGGTGACATTGTTGTGGACAGCCATAATAAGAATTCAGACCATCAAGCATTTAAGGATCCCTTCCCTCCTCATGAGAAGGGTGAGTCTTCAAATGCTAAGAATACCAATGCTAAAGTCAATTACACATATACTAATGATGACAATGTTATTGGTATGATCAAACCTATTGGAGTAGAGTATTATGACGTGATTACTATTAAGGGGAGTAGTGACACTCCCAAACCTAAGACTCCTTTCATCTTGCATAGTTTTTCATCTCATTCCTTTGAATCTGAACAACCTCAAGACTGTACTAATGTTGTTACTTGATCATGAGGAAGAGTTTTTTTGAAAGGTCCTGATACTTCTACATCCACTCCAAAGAAAACTGCAATTAAGACTGTTGTTGGCCCTACCAACAAGAACATGAAATCTATTCCTACATCTAGCACGGCTAGCTATATCATCTTAGATCAGCTCCAGTGAACCAATGCTTAGATTACCATTTTTTAGTTGTTGAAGATCTTGCGTGCTCACAGGCAGATTTTGGATAAAGCCCTCACCGAGGCAAACATTCGCAAGGATCTCGATCTCAACTAGTTCCAATCTATGGTGAGTCATTTGAATTCACCTCATTATTTATCCTTCTCTGAATAAGATGATCACTCTTTGATCCATCCGCATAATGCTCCCTTTCATATAGATGTCATGATAGGTCCTAAGCGCATCTGCCGAGTGCTCATAGACAATGGTGTTGGTTTGAATATTTGTTTTGCTAAGCTGCTTACCTAGCTAGGTTATGATGAGAATTGTATAGACTCCTACAAAAATATTACCATCAAAGCTTATGATGAAGAGGAACACAAGTCCCATGGCTTAGTTGTGCTACCTATCCGTGCAGGACCTGTTGAAAGAGATGTTACTTTTCAAGTTCTTGACATTCCTCTTGCCTACAACATCTTGTTGGGTAGGCCATGGATTCATGAGATGCAGGTTGTTCTGTCCATGTACCATCAATGCATTAAGTTTCCATTCCATGGAGCGGAAGTCACTATGCCTACTAATACCAATTATTCTTGCAACACTTTTGTACAATCTGCAAATAGCTTTGTTCTAGCTAATAGAGATTCCACTGAGTTCTATGATGCTAAGCTTAAGTAAATGGAACAAAATTTGAAACTTAAGGATACAGGCATGGGAGAATACCAAATTGAACTTGTGCTATCACTGGCTACTCTACCTCTGTGTCCATGCTCTTATGGGAGACCTTCTAAGAATAACAAAACTTCTGATGATTCTCCTCAAACAATCTACAATGGTGCCTTTGTATGGGCCTCTACACCTTTAGAAGATGAGGATGAAGAAAGAACCATCACAGCTTGGATCTATAAAGGAAAAGAAATAGCTAAAACAATAACTCCACCTCTAGACTTAGAACAAGAGCCATATAGTAAAGCCTTCAAGATCATGAAGCGCTTCAGCTATAAGGGGAGTGGTCCTATAGGAAAGAATGATAATGGTTTGCTAAAACCCATTGAAGCTACAAGTCACAGCACAAAGGATACTACTAGCTTAGGCTTCAAAAATATCCCCTTTCATTTAGGGATAAACAAGTTTGTGCCATAACCTGAACCTGAACCTGAATCAAAATTTGAAGATACTACTCCAGAGGTAAATCCAGAGGCCAACTCTGGTGAAGACACATTTCCATATCCTATTCCTCTAGAACCTGCTACACTCTTTGCAGAACCTATTATACCTATTCACATGGTAGAGACTGATAGTGATTCCGATGAGACCACTTCAGTGCATCAATTTACATATGACCAATGGGAAGTAACACTAAATGATGATTCTAATTTTTAAGGTGAACAATATAGGCCACCGCATTTTCAAAAGCATCTTGAACAAGAACAAGTTCAGCAAGTTGTTAATGCCACAAGAGGTAATAATGAGTCTAATGATGCTTCTAGTGCTAATGGAATTCCCACATCAAGTACTAACTCACATGAGTATGAGTTTGACTCTTTGTCTGATGCTACTTATGATAAAGATATAGACATGGTGCATACTATATGTGACTGAATGTGACCTCTAAATCAGGCACAACACAACATGGTCATTATTCACTTGATAGAATTTGGGAGAGAGTATGAAGAACACAATCCAAATTCCATGGTGAAGTGACCTATTGCCTCCTATGTGAATGGGGTGTTTGAATACTCTCAGAATGAGAGCCAATAGCCAGGAGACCAATTCAACAATGGAGGATTTCCAAGAAGCAATAAAGATGAGCAAGATGAAACTAAGCTAAGAATGAATGCAATTAATCTAGAAAACTTTGAAAGAAATATGAAATGCAGATTTTTTATTTGATTTTGAAATAAAGATGATATTAGACTAAGAACAAGTAAACAAATTTAATCTAAATATGAAATGCAATTACACTAATATGAGAAATTAAACTAGATAATGCAATAAAAGAGCTTTGAAAATAATGAGATATGAGACTAAAAAAATGCTATAGTAAGGATGCTCTCAAAAATTGCTCTCCATGAATGAGAAAAAGAGGCTCATTAAATAGAAAAGCCCGGGAGAGGAATGGAGAGTTTCTTGATTCAAAACTCCTGACTCTTCATTCCCCTTTGAGACATAAAGGCATGAATTATTTAATTAAAAGGAATGGAATTTTCCACATGTGGGGGGGTGACTCTTCGAGTAATTTGAATTATTAAATTCAAATAAAGAGGTGTCCATTCAATTTAACTAAATATTTATTAATTCCTTTCAAGGGTATTTAGCTAAAAGGGGTGGAGTTTAATTTAATTAAAAGTACTTAGGACTTCATAATTAAATTAACTTATCATAGAGATTATTTATCCAAATAAAGTCTAGGACTTAGGAATTATTTTAGCGTTTGATTATTGCAATTTAGGGTTTTTGCAACTGACATCAAGTCAAATTAAGTCAGGTAGGAGAGAGAAAATTGCCTAGGGAACTAGGACTTTGGTGATGTAAAATCAAGATAATGCACCAAAATTGATGAAATTAAATAGGTGCCAATTTTGGGGTATTACACATACCTATGAAAGACTTCTCAGAGTAGGTGAAGGGTCTAGCATTAGGTCTCATGAATTAGATGCTATTGTTGTTAACTTGTCCTCTACTTTTGACATGAGTTCTCATAGGGATTTGAATGCTCCTTTGGATGAGATCACTCTACGTCTTAACTTTCTAGTCCATACTTTTGATGGTTATACCATGAATGCAATTGAACAAGTCACTACTTCTCTTTCACTCAAAAATCCCCATCTAATAAAATGGAACTCCCCCTCCTCATCTAATGAAGTCCTAACATTCCAGAATGATTATGCTCTAGCCTGTTACCTCCATGCTATTGAACATGTGATGTCCTCCACCAGTGAAAGCAGTGTCAGCATGATAGAGGCGGATATCAAGTATCTGAGTCAAAAAATTAAAAGAAGAAAAAATAGATGCTCTGATGGTGAAAACCACATTGTGGCAGTATCAGAGCCAAAAATACTAAAAATAAAAGATGTATCCAAGGGTGAAAACCTCTCTGAGTTGCCCAAGGATGAGATACTTGATATTATTATGAGCCACTTTCAAGAGAGATCATCAGTATTCATTGAGATGACATAGCCATTGAATTTGGGTACAGAGGCTACTCCATAGATTATTCATCTAGCACAGTCATTATTTTCAAAAGAAAAAGAAGAATTCACTAGCTTCTTTCAAAGAAAGAAAATAAATTTTGCATGGACTTACTCTGACATGCCTAGATTAGTCCCCAATCTAATCATGCACCATCTATCCATTGCACCAGGTATTAAACCTGTTAAGCAGAAGTTGCGAAAGATGCATCCACACGTAGCACTTTTGGTCAAAGCAAAACTAGAAAAGCTTCTTAAGGCTGGTTTCATAAGGACTATTGACTATGTAGAGTGGATTTCAAATATTGTTCCAGTCACCAAACATGATAAATCCATTCGTGTGTGCACAGATTTCAGGGATCTAAATAAGGCATGTCCAAAAGATGACTTCCCACTTCCTAACATTGACATGATAGTGGATATGATAGTAGAATATGAGATGTATTCCTTGATGGATGGCTTTTATAGCTATAATCAAATAAAAAATGTGCCAGAAGATCAAGAAAAGACTGATTTCACATGTTCTTGGGGCACCTTTTGCTGGAATGTCATGCCTTTTGGGCTTAAGAATGCTGGAGAAACATATCAGAGAGCTGTCACTACCATTTTCCATGATATGATGCATAAAATAATGGAGGATTATGTGGATGATACTTTAGCCAAAAGCATGTGGTGGAAAACTCATCTAATAGATTTGGGTCCTATACTTGACCACATGGAACAATTTAGTCTCAGGCTTAATCCAAAAAAATGTGCATTCAGCATCACTTCTAGAAAACTCTTGGGTTACATCATTTTAGCTAAAGGCATAGAAGTTGATCAAGAAAAAGTTCAAGCTATTATGGACATGCCTCCACCTAAAAACATTAGTCAAATGAGAGGACTATAGGGAAGGTTACAATCTATTCAGCGTTTCATTTCACAGTTGGTCGACAAGTCACAATCGTTCACTAAAACTTTGTACAGGGTGTGACTTATGAATGGAATGAAGAATGTGATAGGGGACTCACTCAAATTAAACAGTATCTTGCTAATCCACCTATATTGATGCCTCCTATTCATGGGAAGTCACTTATACTATATATCTCTACCACAAACACATCTTTGGGTGCTCTCCTAGCTCAAGAAGATAAAAACAACAAAGAGAGGGCCATTTACTATATCAGTATAACATTAGTTTCATATGAAATGAACTATTTTGTCATTGAGAAAGCTTGTCTAGCAGTAGTGTTTGCTTCTCAAAAGTTACAACATTATATGCTCACTCACACTACAAGGCTTATCAAAAAAATTGATCCACTAAAGTACTTACTAAGCAAGGCTGCCCTCATGGGTAGAATAGCAAAATGGGTGATGATACTTAGCGAATTTGACATTGAGTATGTGGAAAGAAAAGCTATTAAGGGACAAGCAATTTTTGATCAATTGGTGGAAGCTCCTTTGAAAGATCACTAACCTTTGAGTGTTAAATTTCTAGATGAATCCATCATGCTTCTCACACATCAGGCTTGGAGCATGTTCTCTGATGGATCATTCACTCAGCAAGGATCCGGTGCAGGCATTCTATTTATAATGCCTTAAAGATACTCATTACCAAAAGCTTACAAAATTTTGTTTCCCTACACAAAAAACATCATTGAATATGAAGCTCTCATTAACGGTATGAAGATAGCCATTGAATGGCATGTGGATGAGCTCAAGGTCTTTGGAGACTCTTAGTTAATCATCAACCAAGTTAATGATGTCTACCAAACAAAAGATGACAAGCTAGTGTCTTACAAAAGAATGGTGGATGATCTCAAATAGTATTTTGCACACATTTCCTTCCAGAAAATTCCAAGGGTAGACAATAAAATAGCCGATGCTATGGCCACTCTTGCTTCAATGTTACAAATGCTAGAAAATGACTTTAGACACGAATTCCTGGTGGAGGCATTACACTACCCTGCCTATGACATTCTTGAATCCAGGATTATTTGTTTAGTCATTGGACATGATTCATCCCACTACCACCATATTTATTCCTACCTCCATGACTAGATCATTTTAGACACCTATACCCGTAATCAAAAGCATCACCTAATTCATAATGCTTCATGGTATGTCATCATAGAAAATGACTTGTATAGATGGGCTCTAGATGGTAGTCTCCTTAGGTGTCTAGAACCTGATGAGTCCAAACGTGCACTAGCTGAGGTACATGAAGGTATCTATGGGTCTCATTTGAGTGGTCTGACATTAGCCTGGAAACTTATTAGAGCTAGTTATTATTGGCTAGATATGGAGAAAGAAGCTGTTCAATATGCCAAGACTTGTAAACAGTGCCAATTTCACAGAAATTTGATCCATGCTCCTACTAAAGAGCTTATTCCTTTCATCATTTTCTGGCCATTTTAGCAATGGGCCTTTGATCTGGTGGGTTAGATACATCCTTCTTCTTCAAGAGGACATAAGTTTATCATCATAGCTATTGACTATTTTACTAAGTGGGTTGAGGCAGTACCTCTAGCTGTAGCTGATGGCAAGTTTGTGGCTATGTTTATACTGAACTATATCATTTGTAGATATGGTGTACCCTCATCCATTATCACTGACAATGGGGGACAATTCAAGAATAAGGACCTGAGAGAGTTATGCACCAAATTAAAAATCATCTAGCATTGGTCATCTATCTATTATCCCCAGGGTAATGGACAAGCAGAAGCTTCTAATAAGACAATTCTCAAAATCTTGCACACAACAGTTCATAAATCTAGTAGAGATTGGCACCTCCAGATTAATCTAGCTTTATGGGCCTACAAGACAAGTATTCAAAGACCAATGAAGGCCACACCCTTTGCCTTAATTTATGGAGTAGATGCAATATTTCCTATTGAGTTCAAGATTCCAACATTGTGAATCTCTTTGAGGGGCCTCATCACTGATGAAGAGAATAGAATATCCCAGCTTCAAGAGCTTGAGTTACTAGATGAATGTCGAAAGGTGGTGTTTGATCATCTAAGAGCATACCAAAAGAGGATGTCTAAAGCCTACAATAAGAAAGTTAGACAAACAGAATTCCAAGTGGGTGATATCATCCTGAGAGAGAACCCCAAGAATCAGCAACAGTGAGTCTAGAGAGGGAAATTTGAACCAAACTAGCTTGGCCTGTATGTTATTACTGTAGCATTTAGGTCTGGTGGTTACTGACTCTCCACCACTGAAGGAGAATAGCTAAAAGAGCCTATCAACACTCTTCACTTGAAGAAACTCTACAACTGAGGCCTTCTCTGTGTGCTCATGTACATACTTGTTGGTCCTGAAAAAATCCCAAAAAATGATATATTGGCAAAAATCCTAAAAATTGCAAAATGTCTAAAAAAATGATCATCTTAGTGAAAACCTGGTAAACAGACGCTTTGATGTATCTATTATCTTGGTGAAAACCTAGTAAATAGATGCCTTGATAATAATAATAATAAAAAATAGAAAATTTGAAAAAATACAAAAAAAAGTGAAAAGATTAAAAAATACAAAAAAAATGAAATATTCAAAAATACAAAAAAAGATTAAAAAAAAAGAGAAAAGTACACAAAAAATTGAAAAAAAAAATAGAAAAATGTGCCATTGATGAAAACCTGGCAAACAGGCATCATGGTAGCAAAAATAGAATCTCTTCCAAGATGGTGAAAACCTGGGAAATAGGCACCTCTTGTTTCCTAAAGCTATATCTCATCTCAACACCATTTGGCTCTTGCTTTCTTGCTTTAGTTTTCTTTCTCGCTTCCCTACTTTAGTTTGTTTCCTGCTTTAGTTCGTTTCCTGCTTTGGTTTGCTAGCTCATGCACTTGCCTCCAGTAATCTTTGAGATTTTCCTCGACTCTTCATGGATTGGAACTGGTCACACTTGGGGGCACCTTCCTGGTCTAGGGGGCATTTTCCTATCACTTTCAAAGATGCTCTCTTGCATCAGTCACTAGTGGTCCTCACTGTGTCTACCTATTGATGCCTAGCTATCGCTTGGATCTCTCACCTCGAGAATCCCTTGTACATCAGTCACTAGTGGTTCTCACTGTGTCTGCCTACTAACGTTTTGCTAGTATCTCTAAGATATCTCTCCTTGATGATCTCTCTTGTATCGGTCACCAGCATTCCTTGCTATGTCTACCTATCGATAGTTCATTTAGCTCTCTGGTTTTCTCTTCGAGATAATTTTCTGTGTCGTATTTTGCTGATCCGACTTCAATCTGCTTGAACACAAACATAAATTGAAACTAAAACTAAATTTTTTATTCTTTGAAGTGTGCTAAGCTTTTCTTTTTGAGTTCTTGTTTTATTGTTTTATCATTTCCCCTTGAGCGAATCTAAGACATCTTCCTGACCAAAAGAAGTGAAGACTGGGGGCATGATCTTTTCCTTTGCTTTTTGTTTTTTGGTTTAGTTCCAATGATCCAATCAATTCATATAAGAGGGGTGTCCATCTGTAAGAGCCTTCATCTCATATTGAATGGACATGTGTACCTTGACTCCTTTTATATGGATGCTTTGGTGAGGTTGGTTCTTCTCCTTGTTTGTTTTGAGTGACTTCTTTCTGCTACAAGTGAAATTGCAAACACTCATCATGCTAAGTGAACGTAAGGGTCACTGCAAGCAATCTTTGGCAAAAGAAGGAACTCTTGTGTGTCTGATGTGTTTGTTTGCAAGCAACATTCAAGTCATTCTAGAAATTATACTTTGATGCTTATGTTAACTTGCTAAATCAAAAGGAATAGGTGTTCGGGTCATTCTAGCTTCTTGTGCCTTAATGCTTACCCCTCATTCTGACAAATCTAAGACTTATGTCATATTCATATTCTCATGATTGTAATGTCAGTGAGAATTGTATGGCATCTTGTGATCATCCCGTGCTTAAAAGAACTTGATGATGATAAATATGATGAGTCCAACAACCAAGTCCTAGGGATTGCATGTTCATTCTAGGCTTGCATCTAGTTTAGGCTTGCATTTTCATTTCAGGCTTGCATTCAAACAATGTTTTGGTGCTCACTTGATTGTTCTCTTCTGGATCTATTCATCGAAGGTTCTCATCTTTTGTCTCAGATTTGTCATAGCTACACAAGTGTTCGGCCCTCCATTCTCTCTCTCAGAGCTCAAAATCACAAGAAGACAAAGTGAATAATGAATTGAAAATGACCCCTCCGGGCCTTATATAACTTTTTGACCTAATTTTTGAAGTGCCCCGTTTTGCACAAAAATTGCACCCTTGACTAAATCGACTGCTCTAAATCCATTTTCAGGATCGAAATCAAAATCTAACATCTCTAGATAGCTCAATATTGCATTTTAAATTTTGGGACCCTTTGGGATCAGATGCTTGTGCAGTCAATCTTCTGGCATCATTTTCCTGCCAGATTCTCATCTCTTTATCATTTTCTTAAGATCTTCAATGTTTTCATCAAAGTCAACTCTAGTCAAATCTAGTCAACTCTAGTCAAACTTGGTCAACTAGGACCTCTCGATCACTCAAATTGCTTCCACAGCTTCTTGAATCTAGTCTGATTATTTCTACTCTGCAACCTCTTGTTGTCAATCATCCTTCTGATATGTTATCTTTTGATTTCTCTCCCGAGGGGGCAGGATGATTGCATTATTTGAATCTTGTCAAACCAGTATCATCTCAACCTGATCTAAATCAAAGTCCTCACCGCTTGGGGCATCTCTTCACTAGGGGCATCTTCATGCCTCACATCTAGTCATCTGGTCATCTATCTCTTAGGTATCTAAGCAATCTAACTTAGATCCTTGAGGATCAAGCTCTATTTTGGAGATAGTTCTCAAAATCTTTTAGGTATTAGGGCAATCTAACCCTAATTCCTAGGAGTCAAGCTTCGTTCTAGAGATGGCTCTCAAAATCTCTTTTGGATCGTTATTTGGGCAATCTAACCCGGGTCTCAAAGGGCTAAACTTTGTATTGGGGCAATCTAACCCTGATTTTGGAGATTAGTCCTAAATCTACATCTGTCATCATT
Source organism: Chamaecyparis obtusa (assembly GCA_027943335.1). Classification (NCBI taxonomy): domain Eukaryota; kingdom Viridiplantae; phylum Streptophyta; class Pinopsida; order Cupressales; family Cupressaceae; genus Chamaecyparis; species Chamaecyparis obtusa. The sequence goes on from BSBK01009712.1 coordinate 1,055,786, forward strand.
TGATCAATTGGTATTGGGGAAATCTAACCCTGATTCTGATCTCTTCTCAAGTTGTCATTAGACCATTTTCTTCGCAATCTAACTTAGACTTCGGAGAATCATGCCTCATTTTGGACATGGTTCTGTAATTAGATCTATTTTGATTTCTTGGCATCCTAACCTTGACTTTCAAGGGTTAAGCTCTATTCTGGGGATAATCTTGAAACCTCATCTATCACATCAAACTATTCTTTGAATCAACACGCTGCTCGCACATCAATTCAAAGAGGGGCAAATGTAATACCCCAAAATTGGCACCTAATAATTTCAATCAATTTTGGTGCATTTTCTACAATTTCATCATTAAAGTCCTATTTACTAGGAAATTTTCTCTCTCCTACCTGACTTTATTTTGACTTGATGTCAATTGCAAAACCCTAATTTGCATTAATCTCATAATATAATTAATTCCTAAATATTCAACTTTATTAGCTAAATAATCCTTATGATAAATTAATTTAATTATAAAGTCCTAAGTGCTTTAAATTAAAGTTAAAATCCACCCCCTTTAGCTAATACACATAAAAAAAGGAATTAATCTTATTTAGTTATTTGAATGGACACCTCTTTATTTGAATTTAATAATTCAAATTACTCGAACGGTCACCCATATGTGGCAATATTTCTTTCTGTTAATTAAATAAATCTTTCAATATGTGTCTCAATTGGGAATGAAGATGCAACCGTTCATTTTCAAGAACCTCTTCATTCTCTCCTCGAGCTTGTCTATTTAATGAACCTTCTCCTTCATTCAAAAAAGGCAATTGTGATAGCATCCATACTATAGTGAATTTTAGTCTCAATTATCTTCATATTTCCAAGCTTTTTTGCATAATTAATTTAATTTCTCATTCTAGTATAATATTGCACTCTCATTGAATATAGTTTGATTATTGTTATTAGATTAATCTCATATTTCTTTCAAAAGCACTTTAGATTAATTTGCATCTTCATATTCCTTTCACACTTTTAGATTAATTACACTCATTTCTAGATTAATTTCATTATTGCTCATCTTTCAAGCTTTCAAAAATCCTTCGTATTAGCTTGGTCTTAAGGTTGTTGGCTCCCATTCTGAGAGTAAATCAAACACCCTAGTTAATTAGAAGGCAATAGGTCGAATCGATACAATCATGTGAATGGGTAATTCATACTCAATTTCATGATTTGATGATTGAGAAATTACTATGTTGTGTTTGTAGCTAGATTAGAGGTCCACGTTCAGCTTATAACACTTATGTGCATTGTATCCTGAATACATGATGGTGAGTGGTGGAGCAGTGGCATATGAATTTGGTACTGGGTTGAGCTTTAGAGTGTGATGCATAGGGGGCTCATTATGTGCTGCAAATGGACCAATCATGGTAGAATTTCCTAATGTGGGTGAAACACCATAGTTTCCACCTACTTGTGGATCCATCTATTGTGTGAAAGTGATGGCTTCATTGCACACCTTTGCCAAAGTGTCTATGTCAACTAGGGGTAACCTTTTCAAGAATATAGATGTTAAAGGATCTAAGGCTTGCAGGCATACTTTTATGGAAGCCCTAATAGGTACGGTGTAAGGAACCTCCAATCTCTAGTACATCTTATGGAAATGGTGATTAAACATTGCAATCAATTTATTATGCTCTTTTCTCACCGAGATGAATTGATGATGGAGATCGGTAGGATCTACATATAGCTTGAATTGATTGAGGAATTTTGTTTCAAATTTACCCCATCCTGGGATGGATCCCCGTGCCAAGTTCAAGTACCAATTTTATGAAAATTCCCCCAATGTGTAATGGAATAGATGGCACACAACATATTAATGCACAATCTCATTGCAATTGCATAATTCTTTGAAAGCATGGATGTGTTATTCTACTATCCTTGATTCACCATAAATGAAGCGTGGACATAATTTTTCAGGATTTTTTGGCAACTCATGGATTTGTCCTTGTAGAGACAATGGGGAGCTTTGTGCATTTGTGAAAAAATCCATTTGAGGTGGTTGTGGAACAACAACAAGTGGGGCAGTGATGTGTGGGAATGGGGGAACATTATGTGAATTTGGTTGATGAGAAATGTATTCCCTTTGTTTTGCTTTACTGTTGTGAGATCTATGAACTTCTCTAAGTTCTAGGAATTCCCCTTTGTTTGGTGATGATTTGAGGACTCATTCAAACCTTTCAGGAGTGAATGATCCAATATTATGGGGTTTCCCTCTCAAGGGCCCTCCTTCTAGGTCCACTTCTATTGAGCATCATTTTTACACAAGACAACGGCTAGGAATTTGTGTGAGAAAATTTCCCTCTTGGAAAAATGATATAAAATTAATCTCAAGGCTCCTTCTGGGTTGGGTCTCAACTTCCTGGATAGCTCAATTGAAGATAAATGTGAATGTGTTCATGAGGAGGCCTTTGCTAGTTCGATCTTTGAGGGACTACAAAACAAATCTTAAAACATAAATAATCTTTCTTTCTTTTGTATTTTTTGGATCTTTTAGATGAAAGCAATGTAAATCTAATTTAATCTATTATGACTGATTCTGTAAATAGAGTAAAGTAATGAGAATAAGGTAACAAGAATTCAAAAGGAAATTGCATAAATTAAACTACTAGACATAAACTGATGCTATGTTTATTTGCAAATTAAAATACCAAGAAGATGGAGAAAACCCACAAAATAGAGATCTGGACAAATCACAATCACGGCTAAGCAGATGAAATCATCAAGGAAATAAATATAGATGTATGATATGTCAAAATTAATCAGATCATGAAGCCACCACAAATATGCACACACATGAGACATATTTATCTTAAAGCACCGGAGAACAATCTTCCCAATAATTCATCACAACAAAGCAATGCAAAAAAGATAAACACCAGACTAATGTAATCGTAGATCAAAATTACCATACAATCAATTGGCTCTTTAAAATAAATAAACAAGCAAACACACATTCATCAATTTTGCAAAGATAGCAAAAAATTCACACAACCATTGAAGCAACAATTGTAAGTATTGTATTTGAATAATTGCTGACCTTAATAACATTTTTTTACACAATTTATAGAGTTGTGCTCTTTAGGGAAAGCAAATTTGCAGCTAGGGTTTTGTCTTCCCATTAAAATTTAAAAATTAATCTAAACTGGAGTTTACATGAAAAGAAACTATCCCTAAAACAAGTTTAAACTACTTAGCATGGAATTAAACCTCGTGCATTATAACTTGAGAGAAAACTATGCATTAAACAACTCAAAATCAACTCTGGAACTCATCCATCTCCATGCATGTTCTTCCTTGAGAACTTGTAGTTCTACCCTTTATTCCTTGTTTCAGCTCTTCTCTATGGATCCAACTTGAAGATGTCCTCAAATCATGGAGAAAAAACCCCACAGAAGTGATAAATCTGACTAAAAATCAACTAGAGAAGACTGGAAGTTGTTGGCAATGATAGCCCATAAATTTTGGACCCCGACCCTTCATCCGAAAAAATGGAGTTGAAAAAATGTTGAAGTGTTGAAAAAAATTTTTATAAGTTTTGGACTTTTCGAGGCTGAAAATCTAGAAAGGTCGAAAGGCCAAAAATCTTGGAACTCAAAATTGGCTAAGTCCACAAAAAAAAATTTCCCTTCATACAAAATTTGCTAAGTCCAAAACTGGACACTTAGCAACTTGGGAGGATTTTTTGATGCACCTTATGGAGCATGTCCATGATCTCTTGTACCTCTTCAAAGTCCACTATTTTGATGCCTTCTAGGCATGCCTACTACTTCTCTTAGAAGGTGACCAATTCATTGTCAAATCCTCTTATTTCCTCTGCCCCATCCAACATTTTCTAATCTCCTTCTAATAAAACATTTGTTGGAGGTCCTCCTTTTTTTTAACTTCATTAAAGATGTCTAAGTATTGATTTACAATATCTGTAATGGGATGCGTCATCTTCTCGTCACCCTCATCGTTCAAGTCTAGGTCCAAGCCTTCAAAAAACTTGTGCATTTCTTCGACCCAAAGCATTGCTTCATCCCTTTTTTAACAACCTTACTTAGAGATTTCTCATAGACATTTAGAGCTTTAGTTATATCCCTAATCCATTCTTCAAAGTTGTTGAGCTCTAATCCCTTGTATATTTTAAGAAAAACTTGGAAGCGTTGCTTCCTTGTTACTATGATATCATCCAAGGCCTTCTGCCATTTAAGAATTTTCTCCTCAAGACCATCCTCTCCACACATAAGATCCACCAATCTAGTGACCCCCTTAAGAATACCCCTAAAGGGCCTCAAAATTTTCATAAGGGAAGTTCTAGCAAACTCCTCAAAATCATCTTTCCAGTCTAAACAAGCATGAATAAAATAATGTGGAATATCACCTGGCAACTAAGTAGCACTTCTTCTCTCCAAAATAGCCTGTCATGAGGCCTCAGGGTTATTTGGTTTAATGGAACCCACTTTTTTAAGAATAAACTTCTTCATAGCCTCATTCTACTCAATCAAAGCTTTTATTTTCTCTTCATCTTTATCCATGAATCCTAAAGCATGCTTCAATCCTAGTGTAGCCAGTGTTTTTCTCCCTTCTCTTGTCAGCTCTCCTAAGTCTACCTCCTCAAGCACATAGACTTCTGGAGTCACTTCAACCATATTGATATTCATTATAGGTATAGCTACCTGCACCTTCCATCTTCCCACTAAATCTTGTGTTACATAAGATAGGTTCCTTGCATGAGCACTCAATTCTTCTTGATGTAATGCTCATCCAAGCATCACCATATCTATGTCCTCATAATCTGTATATACCCTCACCCTTGGTTGTATTCCTTTTGTGAACTAGCTAGGTTTATAGAAGGCATTGATTGTCTTGTATAGTGTGACTAAGCTGGAGGTAAAAGCTCTATATTCTGGCTCAGGTTCCATCTATGTCTCCTCTTGGCTTACCCCTTCTTCCCCTGATGTTACTTGTTCCTCTCCTCCTATCTATTCTTCTTCTTCGGTTTTTTCTTCTGACTGAACCTCTTTCACTACCTTTGTTTCCTTTTTCATCTCTTGGGGTTCTTGCACAATAGTCTCAATATGAGAGGATGGAGTAGTGGGTACTGATGGAGTAAGGTTCTATGCAGGAGGCATGGGAGCAATAGGAGGACTAGGCAAAGGCATTGATATTTGTGTCAAAGGTGGAGTAGGCATGGGGATATGAGTAGTTGGGGGTTGTAATGGAGGTTGATTGGTTTGAACTTGGGGCAAAAGTGGTGTGGCGGATGATGGATTGATTATGATCTGTGGTGGAAGTGAAGTTGCAAATGGTGGCAGGACTAGTGCCTGAGGTGGAGCTAGAGCTAGAGCTTGTGGGGGAGCTCGTGCTTGAGCATCCACTTCTAAAGTAACCCCTATAAAAAAGTCCTTTTCTGATTTAGTAATCTCCCCTTGACCTTTATCTGCAGCTTCCCTGGCTAATTCTTGAGACTCCAACTGAAATTCCTCTCCTACATTATCCAAAGGACTTGTGAATTAAGTTGGGAAAGATGTGAAGGAAAAGGAGAACTTTTGTTCTATGGAATGCCCTTCTACCAAGATTTGTTGTTCGGTCTCTTTGAATCTAGGAAGGCTTTCGAAGTCAAATATATCAAATTCATCATCACCCATAGCATCCATTGGATTTGATTTCTCTTCTTGGGCACCTCCTTCCACATCTATTAGTAAATTATCTCCATCCAACTTTCTATTCTTTAGGGACCTTGTAGATCGAGTCCTTTGACTAAGTATTATTTCATCCTCCTCAGCTTTTTCATCTTCCTCTTGGATAGTATCCATATGAGAAGGAGTTGAGGATCTTTTCCTCTTGTACACATGTTTTTTAATCACCCCGGTAGGCCTAGGTCCACTTACCTTCACCCTTGGTGCCTTCTTGGGTGCACCTTGTGATTCCAAACTGCTTGAAGTGGGAGCATCTAGTGAATCTACAATCCTAGTCATCCTAGCCTTTGGACATTTTGACAGAGGATTTGGCCCATATGCAGTTGGGTGTTCATGTTGATACACCATCTCTGGCCACATCGATGCAATCTCTTTGAACTGTGGCATCAACACTTTCTCTCCTTTCTTGTTTTCCTCTTTTGAGTTTTGAGTCGGTTATTGTTTCATGGGTATGGGATCCATTTGAAATGTACAAGAAATCCATGCCTTTGTCACTTTAATGACATGTCGGTCCTTAAATTTTATATCATTATTCTCATCCATGTCCACCTTGGTGTTGAGGATAGCCTTGGTGTACATTTTGTCTTGGTTATAGATTAGATCCAAGACATCCTCTAAATTAGCCTCTTTAACTTTCTGGGGTATACGCAGTAGTAGGGCACTCTGTGCAAACTCCAGAATCATCTAGCAGTAGTCACAAATTCTAAATTCATTGTCATCAGTAAAGTTCATCTAATGATCCTCAATGTGAGGCTCATGCATGTAGTGCCTTCCCATTATATGACTATAAGTTCTAATGAAGTCAAATCTAGTCCTGATTAGATTGAAGTTTTGTAATGGGCACTCATCCCATTCAAAAAATAATGACTTGAAAATCTTCATATCTTGTAGACAATGGGGTCCTATCAAGATAGGGAAGTCCCATCAATTCTTCTTCTTATGTCTAATGTGCTCATGGGCATCCGATAGTTGCCTGGACATTTTTAATAAAACAATCTTGTCTGACAGATATCTTGGCAGTTTCTTTGGATTGAGAGTGCTCCCTACCACCCTAATGTATGTGAAATTTTTGAATTAAATATATAAAATGCCCCTAGGGCCTTCACCTTGGCAGAAGCCTCTTCTGACATCCTTTTGGCATAATTGCCTTTGATTGACCGGATGATGGTGAAAACAAAGGCATCCTTGATGATGCAATATTCCAAGCTATCTTCTATGAGATACTCTTTTCTGACCAGTTGAGGGTATACCATGAACGGCCAAGCATTTGGTTGACCCATGTTCCCAACCTTCACCAATCTTGGGTACACTTCCCTTGTAGCCAATAGATACACAATGTATGAAGTCATGTAGAAGTCAGAATCACTCTTAACCATGATTAGTTGTTGGTCAAGGTTGTCATTGAGGATGGTTTCCCAGCCAAACCTAGCTTGTCTCTCTTTTATCCTTTCGATAAGAAGGATCATCCATAGCTCTAGTTGAATTGATTTTTGTAGTCCATACATGCATCTGATCATAGTGATGGCTTCTTTGATATCATCCTTCATGTAGCCTCTCCTCATGTCTATTTTTTCAAGCTTGTTCTTTGGTAGAGGTTGCATGAGGTAATACCTATTTACAATTTCATGGGATAACTGGATATCTTTATTGCAGAAATTCATCCCCTTGCCTATCGAGAACCCGTAGAACTTGTCTACCCCTTTTGGAAAATGAAGACATCCTCGATATTATCTGGTCAGAGTTCCAATACCACTTCTCCAATGTTCTTTGCTAGCCTTTCATCTGGTATGTAGTGATTCTCTAGTGTGACTATCAAATATAAAGAGAGGATGGACATAGGGTGTTCCATTGCATTCACTAGTGAACAGTATACTAATGAAGTGTAGTCCTTATATCTTCTTGCCGGTTGGGCACATTTCACCAAGTAGTCATTCTAGATGGAATTCCCAATGTCAGTGTCTGTGATCTTAGAATGTAGGTTCCCCACCTTGTACAGTGCATGGTAGCCCTTGAATTGATACTTCATGGTAGAGGAGTTCAACTTTTCAAACATTTTGCAAAAATAATGGGACATGAATCAGTAACAAGTACATTATATTAGGAAAATGTATTCATGAAAAAGAATGAAAAAACCAAGTTACCCCAGAAAATGCAAGCCTGAAGGCTTCAGAAGGGTAGTTTTGGCATTTTGGACATTCAAACTCCAAAAGGATATGGTCCCTCTGAAATGTCAAAACACCAAAAAAGGTCATTGTGCAATCAAAGCTTCAGCCTTTTGGAGGTAAAAACATCATGGAGTTTTTGGCGTCTAAAATGTCAAAAAGGTGAGGTTTCAATGATTTGGTTTCTAGCCACCTGTCAACTTTTGACACTTCGGAGTGTGACAATTTTTTGGGGACAAAAGTCTGAAAGTCTGAAAAAGTGGAGTTGGTGAAAAAACCTCAGGGTCACATTTTTTGGCACTTTTGGAGTGTGAAAGTCTGAAAAGAATTAGTGTCGAATGACTCAAAAAAGGGAAAACAAGGGTTAGAGCACAAAAATGAGACTGAATCGAGCTCGACCAAGAACTCGATGCAAAGGGGTCCAAGGGGACAACCTTGCAACCCTAAAGTGATGCCAAAATAGACCTAGAACTCAAACCCTAGCGCAAAAACCCTAAGAACTATCAAAAAAAAACAAGACGAGAAACAAGGAAGACAAGGAAAACCTACCTCAATAAAGAACTGGTGAGCAAAAAGAGATAAGAAATGAGAAATTCAAAGAGCAAGAAGATGACTGGACACCAAGCGCACTCAAAAAATCTTTGAAAATTAATAGTAGGAAAATGCAACAAGTGACCCAAAAGGGTCTCTCTCTGCCTTTTATAGGCTTTTGGTGGGGGCGATATCAGCCACCCTCACCTATCAGCCTTTTAGACTTTTGAGGGTCTTGGACCTCTGAAAGTTCGATAACCCACAAGTGCAAAATGAGGTTCATCAGTTGATAGGAATCAGGTGCTTTCAAAATTTCAACCTTTCACACCTAGGGAACGTCAAAAGTGTGAAAGGCTGAAACTTGACAAAGAAACTCAGAAATAGCCCCTGACAAGGGTCTAACTAACAGACAAAATTGAAAGACAAGCTAAAAAGAAGGGGGGGCCCTTGGCCAAGTGGCCTAAAAAAGGGGAGCATGGTTGTGGAACCACAACATGTACCAGCCTAAAAATTTAGCACCCATAATTGGAGGCTTTAGGACCTTTTCGACCCCATTTTGGTGATTTCAAGGTCCAAATGCCAATTTTTCTTGATCCCCACAATGTGTAATTTATCCCTCCACTTTCTATCTCACTCCCCTAGACCACAAAAAAATTTGAGGCAAAATCATGTAGACTAGGTTGGCCAAGTCAACCTTGTCTCGAACTAGGTTGCCAAGTAGACCTTGTCCTAGGTTTTTGTGCATAAAATTTGCTTGGGGCCCGTTATCAGGGTTTTCTTCTAATTTCCATATTTGTGGTCAAACTGGAGTTAAATTGAATCCTAAAATGACTATAAAAGGGCACACTCTCATCTCATTTTGACATCACATCATATCATTGCAATCTGCTTCATATGCAAGCAATCAATTGATAATATGCAAGCAAGTCAAGATCTCAAGCAATTCAAGTTGTGAAATTAAAGTGGTGGATTCAAGAGTTGAAGGCAAGAACCCAATATAGGATTTCCAAGTCTCCATTTCTTTAAGATCCATTTAAGAAAAGGAAATCTTCTATCATTGATACAAATTTATCTCTCATGATGGCCAAGTAGAGGAATTAACAAGAAAGAAAGAAGACCCACACATCCATTCTTCTTCTCTATTTTTCTCCATTGAGTTTATCAAGCATATGTTCATTGAAGATCTAGGATTGTAAAGTGTATATCCATGCATTTGTTAAGGAATCCTTGATTCTAAAATACAAACATACATACAAGCATCTTTATGGAATTGACTAATTACTACATCCATTCATGAAGGTTTTTCATGCAAGGTGAATGTAAAATTTATCTTGTTTACATTACTTTCCTTTATAAAATTTCAATTTTATTTCAAGGTTGATTCTTATACATGGGTTTGACAAAGTCAAACCTTTTTCCACAACCTTTTCTCCTTTTTTATGTACAGGAACAATTTTGAGAGTTGTAGGTCAAGGTTCAAGAATCTTGGACCTACAGGATTCATTAGATTTGGACCTACAATGATGAGATCAACTTTGTTGACCTTGTCTATGATGAGGTCAAATTTCATGACATTTTCCTATACTTTTTGGCTACAAATTGAACAACAGATAGTTACATACATCATAGTCCTAGATTTGGAGTTACAAATGATTCTGGCACTTAATGACAATCAAATTCAGATCTAAAGGTCATTTTTTCCACTTCTAAGTTCAAGGTGAGTTCATTTCACCTATTTTCCTCTTGTATGAGATTTAGGATGTTTTAATCATATTTTTTACTTTGATGGTTTAGACTATGCTTGTACATTTTCCATTGATGTGAAAGGGGGAGAAGAGTGCATGGGAAAAATAGTACTGAGAAGAGATTCAACTAAGGGGGAGAAGCATTGTTAGAGTGTCTCTGAAAGATAATGAAATATTTTGTGGATATTATTGGTAGTATTTTTTATTTTTAATCTTATGGGAATATTGTTGATTTATTTATGAATTGATTATTTTTCACATCATATGTTTCCATCAATGCTAAAGGGGGAGATTTTTGGCAAGTTGTATGTATTTTCATTGATGTCAACATATTTGTTTTCTAGTGGTGCAATATACTCACAGGTTTTGTCAGGATTGGTTACTATATATAAGTGGTTGTACATGTTAGGAGATGTTGAAAAGAGTATATACTTATTCTACATCAAGTTTTAGAGGTGCATGTGATGTTTTGGATGAGTTTTGAGGTCATATATCTGGCTAGATTTTACACTACTTGTCAGTGTTGAGAGAGTGACAAAAATTGGTTCGATGTGCATTTATAGGTTGATATTTTTTACCTATGTACTTAGGATGAGATTTGAGACATGTTGATGTGTTCTCAATTCAAATGTTTCATGATACAAAGATCCACAAGGCCTTTTTAAGGTGTTATTATTTAAGGTGACAATGTTCTTAAGGTTCGACATGAGAGATACTAGTGAATCCAAAGATTCAGGTGGCTTCAGATGTTTGTGTATCCTTCATGATGCTTATGGATTTTCTTGGGTTATTTTACTACTGAGGTGGTGGATCAGGTCGATTGCGTTAATTAGGATTGTTTGATTTTTTTTTTGGTGGTAGTTTTTAATATGTTCTTGGCTGACTTGATCAGTAAAAAAAATTTGTTAGATCAAGGTACAATTTACAAATGTTTTTTGAGCTCGAAAGTGTTAGTATAGATCATTACTATGTTTTGGTAGTTAACATGGATTTGAAATGAATATTTATGGAATTTGGTTTTGCAATTTTAAATTATGGTTTTTGCCAACTTTTTTTGATGAATTATTTGAGGATTTAGTGTAAACATTTTAAGTGAGAATTCTTGATAGAGTGTGGAGCAAGAGTGATGGATCTGTTGGTGATTATATTGTTCATCTGAAAGAGTTGGAGAAGGATTGATTAGAGATCCATGTTGTAAATCATTGAAATTTACCTATGCATAAGGTATATTCTTTTTTTAGTTCACAAAAATCTCAAATTGTAGTTGAAATTGACCATTGTAGTGGTCTTGTAAGGTAGTGAGCCTTTCTTTTGGGTTGTATCCCTTTTTAAGTAGTGAGCTCTAGAAAAATGTGATTTAATGCATGTGCATTCCCCATTTGTAATAAGTTGTAATTATAACAAGGTATTTAATTATTGTGGCTTCAAACCCACCATTTTTTTTCCCTTATTTGGATTTCCATGATCAAAATCTGTGTTATGTGTTGTGGATGTGTTTCAGATTCATACATGGAATTTTATTTCATTAAGATCATAAATAAGTGTTTTAAGGTTTTGAAGTTTAGAAACAACTAATTCACCCCCTTGTTAGAATAACTGAGAGGGTGAATCAGTTATCCAGTGTCCCAAAACAAAATGTATAATTCAAAACATCATCTTTAATTTCGACTCATCGGTAAGCAATAATAACTCTCACTGTCTGTGCTTTTACCGATTACCAGTCTAATACTCATAACAGTTTACCGGTCAAATCTAACATGTAACATGTAAAGAATGATAACAAACAAATATCACAATCAACACATAACACAAGAGATTTAATGTGGAAACCTTGTAAAGGGAAAAACCACCTGGGACCGGCAACCCAAAATTGTTCACTCTTCTGAAGTGAGGTCGGTTAAGACCCAACCCTATTAAAGGTTACAAACACACTATCAGGTGTGACCTTGTTAGAGGATTCTAGACTAGAAGTTATCATCCAACCAGCATTCACTATGGGGTTGACAGGATAACAATGTTCATTCTATGAATGATACATCATAAGACTTTCAGAATCCACTCGGTTAAGAGATTTAGACCGTATACAATGGTTAAATATGTAATAGTAAAATGACCTGCCTTAGTACAACTTCAATTGCAGATTATAGATCAATATTCATTCCATACAAATCCTTCTGATCAATATTTCACTTCAGATTCAATACTATATCAACTTACTGTCCATCGGTAATAGCTCTTTGTAGCTTGGTAACTATTCTGCAGCTCGGTTCTTACTAACCAGTTTGATCAGAATGCATGAAAACCTTGTTCACGCGATACTCCTACAGCTTCTACTTCTTCCCTGGATTTTTACTAAAGAAATTTTGTTCTCTTATATAGATGAGTAAATCATTTTCTTGTCCACCATCAGATTTTTCCGCTTAACCTCATTCATAGATTTTGCCGCTTCAAAATTTCTCGGTCCTTGTGTCAATAACATGTTTCAATCTTCTCCGTTAGATATTTTAATTTTGTTAGTCGTCGATCTTTGTAACAAACATTATCTGTTACCTCGATGTTATACTCTTGCTAGCTCATCAATCTTATCAGCTAAACTAATCATTTAATTCATTCTGTTCTGCTCGGTTAACAAAGAAATGTGTAGGTGAACACTGCTCGGTTTATACTGCGATCGGTATACACTATACTCTGTCAGTGTATACTAGAAATGCTTCATTTACTAACAACACTACTTTGTTTCTTTCAGCTCTATACTTCATTATACATAAATGCAACATAATAAAGTCAATATCATCAAGTCATAGACTCATCAAAAAAGTTACTCAATGTGTTCCTTATCCTCATCTATCTTGTACATCTTTCCTCATGTAGATTTTTATGTTCTTCATCTCTTTTCCACTTTTCTTCAAATGTCTCAATGTAGTAACTTACAAGATAAGTGTTGTCAAACTAGTTGACATCAATGACAACATAATACTGATTTAATCATATTCCATATCTAATCAGCAACTTCTCAGTGATCTTGCAATCACAGATCCTTCAATCAAATACCAAATCAGTTGTAGTCCAACAATCTATCCCTTTGGCATTGATGGCAACTCAAGTAATATGAAATGTACCATACACATACCAAATATACATTCTACAAATTTGTGAACAAATGTTGTAAGTTGAATAGACTTAATATGTTTAATCACTATGTTACTGAACTAGCATTAAGTAATACAGCTTTACCTTTCTGTAGTTGTAATCTTTTTAGTTCTTCTGTTCCATTCAGTTTGTCTCTCCCTTAGATAGTTCTCTCTCCCTTTCATTGTTGTACATTCCTTTCATATTGTTCATCTCTCCCTTTGACAACAATTCCAAAGAAACAAATAAACAATCAGTTCTGTAGTAGCCAAGTAACTCTCTGTGGTGTCCAATACTTCCTCTGTATCTCTGTATACTGATATCTCATCGGTTCAAGTGCTCAAACTTAATCACAACCTTGAACATGATTCAAAGTGTGAACTATGCTACATCAACATGAATGATCTTCTGATAAAAGTAGGCTGATGCAACATCTAGATCACCTTAGTGACTAATAGATAGAGGACGGACCCCAAGTCTAGTCCTCAAGTATTCAAATGTGTCCTTCGGTAGAGGCTTTGTAAAAATATCAGCAAGTTGTTCTTTAGATGTAACAAATTCTAACTTTACTTGCTTCTCTTGCACTTGTTCTCTTAAGTAATGATACTTAATAGATATATGCTTTGTCTTAGAGTGCATCACAGGATTCTTTGAAATATTAATAGCACTAGTGTTGTCACAATATATAATCACCGGGTCAGTGATTACCTCAATCATTCCTTCCAACACTTGTTTGATAGATGCAATGTTTGAATAGTTAGTAGTAGTAGCAACATACTCTGCTTCAGTTGTAGACTGAGAAATACAAGCCTGCTTTTTAATTGTCTAGGTTACAAGTCTTTCACCAAAGAAAAATGCTCCTCCGGTGGTGCTTTTTCTGTCATCCACATTTCTAGCCCAATCAGCATCGATGTAAACTTTCAGTTCAAACTTCCCTTCCTTAGGATACCATAATCCATAATTCTCTATTTTCTTCAAGTATCTTAAGATCCTTTTTGTAGCTATCATGTGTGATTCTCTAGGATTAGAAAAAAATCTTGCAACTATACCCACAGCATGTGCTATATCTGGCCTATTGTGAACTACGTACATTAACTTACCAATCATGGATCGGTAAAGTGTCTGATTTACCTCAGTAGTTTCATCCTCCTTTATCAATTTGCATCTAGTAGCCATCGGTGTTCCTACATGTTTTGCATCTTCCATGCCAAATGTCTTCAGTACTTCCTTTATGTATTTAGATTGTGTGATGAATATTCCATCACTCTGCTAAATCACTTGTAGTCCAAGAAAGAACTTAATCTCTCCGAACATAGACATTTCAAATTCCTTTTGCATTTCATTAGCAAATGCCTTGCAGACAAGATCTAAGCCACCAAAGATGATATCATCAACAAATATTTCAGCAATGATAATAGTATCATCAATTTCACCTTTCACATACAAATTGTTGTTTTCACTTGTTCTAACAAATCCAATACTTAACAAATAAGTATGTAGTCTTTCATACCATGTTCTCAGTGCTTGCTTTAGTCCATATAAATCTTTATGTAATCTACATACCATGTCTTTATTGTTGGGATCAACAAATCCTTTAGGTTGTTCAATATAGACCTCCTCTTCAAGTATACCATTCAAAAATGATGACTTCACATCCATTTGATAGACTTTGAATTTCTTATGTGCAGCAATTGCAAGTAGCATTCTCACTCCTTCTAATCTAGCAACAAGTGCAAATGCTTCACCATAGTCAATGGCTTCTTCCTGTGCATATCCCTTGCATACTAATCTAGCTTTACTTCTTGTGACTTCACCACTTTCATTCAATTTATTCCTATATATCCACTTAGTACCGATAACATTCTTATCTTTTGGCTGGGGTGCTAAGGACCAGGTTTTGTTCTTTTTTATTTGTTATATTTCCTCTTTCATTCATTAACCCATTCTTCATTCTCTAATGCAACTTTCACAATTTTAGGTTCAAATTCACAAATTAGACATGTACCTTGTCTTGTTTTGCTTCTAGTTTGCATTCTAGCATGTCTGTCTCCAATGATTTGTGTTTCAGGATGGTGTCTCCTGACAAAACTAGCCAAAACTTGATTTCTCCTTTCTTGTTCATCCTGCTCAAGGTCATTTTCTTGCTCGGTAGCTCCATCTTGTTCCTCGGTTTGTGTTGCCTATTGTCCTGCATTATTTCCCTACTGACCGGTTGAGACTACTTGCGGTGTCGGTAGATACTTTGGATATTCAACGTAAGTGAATCTACCATAGTCTTCTGGTTGCTTTGTACTTTCCTTTGTGTACTTTTCATCAAACTCATCAACATGAACATTAGTACTTTCAAAAATCTTATTTGTAGCCTTATTCAAACATTTGTATGCTTTACTTGTAGTGGAATATCCCAAAAATATCCCTTCATCTCCTTTAGAATCAAATTTTCCATTTCTCTCATCTTTCAAAATAAAGCATTTACTTCCAAAAATTCTAAAATAACTTACAGAAGGTTTGTGTCCAAACCATAGTTCATAAGGTGTTCGGTTGGAGTCCTTCTTCAGTTGTACTCAGTTAAGAACATACACAGCTGTACTGACAAATTCCCTCCAATATGTCTAAGCAACATTCTTCTATATCATTAATGTTCTAGCACAGTCAATTATAGACATGTTTCTTCTTTCAACAATGCCATTTTGCTGAGGTGTCCTTGGTGTAGATACCTACCTTTTGATTCCATGCTCATTACAAAAGTTAGTAAATTCATCAGAGATAAATTCACCTCCTCTATCAGATCTTAAGCATTTTATTTCCTTTCCAGTTTCTTTCTCTACCTTAGCTTTATACCACTTAAACATTTTGAAGGCTTCATATTTCTCTTTCAAGAACATAACAGTCATCAGTCTAGTGTAATCATCAATAAAAAGAATAAAATATCTATCACCATAATAACTCTGAGTTCTCATAGTACCACATAGGTCAGTATGAACCAACTCAAGTATCTTCTTTGTTGAATAGTCTTTGCTTTTAAAACTAGACTTAGTCATCTTACCTCTTTGACATTCATGGCACATAGCATGATCAAGTTTTGTTAAGTTAGGCAGTCCTCTAACTCTTTTCTTTCTACCAATCTTGATCATGTTGTCAAAGTTCACATAGCATAACCTTCGGTGCTACAACCAAGCATCTTCATTCTTTATTAACAAACAAGATAGAATAGATTACCTCTGGATTGTGTACCAGTTCTGACAAGTCTTCCTCCATCATCATAAATCTTCACCTTTTTGCTCTCAAAAGCCAATTGGTGGCCTGAGTTGTTCAACTGAGCCACACTTATCAGATTATAGTTTAGTCCATCTACCCAGTATGCATTTTCACATTGTAGTCTATCATTGATCATCAGTGAGCCTTTGCCTCTTACCATACAAGGTGCATCATTTCCCATTCTCATAGATCCTCCATTATATTCAACAAGATGATCAAACTTCTCTACATCACCGATCATATGATGTGTACAGCCACTCTCTATAATCCATGTATCATTTCTGCTTACTTTAGAGATCAATGTTGTCTCTTCATGTTTCTCTTCCTCTTCTGAGTCATCTTTCATAGCAACAAATACAACTTCTATATCATCATCAGAATCAGATTTAGTTTCAATATCTTCGGCTATGTAGCATACCTTTTTGCCTTTTTCATCTCAGTTGTCTCTGTTGTTGTGTCGGTAACCTTTGTTGACTCTTCTTCCATAGTTTCCTTCAGATCAGTCTTTGGATCTATCATCATCTTTGTTCTGAGGACATCTAGCAGTGATGTGACCAAATTTTTTATAATTAAAGCATGCTAAAGGTAGCTTGCCTCTATACCTTCCTTTTCCTTTGGGCAATCTTCGGGCCATAAGTGCTTCAAGCTCATCAAGTTCATCATTGGTATTGTCATCACTATCACAATTCTTACCATTCCTGCTAGACTTTCCAATCTTTAGAGAAGACATGAAAGTGGATTCAACAGAAGGAACAACACTGTTATCAAAATTGTTTAATTCAAAGTTTTTAAGTTTACCAATCAGAGTGTCAAGAGTAAGGTTGGATGTAGCTCTTGTTTCATGAATTGCAGAAATCCTGATTGCATAAACTGGTAGCAAAGTTCTGAGAATCTTTCTTATCACTGTTTCATCATCAATTACTCCATCAGATGCTCTAATAGCATGTACCACCTCTTTGAGTCTATTTGAATATTGGAGAATATTCTCACCTTCTTTCATTCTCATATCATCAAATCTGCCTCTCAAACTTTTAGCTTAGGCTCTTTTGACATTCAGATCTCCACTGTAGATTTGTGCTAATTTATCCCACATTCCTTTGGCAGTTGTGCATGTCTTGATATCTTCAAATTCAGCATCGGCATAGGCAGCGGCAAGTTCCATCATAGTAACATTGTGTTCATGCTTATCCTTCAGTTGATCAACAGTTAGAGGACCAGTGGGCGGTTGCATGTAGCCATTTTCCATCAAATCTAGTGCTGAGTTCCCAATTCTAGATATGTGCAGCTTCATTATGCCTTACCATACTGCAAAGTTCTCTTTGTTCAGTTTCAGTACTTCCCTCTTATACATCTTGAGACCTTTATGCTTAAGTCCTTAAAACTCTATTCCAAGCAACCAACGCTCTGATACCAATTGTTAGAATAACTGAGAGGGGGGTGAATCAATTATCCAGTGTCCCAAAACAAAATGTATAATTCAAAACATCATCTTTAATTTTTGCTTGTCGATAAGCAATAATAACTCTCACTGTCTGTGCTTTTACCGATTACCAGTCTAATACTCATAACATTTTACCAATCAAATCTAACATGTAACATGTAAAGAATGATAACAAACAAGTATCACAATCAACACAACACAAGAGATTTAATGTGGAAACCCTGTAAAGGGAAAAACCACCTGGGACCAGCAACCCAAAATTGTTCACTCTTCTAAAGTGAGGTTGGTTAAGACCCAACCCTGTTAAAGGTTATAAACACACTGTCAGGTGTGCCCTTGTTAGAGGATTTTAGACTAGAAGTTATCATCCAACCAGCATTCACTATGGGGTTGACAAGATAACAATGTTCATTCTATGAATGATACATCATAAGACTTTCAGAGTCCACTCGGTTAAGAGATTTAGACTGTATACAATGGTTAAATATGTAACAGTAAAATGACCTACCTTAGTACAACTTCAATTGTAGATTATAGATCAATATTCAGTCCATACAAATCCTTTTGATCAATATTTCACTTCAGATTCAATACTATATCAACTTACTGTCTGTCGATAATAGCTCTTTGTAGCTCAGTAACTATTTTGTAGCTCAATTCTTACTAACTAGTATGATCAGAATGCATGAAAACCTTGTTCACGCGATACTCCTACAGCTTCTACTTCTTCCCTGGCTTTTTACTAAAGAAATTTTATTCTCTTATATAGATGAGTAAATCATTTTCTTCTCCACCATCAGATTTTTCCACTTCAAACTTTCTCGGTACTTATGTCAATAACATGTTTCAATCTTCTCCGTTAGATCTTCCTTTAATTTTGTCAGTCGTCGATCTTTGTAAGAAACATTATCTGTTACCTCGATGTTATACTCTTGCCAGCTCATTAATCTTATCGGCTAAATGAATCATTTAATTCATTCTGTTTCATTCGGTTAATAAAGAAATGCATCGGTGAACACTGCTCGGTTTATACTGTGATCGGTATACACTATACTCCATCGGTGTATACTAGAAATGCTTCATTTACCAACAACACTGCTTTGTGTCTTTCATCTCTATACTTCATTATAGATAAATGAAACATAATAAAGTCAATATCATCAAGTCATAGACTCATCAAAAAAGTTACTCGATGTGTTCCTTATCCTCATCTATCTTGTACATCTTTCCTCATGTAGATTTCTATGTTCTTCATCTCTTTTCCACTTTTCTTCAAATGTCTCGGTGTAGTAACTTACAAGATAAGTGTTGTCAAACTAGTTGACATCAATGACAACATAATATTGATTTAATCATATTCCATATCTAATTAGAAACTTCTCAGTGATCTTGCAATCATAGATCCTTCAATCAGATACCAAATCAGTTGTTGTCCAACACCACCCCCCCCCCCCCCACCCACTCTCAGTTGTTCACTGTCATATGTCCTAAATGGACCCCCTCTTTCATTTTTCTTTGTTGTCTTCTATTTTATCACATTGGTATCTTTTAGAAGGTTTTTTCATCTAAGCCTTGGGGAATTCATATTGTTTAAACTTTAAAAACCCTTATGGGGTGTGAATCGATGCTTCCAAAATATTAAACTTAAAAATTCTTAAACCCTTCAGGCATAAATCTCTTTATCACATAGTCTATTATTACTAATTTTTAAAATGTAAACCATGTAAATAGAAATCATAAAACATCAACACTACATAACACAAATAGTTTTATCATGTAAACCCAAACTAGGGTGAAAACTACGGTGGGTTTGATACCCAAAATAAGACCGATACCTTGTTAGAAGTATAACTTATTACAATATAAGGAATGCAATTGCATTTGGTCACACTTCCTAGAGTTCACTACTAAATTCACCTTGGGCACCCATCCTAATGAAGTCACACTAACTTATAATTACAATTCATAAGTCTCACTAATGTGTGTGTGAAAATTGTACCTATTTATAAGACACAATACATCAGTAAAACATTATTGATTAATGATCAGAAAATAGGCAATAAAGAAAAATATCATTAACCAGGCGGTTTACTACCTTCTAGTAGATGCGAGTATGGTGCTCTCAAAATTTTAACCGAGATCAGTGACAATAAAATATCTAAATGAAGGATTTTAATGCAAAACTAATAAAATGGATGCAAGATTTAGTCTATATTTTTGGTATTTTTATGCAAAATAACGATGAAATATATGGAAATGATCTAAAAACTTGAAAACAATGAATTGAATCTAGCTATGAATGCAAAAACAATAAAAGAAATGTTAGCAATTGATCTCCCAAAAGTTTGCACAATTCTCAAGAATTTGACAGTATAGCGCTGCTATTCTCCAGATTGCACGATAATTTTGGCAATTGAAAGATGATCGATGTGAATGACTAAGGCCTATTTATATAGAAATCTAGGGTTTTGAGAACTCGTGGAAAAGCCAAAAATCACTCCTTGATAAACTTAGATTGATTGGTGAGTTATCAAGAAATTAGAAATAGTTATCTAGTAATATCATGCAAATCAACTTTTTAACTCAAATTAGAAGTTGAGATCACTCCAATCTACTTTCTAACTCACAATCACATGTTGAGTTTGGAAAGTTGACAAAAATAATTCAATAGTTGATTTTGAGTTCAACTGATCTTCTGATTTTTGCATAGATAATCATTTGATTTATTTAATTTCCATGTGTTTTATTCTCAACTTAACTGATTTTTGAGTAAAAATAACTGATTTATAGGTTAATCAATTATTTAGTCAAACTATATCTGAAATTAAATCATTAAATTTGACAATTTGATTTTAATCAATTAAACAAATATTTAATCAATTATTTTTAGGAATTGTGATTTATTGTCAAATAAATAATATTAATTAGGAATAATGTTAATTAAATCTAATTAAATTTATTAAGTGGTTGAATATAGTTTAATTAATTAAATATTTAACATATTCAATTAATCGACTTTGGATAAATAAAATAATATTTTTTATCACCAAATAATATTTAATTAGAGATAACTAGGAAAAATTAAGAATATTTAGGAATATTCCTCGATGCAGAATTAAAATAGGATCGATTAGGGTTTTTCATGATTTGATGTGCAAATGTGCCTTAGGTTAGGACTTTAGGGTTGATTTCGATTGATTTGTTGATGTAGAAGGGTCAATGGTACTGAAGCCCATTTTGGGGGTATTACATTTTTCCCCTCTTTGAATTACTGTGTGAAGCATAGTGGTTCAAAGATAAATCTATTTTTGATGAGAGCCAGACTCAATAATGTGGTGAAGAAACTGGTCCTAAAAGATTAACTGATTCTGAGACAGAAATTGATTGAAAAATTTGAAGATGTTGATTCAGGTTTTGATTGACCAAAGAATTGAGATGATGCTAACAGTAGCAACAATGAATCAGTGATTACGAAGAAGTGATAAAACACCTGATTCTGAACCTATGATTATGAGGAATTGACTGTCCTGACTCCAGACCTGATTGTCTAAAGGAATCGAAAGGATGCCAAATCCAAACCCTTCAGTTACAAAGAATCAAGGAAATAACACAACTGAATTGATGGTTACCAAGACCTGATACAGTTTACAATATTAAGAGAACGCCAGATTGATATGAATTTTGATGAATCGAATATGCCCCAAGCTATGAGGACTTTTGATGAGTCAGGAA